>JANRMT010062808.1:29014070-29043465 GCA_026402145.1 Polypterus bichir lapradei | reverse complement strand
ATCTATCTATCTATCTATCTATCTATCTATCTATCTATCTATCTATCTATATACAATGACAAATGCTATTTAGGCAAAGTATTAAAAGAGAGTCATGAAAAGGCTTTTATTGAAAAGACGAATATGAAAAAGAAAGAAACACAAAATAAAGTATAGGACTTTCTTATTGAGGAAAACAAAATAAAATAAAATATGAACCTACTTGTTGCTACATGGAAGGAAAAAAAAATATTTTAAATTGCACTTAATTGTCTTTCACACAAAAAAGTAAAACTTGAAAAGAGTCATGAAAAGACCGTCATTAAAAACACATACACGAAAAAAGAAAATATCAAATAAAAAAAAGAACTTTCTTACTGGAAAAATAAGAAAAAAAAATGAACCTACTTGTTGCAACAAGGAAGGCTTGAATGGCATTTTGAATTGATTTTTCCACACAAAAACACCATGTTTTGGCACGTGGTCTTACACATACACTTGAGGAATCCTTGGCCGCTTCCTGTGGACTGAGCAATAGCAGCTGACCAGAGAGGTATTTTGCGGTCAGGAATATCTTCAATTCTGAGTAAATTATTTGGCCATAAAGTGATTTGTGTTCTCACATAAAGTTGTTTTAAAATTCCTTCATAAGTTCCAAGTCGGTAAAAAAGTCTTCTGTCACGTTCATAACAACTGCCAACAGATTGCGCAAATCACCTCGTCCCTTGTCGATGTCAGGAATAGGAACTCGCACAGTAGCTCCCAAAGAAGCAGGAGGAAATTTCTTGTCAGAATTAATTTTCATTTTTTTGGCCTGTATTTTCAGATTGAATTTCAGTTTTGAAGCAAAGAGTGCACAAAATATCCATTTTGTCATCTCCATCATCTTTACTGGCATTTACTGACACAAAATCTATGAATTTTTCGACTTTCTGCATGCATGTGCATCACTGGTTTCCTTTAAACACACACAACAGGTAGCAGAAATGGAAGCCTCTTCGGTAAACATGTCTTCATCACCATATCGGTTTCTTCCATCATCAAGTACAATCTCATCCATGTTTTGTGCAATAGGCTCTTTTTCTTGCATAGGGTGATTGGGTTCGTCTTCTTGTATTGTTTGAACATTTTCTATTATTTTTTTCCAGCTGCTCCTCAGTCTGTATGTCTTGTAAAACATCTTGGGGGTAGAAAAGACATTGAGACCCACTTTAGATTTGCAACCAAACAGAGCTTCATATGGTGTTCTTTTGATCCCAGAATGATAAGCCCTATTCTTCATAAGTTAAACAAAACATCATCCCTCACTCCAGCGGTCAGTTTTTTCATCCTGCATCCAAATGCACAGCATATTTTCAATATCTTGATTGGCTCTTTCAACACTACCCTGGCTTTGTGAGTGGCGAGGCTTGCCATGAACGATCATTAGTGTCGGCCAATACTCCTTCAAGCTGCTCAGCACATTATTCGCAAATTCCCTACCATTGTCATCCTGTAGAATGGATGGTGCCCCAAGCAACGAGAATATGTCCATTAGGTTGTAGGCTACTTTTTCTGCTCTCTTTGAAGTCAGAGCTTTGAGAACCACGAACTTAGTGAAATGATCTTGGTACTCCATTATAAAGTTGTATTCCCTGTCAGGTTGAGACTGAAAATCAATGAGATCGACCTGACAACGGGAATTAAATTCAGAAAAAAACAGAGGCTTCACAATATAATACCTTTTTGTTTTTTCTGGCACAGCTCACAAAGGTGAATCTACAGTTCAATTTCATGATGAGTAACTTTCTTGTATTTGGGTGAAACTTCTTTTAACATTATGTCACGTCCTCCGTGGCCAATGGCCAAATGAGCGTCATGAAGTATGTTAAATAACTCAGAGTCTGTGATGTAGAACTGGACAGCACTAACACCTTCTTAAACAGAATAAATCAGTTTACTTTTGTTTTCCACTAACATCACATCATAGCGATTCAGCATCCAATAGTCCCATGGTTCCTTCTTAGTAGTCATCTTGGCCTTTTCACATTGCTCACTAACTTCTGGTAAGTAGTTTCGGTTAGAAAAACACTGTTTTTTGCAGCATTGGCTCACACTTTAGACAATTCATTGTAGAATCTTGGTTGCACGTCAACATGCCATGATTCCTTCTCAGACACTACACCTTGCTCTTCCATTTTCATACAGCACAGTATGGGCTAGAGTCTTTGCTGGACAAATTCAAAGTTGCGTATTTCATCACTTCTGAACAAAGACTGAAATGCAAATGGGGAAATTCTCCATCTGAGGCAAGCGACATTAGAAACGTCATTAGCGGGAGTATTGTATACTTTGCCGGTTTGTCTTTTGGCATTGCATAGAATGCCTAGGAAATGCGTGAAATATTAATTGTTTCATACTTTGACGTCCAATTTTTGGCATTCTATACAATGCCTGCTGTTCATACATTGCCAGTAACATATATACTGCTTAGCAAGTCATAGCAGCTGGTAGGCAAAATATTCAAATTTCATTACAACTACATGAACAGGAAAACTTTTCACACCATCAATGAGCAAGTATAGACAGAACCCTAAGCATACATGTCAAATTCTCTGCACAAATATCGGCACATAACTCATAGGTTCAAACGGTAAATTTCCAATGCAGCAGTGTGGGTTTTTTTTTAATTTGTTGCAAATTTCTATGGGAATATAGCTTAACTTTTGGTCTCATTTAGCATGTATTTACAGGACAATACAGCACATATGCCAGCAATGTTAGATATCTGTCATAGTAATGGCTAGAACAAAATGCATGCTGAACACTTCACTTTTTGATATAGTGCATATAACATTTCAAGTGAGGTAACATCATCAGGAGTACATTTTGCACAGTACAACTATTTACCACACAAAGTTTAGACGGATTTTGATGATTACTTGTTTTACACATTCACTCTGTCAGCGATATTCTTCTAGACCACCTTCCTTTCCACGGCTTCTGCAGCTGCTGTATTACACTTGTTTTAGTATACATGCTGATAATCTTCACAGGCTGCCACTAGCACAACATGCTGTGATGGCATGAAGTTTGTTGCCCTCTGTGTCTCAGACTTGTCATCTATAGTTGATCTGCAATTCTGTGTTCAACTCATGAGGGTTTGCTGTAATCACATACAAAAATCAGGATCAACCTATCCATGGTTGCGTGAGTTGATTCAAACTCGGTGTTCTGGCACCAGATAATCTGCTGGTGTGAAATCACACTATAACAAAATGGAATTTGCTTTATGATTCAGTATTTTCTAATTCATCTTTCTGGGACAGAACACTGAATAAAATGAGCTCTTAAATATTTTAGCAGTAAGTGTTTAATAACAAATGTTCTCAAACCTACTTAATTTATTTTAGAGTAACCCGGGATGGAGAAATCCACTAATGCATACCTCCACTCACACATGGGGCACTATTACCCCCACTATTTAGGGAGATGAGTTTAAAACTGGAAACCTGGATTATAAGAAAAATTATGAAAATGTAGTCAGAGTGTTACAATTGTACACAGACAGAAACTAAGTGTAGGATTTGATCCCAGATCATTACATCCATGAAGCAGCCGCTCTATCCAATGCCTTGTGATGAAATTCAAAGAAACTGTAAATGGCAATATTTACAAAAGGTGTATCAGAGAAAAATTATATTGTACAGTATAGTATATTTAAAGCTTCTAATTAAACTAAAGAATCCAATTGTGGTCCCATGATATTTCAAGTAGTAATTTCTCTGATCATTGAAGAGAAACGCTCAAAAAAAAAGACAATCCATTAAGGCGCTGATGGTTTAACCAGGCAAATCCTTCTTCACATCCACTTCTATTTTGGGTAGAGTCACCACCAACTACAGACCCTTGGACAGAGGATGTATTAAAGCCTTGTTCACATGTTGTAGCACCATTGCTGAAAATGTATATTTAGTAATGTCAAAAGACACTTGAGAAATTAATAGAATAATTTAGCTGTATCATTTTTCTAGGAGACTGAGAAACAGTCCAATTGCATTCACTAATATTACAGATTTCTGAAATACAAAATAAATGTTATATAGGTTTTTCTGTTGAATTTCGTTCTAGTCATTTCTTTTGCATGTCTGTTGTTAATGGACAATCCTTTTGTAATTGGGATTAAAAAAATACTCAAAATGTAAAATATTAAATAACAATTTTAAATAATTTACTAAGACCATGAAGCCTACATCTGTTTGAATATATTATTTGATCAGAAATGAGAACATTTGATCCTGGAGGGCTGCTATGGCTGCAGGTTTTCATTGATCCCAAACTCAGTCAATGGAAAATCCATGCCTGTAATTGAGCTCTTCACCTAATTAACTTTCCTGTTAAGCTTTCTGAATACAGAATAGCAGCAGAAGCATTTTTAAGTTTCCTTATTGTACAATATAGTAAAATAATCAACATTTATTTCTAGAACTTAAGTCACAAAGCTGTGTTCTCTCATGTTTGAGACCAAACACTTATTTTTGCATAGAAATAAACTGTACAGAAAAGACACTGCTTTAGAGCAATAGTAGTGCTATTAATAACAACTTAATACTCTCCAAATTGTATTATTTTTAAGCAGGATATGACAAAATAAATCCATGCAATCAAAAAATGCTTAATAACTAAAACACTAATATTTACATTTTTACTAACAAGAATAAGTGGATAGAAACACAACTAAGACATTTAGCAATTATTTCACTATAAGTAACATTTTAAAAAAATCAACTTAATTATAAATCTAGAGTTACTTAAGTGTTCCAAAAGTAAACCTGCTGATTCTATAAATTATTGTGATTTTTAAAACACCCAGCAAACCAACTCACACTTTACCTTTAAGATTATGTGATAACTCTAAATTGGCTTACCGTGAGTCAGTGAGAGCCTGTAGGCACCATCATGCCCTGGGACCCCAACCAAATTTGATTCCTGCTTTGCATCCAATACATCTAGGACAGTTCCCTCAAAGCTCTGAACTGGATTTAGTGTGATCAGAAAAGCGGCACATTTTTTATTGGTGGATTAACAAGCCTTGTTTAGGTGCCACAGTGTGTCAGCACCTGTGCACTACTGTTTTAAATTCTAACTGCAATATGAAGCACCATTTGATACTACTGTATATTTGCCAAGATTGCGGTTATTAGACAGTCATGGGTGCGGTAAAGATCATAATGCACAGTTCAGAACTTATTTGTGCTCAGCCTATACACATATGATTAACACAGTTTCATACAGTAGTTGTCTGGTTAATAGTAGGTGACATGTGCCTCAGCTGATTGGTGAAGCTGATAAAAACTAGACCACACTAATCGCTCCCTACTGATCATTTAACTCACAGTGAAGTTCACTGTAATAAGGCAACAGATCAATTTAGGAAAATGTAAGAATAATTTCAAAATTTGAAGACTGACCACTCACTGTCACCTGAGCACTCTCCATCAACACTGTCTTTGCAAACACTTTTATTTTGACCAGAGAATAATCATACATAAGCTTCAGAGTCCTCACTGAAGCATAAGATGATCAGTACTGATGGCATGATTTACAGAACCAGTTCCACTGGATACATCATTGCATCAGATACATTACATTTGCGCCAGGAAAATATTTCCCCTACATGAACTGAGGTCTGAGAAACTATTGGATAACTACATGGTTAAAGGACAGTATCAATGGCCTAACTTAAGTACTGTATATTTATGCCTTGACTACCCTGGCCAAGGACTATTCTATATAGTGGCAATTAACATGAAGTAACTCACTTTAAGACATCTGACGTCTAATGTCTACAGCAGAAAGATGACTGTCATGACCAGTAAGATCTTTCAATTAATGTCCTCTTGTACACGTTAGAATAATGCAAGTCATTTTTAGGGGAGTATTAGAAAAATATTGAAGATCGGTACAGTAAGAATTGAGCTTGATTGCCAATGTTTATTGGGCTGTAAGCTAAATTTAAAATTAGAATCTGATCATAACTATTTTTGCTCATGCACTAGTTTATGTTAAAGTCTCCCCTTTATTTTCATAAAGTTCAGACAATGCTTAAATCGCTCAGCCATCTTATACAGCAAAGCCTCCAAAGAGGTACACATGATATGTACATTGCATGCTTAGTATCCACATTGCACTATAGCAGCCAAATACAGAAAATGGAGAAACACTGAAAGAAGAGAAACACAAAATGGTGGTGTTTGTAACAAAATAAATTTATGCTTAAAGACAGAAAGGAATAAGAAAAACACAGATTTGCAGAGGCTACTCCAGAGAAGTGCATCCTATTTAGACTCTCTCAAGATCTTTGATCTCAGAGCAATCTGACCCTGATGATCACAATCTATGGTTCAAGTGACCTACAATGTCGATCAATACGAATGCAAGTCCAACCTACAAGGCAAACAGCTTTTATTAAAATAATGTGAATTAAATTCCAAATATCAAAAACATAAATAAATTACAAAACAGTGATAAAATCCCTTCTGTATTTTCTTTATTATATAATTCAATCAGAACAGACCTCAGCTTTAAATCGTGATTTCTGAATTGTTTAGAATAAATGACATATTACCATTATCTTTTTAATTTGAAAATAAAACTGCCATTTTAAGTAGTCTATTTAGGGGCACTATTACAGACAGAATTAGTGGACAAAAACAATTTAAAATCACGTTCTTAAAACTCCTCAATGAATTAACAAGACAACTAAAAATAATGCATGCAAGCCATCCATTATTTTTAGCTTAAGGCTGACAGCAGATTAAATTAACTGTTAAAGACTCACCATACCAGTATAGAATAGAACATAAGAGTATGGCACAAGAGTATATTTTGTTAAAGTTAGTTTCCTGTGTAGTTACTGCATTCAATTCTACTCATAATAAATATTTGAATAAACCAGGTCATTGTATTTCTTCAGCTTCTAGTTTGTACAGTAGTTTGATTACAATGAAACCATATGTTAAAAGTAAATTACAAATGCAGCCTATAATGTTGCAGTCACACTGACTGATCACTCATTGCACAAATTACATTGGGCAAATCTGCAGGGCTCAGCTTCCTCTAATCTTCTGCAAAACATATTGATTCACTTTTTAGGTTTCTTTTCCTCCAAAACTTCTTATAAAGCAGTGGTTCATTTTTAATTTTATTTGCAGCAATTTTATTTTAGAATTCAATTGAAAAATGACTTGCGTGCAATGGCGGGTGTTTCTGCTATTCACTTTTAGCTTCATATATTTTATTGTAAACTTTTATCAAAGTTGCTTGGTATGCATTGTGATTTTGCACAACATGGTTACATTATGATATTCAAATAAGGAACATCATTCTTTCTTGCTCGGCTTTCAGACACAGAGCTGTATTCCAACTTAAAGCTTGCAGTGCCAATAAGCTGGTATAGCCCTCTACCTATCCATTGTCTAAACCTACTAAATGGAAATTCATTGGGGAGCTTCTGCAGGTAAGGTAGCTGACTGCAGTATGATGTTATAGTAAAATAAAACTGAAGTTTTTTTCTTAAGTAATTCAAAAATATTCCCATTTCCTAAGACAGCCTTGTAAGTCTGATCTGTCACCTCCTCTCTGAGGTTCCATTGCCCATCCATTAAGGCGCTGTATTTTTTTCAATCCCCACCCGGGCAAGAACTAGAATAAAATCCCACAATGGGTTACCCTCCAGAAAAATGTCCACCTTTAGATGTGCTGCTCCCATGTCTATACACCAAAATCCCAATCACATTTAAAGGTCCATACAGCAGGACTCCTGTAATCTGCTTCCAGGCAATCTAGTGTGTAGGATGACATATCTGAATGTCTCCTGTGAAGTGTTGGTCATACACTAGTATAGGAAAAGTCATACATTTCCTTAAAACTAGTTATACTTATCCCATCTGTATTTTCTCTGGACACTCACTGAATTCCCTAGAGACTCCCTCAGGGCACACTCTCTGTGGTAGTGTTCCCAAGTTGAAAACTCTGCTCTCACTCTGCAAAATGGCTTTCTGAACATTTTCTTTGAAACTAAAAGTCACTGAGTTGTTTTCTGTTTGGGGAGCTGAGTACCTGAGAACCTTTTTCTCTTTGTGGTTGAACTGATAACCTCCCTGCCAAGCCAAGCTATGGGCCAGTGGGCTGAAAAGACTGAAATGGCCATTACTTTAAAAAGGAAACTTCAACGTGTAAACTCATGTGCCAGAAAGAGTAAAGTTTTTTTTTTTCTTTTGAAGTTTCAGATAATACAGCAAAAGTGCATAACAGTAGAAAGCAAGCGGAGAAAACTCTGTGGCTAAGGATGTGCACTGGTATCAGAAAGGATGCTGGTTCAAATGTTCTTACAGCCGGAAGGGATCCTACTCCACTGGGCACTTGAGCAAGGCCCTTAACCTCAAAATTGTTCCAGGGGTGCTGTACAACATCTGACCCTGCAGCCAACCCTGAAAGGTCATGAGAAAAGAATTTCTTGTCTGGGATTAACAAAGCACTGTACATGAACTCAAAAACAGAACTCCACAAACAAAATCATGCTGCATAGAGAAACAATCAACTCCAATGCAAGAAGAAACATCCAATTGAACCCAGAGCAGCAACAAATCAACGACTCCACACAACATCAGACATCACCTTTAAACACTTAGTATTGTTAAACTATTTCTGTGTCAAGATAAATTAAACTCTTAATAGCAAGTAAACAGAGAGCCTATTTGTTATTTTTGTCTGTCTAGTATGTCTGTGTCCTGTCTTACAGAAATATAGCCGCACATAATGTTGACTTATAATACTTGCACTTATCAGTAAATTGTATCATTGTGTTTCTTAAAACAAGTGTGCTTCAATTATCTTGATGCAAGTCTAAAGGCCAGAGACATCCTCCTAAAACAGATACAGGTAAGGTAAATAAAGTAGAAGCCTTGCTGAATTATTTAAATTGCTGGTATTGCAATCAAAATAGAAAATTAATTAACCAAGCTAAAATTCATCTTTCTACTTCTACACATATCCATACAATTTTACTTTTATACTCGCAGTTCAAATATAACCATCAAGCAATAGAATATCCCACAGTATCTTTTTGACATGCTCAGTGTTGAGATTATTATACATGTTATGTTTCATTGATATTTATGTGGTTTTTAATTTAAATTATAAATAACCTCTCTTGGTATATTAGTAAAATGAACAATGACATATTACTTTTTTCATTGGCTGTAATTATTCTTACCCATGTCCTAGTATAATAAACTAAAACAGAATTCACTTTAAATTGTAAATCACTTGGAAAATAGCCTGCTTCCAAAGTGACTTTTTTCCAATCTCTTACAGCACTGCCTTCTTAACTAGAAAATCAATGTCTTAATCCCTACTGTCTGTTGACCTAACTCTTGAGATTATGTTTTATTAGCCTTTCCTGTATTCTTTAAGTGGTAAAAAAAAAACACTTCTGAAACATTTTCAGCCAACACAAATTCCTCTCTTTTACAAATGACCTGAGGACAATCAATGAAGTAGTTTAGTCATCCCATATCATATAAAATAAAACTGATCCAACAGAAGGAGGCCATGTATTTTAAGATTCCTTCAAACGCAAATCTGTTTGATTCTTTAACTTCCTTTTTCTATTTCATCTTTTAGTCAAAAGTGCCAATACAACTTTGCAAATTAAACTTGTATGTGAAAGCTTATTTATCATTTTAATTTTCTAATCTATAAATCTACTTGGCTTTCTCACTTTTATTTTTGCCATGCCTTTTCTCTGTGCAGTGCTCCCAGGAATGAATTCTTAGTTACAAGTAGAAGGAGAGAAATCTAGTGCATATAAATTACCAATAAAAATGCAAATTCTTTAATAAGCACAAAAATCACTAATATGCATGAAAAAAGTATTTGGCTTTCTGATTTCTTTATTAAAAGTCTTCAATCAAAATTTCATATTAGATAAACAGTATATCAGTAAACAAATTAAACAACTTATTTTATCTACGAATAATTTAATAAAATTACCCAACACTGGCTGACTCTTTAACCCAGCCACGGACAAACCAATACATTTCTTCGTGCTGGTCCCAAGACCGGATAAATGGGGAGGGTTACAGCAGGAAGGGCATCTGGTGTACAATTTTGCCAGCTGAATATCCAGACAACAATACTGTTTCCATACTGGATCAGTTGAGGCCCGGCTTAAATATGGCCATCACCAGTATTATTAGCCAACAGGGTGCTTTCAGAAGGAGAAGAAGAGGGGCAAGGCATGTCCAGAGGCAGGAGAAAGGTTAGAGTGGAAGTGAGGGTAGGAATTTTGAATGTTGATAGAATGACTGGTAAAGGAAGGAAGTTACCTAATATGATAGAGAGAAGGAAGGTTGATATTGTGAGTGCAAGAGACCAGATGGAAGGAGAATATGGCCAAATGAAACTGGAAATTGAAGGTGTGATAATGAATGGTATTAGTGCATATGCCCTGGAAGTTGGGTGTGGAATAGATGAGAAAAGACTGCTGGAGTGAATTGGATGAGATGGCAGAGAGTATATCCAAGGTAGACAGAGTGGTGATTGGGGCAGATTTCAATGGATATATTGGTGAAGGAACAGAGGAGATAAGGAGGTGATGAGTAGGTATGGTGTCAAGGAGAGGAATGAAGATCAGAAGGTTGTGGATTTTGCAAAAAGGATAGACATGGCTGTGTTGAATATATATTTAATTACCAGATAGCTGGGTACCTACAGCAGAAGTGGAAAGGGAGAGAGCTAAAAGGGTGCTTGGTGTCATATCTGGACAGAGGAAGGAAGATAAAGAAACTTGGTGGTGGAATGGGGAAGTACAAAAGAATATACAGAGGAAGAGGCTGGCAAAGAAGTGGGATAGAGAGATGAAGAAAGTAGACAAGAGTATAAGGAAATAAGGTGTAAGGTGAAGAGAGAAGTGGTAAAGGTTAAATGTAAGGCATATAATGAGTTATGAGAGGCTGGACAGTAAGGAGGAAGAAAGGACTTGTACCAATTAGCCAGACAAAGGGACCAAGCTGGGAAAGATGAGAAACAGGTTAGGGTGATAAAGGTTAATGGTGTAAACATACTCACAAGTGAGGAGAGTGTGGAACAGATGGTAAGAGTATGTCAAGAGGTTGATGAATGGAGAGAGAGAAGATTGGATGATGTGGAGATAGTGAACCAAGGAGTGCAATGGATTAGTAAGGAGAAAGTAAGGACAGCAATGAAGAGGATGAAGAATGGGAAGGCTGCTGGTCCATATGATATGTCTGTGGAGGCATGGGAATGTTTAGGAGAGGGGGCAATGGAGGTTTTAACACTAAAATTACCAGAGCCAACGAAAAAACTCGTAATTCCGGCCCACCTTAAATACCTTCGCACCGCACCGCTCCGTCAGCGTCTTTTGTCTTCTAAATGTGTTGATAAGCAGCAAGCAGCCTGCTATACCATCCCCCCACCGCTTCAGAACAGGCAAGAAATTCTCCCAGTTCCTGCCTTGATTGATTATCTGGGAGTGAGCTACCCAGAATTGTAAGGGGAAATGATTTGATGTGTGTTTTGTGTCTACAACAATCTATGTAAACACATCGTTAAAACAGAAACGTTTTTCATGTTTTAGTAATAAATAACAAAATGTAGGCATGAACTGTATAATGTTCACATATTATACACACATCAAATTATTTATTTGGCTCTGGTTATTCTAGTGTTAACCAGATTGTTAAATGAAATCTTGGAAATTGACAGGATGCCTAAGGAGTGGAGAAGTGTACTGGTAACATTTATTTTAAGAATAATGTGCAGAACTGTAGTAACTACAGAAGGGTAAGACTGATCAGCCACAGCAGAAAGTTATGGGAAAAAGTAGTGGAAGCAAGGTGATGATTAGCAAGCAGTAGTATGGTTTCATGCTGGGAAAGAGCACTAAAGATGCAATGTTTACTCTGAGGGTATTGATGTATAGAGAAAGCCAAAATTAGTTGCATTATGTCTTTGTGGACCTAGAGAAAACATATGACAGGGTACCTAGAGAGGAGTTGTGGCATTTTATGAGAAAGTCAGATGTGGCAGAGAAGTATGTAAGAGCTGTACAGAATATGTACACGTGAAGTGATACAGTGGTGAGGACTGCGGTAAGAGTGACGGAAGGTGGAGGTGAGATTATATCCCTCTCATTTGAAGTGGTGATGGACAGGTTGATAGAAGTCAACTGTGATGTGGACTATGATGTTTGCAGATGACATTGTGATCTGTGAGGGGTAGGGAGCACATTGAGGAGGCACTAGAAAGATGTAGAGATGCTCTAGAGAGGTAGGAATAAAGGTCAGTAGGACCAACACAGAATACATGTGTGTGAATTAGAAGGAGGTCAAAGGAATGGTGAGGATACAGAAGTAGAGTTGGTGAAGGTGTACTGGGGAGTGTGGAAGAGAGGTGAATGAGAGTTCAGGCAGGGTGAAGTGGGTGGAGAAGACTATCAGGAGTGATGTGTGACAGATGGGTACCAGGAAGATTGAAAGGTAAAGTCTAGAACACATTAGTGAGACCAGCTATGTTATATAGGTTGGAAGCGTTGGCACTGACAAAATAAAAAAAACAGGACACAGAGCTGGAGGAGGCAGAGTTAAAGATGCTAAGATTTGTATTGTGTGTGACGAGGATGGACAGAATTAGGAGCAAGTACATTAGAGATTCAGCTCAGGTTGGACAGTTTGGAGACACAGCCAGATGGCTAAGACTGCATTGGTATAGATATGTGTAGAGGAGAGATGCTGGGTATATGGGGGGAAGGATGCTAGGAATGGAGCTGCCAGGCAAGAGGAAAAGAGGAATGCGTTAGAGGAGGTTTATAGACATGCAGGAGGTGGGTGTGAAAGAGCAAGATGCAGAGGACAAGAAGATATGGAAACAGATAATCCACTGTTGTGACCTCTAAAGGGAACAGCCGAAAGAAGACCAGATGACACGTTGTGAAAAAGTAATTGTAGCATGGGTAAATCAACCCAATTAAAGGGATAATTAAAATGTCCTGGTTGAAAACAGCAAGAATAAAGTTGCCAGCACAAAGATTCAATAAGAACATACAGCCACAATCTAAAGGAATTCCTGTAGAGATCAAGAAAAAAAATATATTTCCATTTTTCAGTCTGGGAAGGAGTACAGAAGCAGCTATAGTGCTCTTAGATTACACTGTACCACTTTTAGACTTAATCTCCAACGGGAAAATATTTAGAACAGTAATGAACCTTCCATGGAGCAGATGGCCTACTAAAATTTCAAGGGTACCGCGTAAAACCATCTAGGAAGTCAAAGCAGCCTAAAAAATACCCAAGGAAATGTCAATGTGTATAGCATAACAACCAGAAACACACAAGGAAATAGAGCTTCACTGGGGAGTAGGAGGGAAAACAGCACTGATCACCAAGAAAAACACAAGTGGTCATCTCTTATTTGTCAGAAAGTTTAGGATGACTCTCAAAGCTTTCAGGAGGACGTTCTATGGACATAGGAGATAAAAGTGGAATTTCCTGGATGACATAGGTCACACATGGTCAATGTAAAGCAACACAGCATTACACAGTTTTATCAACAGGCATTCATGGTTTAGAAATTGTGATAGAGTGGAGATACTTTGTTGTCTTAAGACCTGGGTATGTTCTATGATTGAAACAAGAATTCTGTCCTGTATCAGAAAATTCTTAGTTTGGTCATGCAGCAAAATATTAATCATAAACAAAAGTACACATTAAAATCACTGGAAAAATTGAAGGTTTGGACTTGCTCAGTCAAAGTCCAGCCCTAAACTTAACTGAAATGCAGTTGTAGAACCTCAGATAAGCAGATCTCGAAAACCTACTAATTTCCTGAAATAAAGCAGTTCTGCAGGAGGAGTGGGATACACTAACCCCACAGTGATGTTAAAGACTGGTATTGAATTGCAGGAAGTGTTAAGTTGCAGTCATTGCAATTAATGATTGTACAAGTGGTTATCAAGTACAATAAGCAATTGCTTTTTCACATAGTACCAGCTAGTGTTGAATAACTATTTTAATTCAGTTAATGACTTTATTAAAAACATAAGTTGATGTTAGTTATCTAATATTAGACTTTGGCTGATGGTCCAATAACATTCAGTGTGTAAAATGTACAACAAAAGAAACCAGGAAGGTCAAACTTCTCTTGGTACTGCATGTTTATATTTCTACAGGGCCTAAAGATTCATAAAATTTGTGGGCATTCAAAATAACCTGATCACCAAATCAGACTGGCTTGCTGCTTTTTCAAAACATATGTATTCCGTGTTCTTTTATTCCCTGTATCTATTTTGTAATTAAGATTAGAAAGACTACTGAATTGCTTGACTGAAAGGTAAGATCAAGAGGAGAACAGACACATTAATTTGTTGTATCTTTTTTGGTAGAAAGCCAACACAACATATTCTCTTGTAAACTTATAATGCACATATTATAAATAAGCTCTCTGCTCAAATTAGTTTCCAAATCACCCGCCATCCTCGATCTGATTGCATTAGTCTCTTCAGCAGTGTACATTTACAAACAAACACAAATTCAGCTGTGGTATTTAAGCACTCTTTCAGCTCAGTTTACATTTTTATTGGAGTTCTTCCTCTAAATCCTACAATGCCAATTTGTCAAAACCCTTTGCATGTGGACGGAACACTCATTAAGTACTTGGGATTTGGTTGCTTTATGTCTTTCCAAGCCAAATGAGCACATTCCCTATTATTAAACCTGTTTTAAAACCCAATAAGTTTCATTTAGGTTTGCTTGTGTCAGAACATATTCTTACAGCATTGGTTTTAATTTTAAAATGCATTTTAAGTGTGTGAGAGATGAAGCCTATAAAACAATATATTTATTAAAAAATTAAAATGAAAACACATTTTCTTGGCACACAAGACAAAAATATCATATGACTTTATTCTCCTCAGTGGCTTGTTATTGTCAGATTTTAAAAATATGTGAGCACAAATATTATAAACACGTGCTGGTTTTATCATGAAATAACCCATTTTAGTTATAAGACTTATAACCTAGCTGTGATGATAGCTACAATAAATACAAAGGGCTATGAGTCAAGAGTCAGTAAATTCCAGAACATCACTAGGTTAAAATATTTAGTTACTCAGCATCAACTGCAGACTTTCTGCCTGCTTAATAGTTAACAAAATAATGAATGACCTGCTCAAACCTGGATATGGAAAAGCTTGTCAGTCAACTGTCCAAACAAGAGAACTCCTGTAAATGGGGGTGGGGAAAGGAACCATGAATACAGATTTTATTCCCAAATGGCTCATATGCTATTTCTATTAAGCCTTTTGTATTAATGATGAAAGCTTACACTTCAATGATGTAATTATTTCTTCATTTCAGATTCATTGTGGTGATGTATAGTGACAAAATTATGAAAATTGTGTTACTGTCCAAATACTTATGAATCTAACTGTATATATGAGCTATTGAAGCCTTTAATACAGAATTATGCTGTGCAACCAACTGCACTGTTGTCATCTGATGCAGCCATTATGACCTCCTGAATGACAAATGGTAAGACGATAGTGTTACAAAAAAAGTCAGCTATTTTTCTTTTTATTATTTTATCCTGAACAATCATAAACAAAAGCAAGTACCGGTAAACCATTTTCTTTGTCCCAAAACAGGTAGTCAGACATAGAAACCGAGAGGAACTGCAAGAGATGCACATTCTAATCTCCTGATAATTTGTCTTCACCACGGCTGATGAAAATCTGGAAAAATTAGATATTAAATCTAATCACAGGTCTTGCCTTATAGATCAAGCAGAGAGAAACCTGCTGTCAAACTCAGACACTAATTGTATGATATTACAAGGCCAAGAACTAAATCTTAATTAGAAATAATTGGTCTGATAAGGAAACCTAACCGGTCGTTAGTGAAAGCCAAGTGATTACCAAAATGGTACAGTAAGTGGTGTTTCCATTCAATACTACTTGAACCTCACTTTAATTACAATGTGTCTTATGAGCAGAATTTGCAGGTACAGTACTCAGTACTTAACTAATATTTTACATAAATTTACTTAATATAGCATACCTCATACCAAACTCATTGCAAGGTGTTTCACATAGTAAGAGCAATAATACAGTAAAATAACACCCCAAAAATAGTAACATAATATAATCCAAAATTAAGAAAAAGTCACTGTACAACACAATAAGCAGATTAAACAAGATTTGTCTTTACAATTTTACCTAAATGTAGTGTGGTAGAGGCAAGGAGAAATTGCAGCAGGTTGTTCCAAATCTGAGGACCAACATGGAAAAAACACAATCATCCATCATACACGACGATGTCTGTAGGACAACCTAAAGGTTAGATAGCCCTGAGCTAAGGAAGCCAATGGGCTTGTGGAATGCCAGTAGTTCACATGAGTAAACAGTACTAACATTTATTTACAAAGAAAAGAACCTTGAATTAATTAGCAGCCAGTTGAAATTGATCAAAGCCAGGATAATGGAGTATTTCTGTGTGTTTGTTATCACATAATCAGAGGTTTTGAATAATGGATACAGGAATTATTAGACACACAGGTAAATTCATGTTAGTAATTTTAGTGAGGAACAGAAAAACTGTAACAAAGAAATTTTTAATAATGCGGCAGGAATACAATTAATAGAACTTACAAAGAATTAGGAAGGTCAGATGATAGTGGACTTTGCCAAACGGATGGACTTGGCTGTGGTGAATACGTATTTTAAGAACAGAGAGGAACATAGGGTGACGAACATGAGTGGAGGAAGATGCACACAGGTAGATTATATCCTATGCAGAAGAGTCAATGTGAAGGAGATTAAAGACTGCAAAGTAGTGGCAGGGGAAAGTGTAGTTAGGCAGCATACAATGGTGGTCTGTAGCATGATGTTGGAGATCAAGAAGAGGAAGAGAGTGAGGTCAGAGCCAAGGATCAAATAGTGAAAGTTGAAAAAGGAAGACTGCAAGGTTGAGTTTAGGGAGGAGGTGTGACAGGCACTGGGTAGCAGTGAAGTTACCAGACAGTTGGGAAACTATAGCAGATGTAATAAGGGTGACAGCAAGAAGGGTGCTTGGCGTGTCATCTGGACAGAGGAAGGAGGACAAGGAAACCTGGTGGTGGAATGGGGAAGTACAGGAGAGTATACAGAGTAAGAGGATGGCGAAGAAGAAGTGGGATAGTCAGAGAGATGCAGAAAATAGACAAGAGTACAAGGAGATATGGAGCAAAGTGAAGAGAGAAGTAGTGAAGGCTAAAGAAAAGGTGTATGATGAGTTGTATGAGAGGTTGGACACTAAGGAGGGAGAAAAGGACCTGTACTGATTGCCTAGACACATGGACCCAACTGGGAAAGATGTGCCACAGGTTAGGGTGATAAAGGATATAGATGGAAGTGTACTCACAAGC
The DNA here is from genome assembly GCA_026402145.1 of Polypterus bichir lapradei. Classification (NCBI taxonomy): domain Eukaryota; kingdom Metazoa; phylum Chordata; class Cladistia; order Polypteriformes; family Polypteridae; genus Polypterus; species Polypterus bichir. The sequence goes on along the minus strand of JANRMT010062808.1, from coordinate 29,026,026 downwards.
GAGGAGAGTGTGTTGAGCAGATGGAAAGAGTACTTTGAGAGGCTAATGAATGAAGAGAACGAGAGAGAAAGAAGGTTGGATGATGTGGAGATAGTGAATCAGAAAGTGCAAAGGATTAGCAAGGAGGAAGTAAGGACAGCTATGAAAAGGATGAAAAATGGAAAGGCCATTGGTCCAAATGACATACCTGTGGAAGCATGGAGGTGTTTAGGAGAGAGGGCAGTGGAGTTTTTAACCAGATTTTTTTAATGGAATCTTGGAAAGTTAGAGGATGCCTGAGGAGTGGAGAAGTGTACTGGTGCCGATTTTTAAAAATAAGGAGGATGTGCAGGTCTGTAGTAAATACAGGAGGATAAAATTGATGAGCCACAGATTGAAGTTATGGGAAAGAGTAGTGGAAGCTAGGTTAAGAAGTGAGGTGATGCTTAGTGAGCAGCAGAATGGTTTCATGCCAAGAAAAAGCACCACAGATTTGATGTTTGCTCTGAGGATGTTGATGGAGAAGTATAGAGAAGGCCAGAAGAAGTTGCATTTCATCTTTGTGGACCTGGAGAAAGCATATGACAGGGTGCCTCAAGAGGAGCTGTATTGTATGAGGAAGTCTGGAGTGGCAGAGAAGTACATAACAGTTGTACAGGATATGTACAAGGGAAGTGTGACAGTGGTGATGTCTGCAGTAGGAGTGACGGATGCATTCAAGGTGGAGGTGGTATTACATCAGGGACTGGCTCTGAGCCCTTTCTTATTTGCAATGGTGATGGACAGGTTGACAGACGATATTAGACAGGAGTCCCCCGTGGACTATGATGTTTGCTGATGACATTGTGATCTGTAGGGATAGTAGGGAGCAGGTTGAGGAAACCCTGGAGAGGTGGAGATATGCTCTGGAGAGGAGAAGAATGAAGGTCAGTAGGAAAAAGACAGAATACATGTTTGTAAATGAGAGGGAGGTCAGTGGAATGGTGAGGATGCAAGGAGTAGAGTTGGCAAGGGTGGATGAGTTTAAATACTTGAGATCAACAGTACAGAGTAATGGGGATTGAGAAAGAGAGGTGAAAGAGTGCAGGGAAGGTCTACAGGACGGTAATGAGACCAGCTATGTTATATGGGTTGGAAACGGTGGCACTGACCAGAAAGCAGGAGACACAGCTGGAGGTAGCAGAGTTAAAGATGCTAAGATTTGCATTGGGTGTGATGAGGATGGATAGGATTAGAAATGAGTACACATTAGAGGGTCAGCTCAAATTGGACAGCTGGGAGACAAAGTCAGAGAGAAATCCAGAGAAGCGAGATTGTGTTGGTTTGGACAACTGCAAAGCGGAGATGCTGAGTATATTGGGAGAAGGATGTTAAGGATAGAACTGCCAGGTAAGAGGAAAAGAGGAATGTCTAAGAGGAGGTTTATGGATTTGGTGAGAGAGTAAATGCAGGTGATGGGTGTAACAAAACAAGATGCAGAGGACAGAAAGATATGGAAAAAGACCTTAGAAACAACACATGAGAGATCCAGCTCAAAGACCTCAATATAGGATGTCTAAGGACAATCAAATGGCAGCTGTTGAGTTTAGTTATTCCCCATTTTTTCTAACTTTCTCTGAAAAGAACAAAATGAACTAGTCTTAAGTCTCACTGTTAGGAATCCAAGGGTTTGCCTGATGACGTTTAACCGATATAGAAATTGTGGAAATTTTTGTGAGTAATAACTTTGTAACAATAGCTGAACTTGTTCTATCTAAACAATCTATTTGCTGATGCTTCGTAAAAGCTTGTATAAGAAGAGTTAAGCCCTGTTCTCCATTTGTGCTCCAGTCTGTGACCTTGTAAATTACAAACTTTGAGTTACTCATTATACCAATGTGATACTGTATATGATCAAAAAGCACATTATGTTTTTACTGGAGAACATACATAAAGCCAGGTGGGTTGGTATTTCTAAACTGGCCATGTTGTTGGTTGGATGAGCTTGCCAAATGTTGGAATGGCATCCTGATTAGTGCTGTTTCCTGCATTGAACTCAGTGTTGTCAAGTTTAGTTCTGGCTTTCTGTAGAAACTAAAGCTTGAAGATAGTTTGAGAATGTTATGTGCATCTCAGGCAAAAATGAAAAGCAAGCAACACATCTTAATAAGTAGCCATTTATCTTGTTAACTGTTATTGATTCTCTAATATGTGTACTGTATTTTGTCAGAATTTTATTTAAAATTCCTTGCAAGATCTTGTTATTAATTATATAGCTCTGTCTTGACTGTGTGCATATTAACTTGTTTTTACAACAAATATTAAGCATTGGCTTTAATCTGAAGTACTGTACCTTTGTCAGATATATTAAACAAATACATCACACTTGCTCAGAACTGATAGTACAGTATTTATGTGGTACTGCAAGTGTGAAAGGGTATTCACTGAAATAATGCTGGCACAGCTTGGTTTTGAAAAAGTTTGCCACTGAGAAATGGCAGTAGTTCATTGCTAGGATATTGCTAAAATTTCTCATGAAAATGGCTTGTCTCACCTCTTGTAAAAGTCTTACATCCAACGTCTGCTGCAATAGGATGTTTAAATGTTGACCATTTTAACAAAACCACTGTCTCTGTCTTGAGAAATCTACTCAGATGCAAAATTGTCACTAGCCCTATTTTGTTATCTATGCCTGCACTAAAATTTGGTCTGCTTTTTCTTCCATTTGTAAAGATGAATTTAGAATGCCATATGTGATGGTATGTCTTGGAATGATGTTCACTTTAGGCATTATTGTGTACAAGGTAGGAAGCAACACTGGTTACACACAGTATCACACACATGCTCGCTCCAGACCAATAACAATCAGCACTTGTTTACTTGGAGCTGTGAACCAAAAGTACTAACCACTGTGTCACTGTGCCACTCGCCAGTAGGTTGGCCTGCACTCAGGTTAATACCAAGTCTCAACTAGGATCTTCTTTCAGAAAAGATCAAGGACACCACTTTTTCCTTAAGGAGCGTTAAAAGCAACAAAAAAAAAGTCAGAAAGACAGCAAATTGCACTGACAAAGATTGGTGTTCGGTCCATTGTTGATTTCTGTCTTGTGCCTGATGGTGCAAAGATACTCTTTTGGTTCCTTGCAAGCCAAATATCAGATTACCAGACAGACAGATTAAGGTATGAATAGCTGATTGAAACTAATAAGGGAATACAAATCTGTCTTTTTTTTTTAATTTGCTCTTTTACGGCAAAGGGTTTATTTAAGGCAGAAACGAGCCAGGAAATGAAAACAAAATGAAGTACATACAGAAAATTCAACTACAAACTCCATCCTGTAGTGTTCAGCAAATATAAGCAAATATTTGTTTGTCTCTGCAATTTATGATAAAATTAGTTATTTGGATATATATTTTTTCTTTTAAAAAAAATTACAGGTTGAATTCAGCCCCTAATTAAAAAGCCCATAGCTTAAATTATGTTACAGTATATGGATCTGTGAGACAGATACAGTACAACATACAGCTCCCATCAAGATAAAGGAATTTGCTGGGACTGAAGGAAGGACATCATTATGAGCTATACTGTATTCCTGTTTTTTCAGTCTCCCCAAAAAACATTAACATTCCAAAACAGTCTTTAAAGAGCTCTACAGTTGCAAAACTGCATTTGAAATGAAGTTTAGAGTCAATTTAGGGAAACCATATTCAAAAGAAAACTCTGCTGTATCGTTCACCACTACCTATTACTTTCTACTCTCTTTTCTCCACCCGAGGGCAGTGTGTCTTCTTTGGTATCCCCAGCTCACCACAACAGTCTTGCAACCAGCGGAGGTGTCCGCAGCTGCGGCTCACACTTGTGACTCTTGTCCTGACTGCCTCCATCAGCATCTGCAAAAAGTTTCCGAGCTGGCTATTCCTCCATCTTCCACTACACTCTCCTAGCATTTTTGGGATACCTAATAGGGAACCACCACCATTGTACCCCACTTTTCTTTAAATTGAACAGGGAATGACCCACCCCTGGAGTTCCAATTACTTGCTCTGCTGTGGGGGGGTTCTACCTCTACTCCTTCACACTGTCTCAGGTACTCGTTCTCTTCTTTCTCTCCCTTGTTTCCTGCTTAGACTTCTTCATACATTTCTGAAGGATGCAGCTGTGCTGGTGGTGATTACTGCATCCACAGCACTAATGAGACAATCAACAGAACCATGTGTGCCTGCACGTGAATACACACTCAGCCGATCACCCCAATTCACACCCCTACACCCTGCATAAGCCAGAGCACACACATACAGTATATTTAAAACAGCACAATGGAATGGACTTCACTATGCAACATTGTTTAAAATTCAGGGCTGACTACTGGGAGCCCATTATAAAGCAGCTCTTTTTTCTCTTTTACAGTATGTGTGCGTATCATTTTTTTGAGTTTTAATAAAAAATTTTTTCTTCATTCCATTTATTGAAGAATTTTTTTGCATTTTTTTGATATTGCATTTGTTAAACATTTTTTCCCAATAAATACACAATTTTACCTGTACCTGCTATGTCTGACTCCCTTATTGTCACAATGGCTCACAGTCAAAATACTTCAAGTCTCAGATTTCCTGCTAAAGACTACTGTAAAGTGAGAGCCCACTTAGATGTACCCACTTGATGTTGGTACATCTGCTAGTATTCCACATAGTCAACACTTTAGTCAGTGGTATTTGCTTTTTATTTGCCCAATGCTATGTGGATATGCACTGGCAGCCTTACATTCTGAACTGGATTAGGTGGGTATAAGTACTTGGTGGAACAGTAATTAGTGGAATAGACAAAATTTAATTTGCTAACCAAAGTAATGTGCCAACAATACATTTAGCTGATTAACAATAGTTAGCACATTTTTTCCCCAAAGTAACTGTGCATGGGGACTGAGGTGTTTAAGAGAACTGTCTTTGTTAATACATAAACTCACCATGTATTTATGTGTGTACTAATATTGCAAGATCATCTCATATGACACAATGAGAAGTGTCAGCGGATATTTTGCAGCACTAGGAGAAACATTAGAACAATCTAGATTAGAACAGGCCATTCTTCCCAAAACAGCTCGAGTTACGAGGAATCATTTTAGCCCTAGTGAAAAGGCCCAGCTCTTTTTTTCTGTCTTCATAATTCATCCCCTGTAGCCATGGGATACTTTTTCTAGCACTACTATGTCCTTTTTGTAGCCTGGAGACCAAAAGTGCACACAGTACTCAAGATGAGGCCTCACCAGTGCATTACATAAAACAGGAATATAACCTCCTTGGACTTGTATTCTACATATTGTGCTATATAACCTAACCTTCTGATAGCATTTTTAATGGCTTCTGAAAACTGTCTGGAGGTTGACAGTGTTGAGTCCATTATGACTCCTAAAACCTTCTTATAATGTGTATTTTTGATTTTCAGACTTCCCATTGTGTATTCAGCCCTAACATTTTAGTCCTATGTGTAATACTAAAAATTTAATGTCAGTAAATGTAATCTTCCACAAATCTGCCCAAGCCTGTATGCTGTTGAAGTCCCTCTGTAATGATTTAACGGATTCCAAACAATCCACCTATCTTGGTATCATCTACAAACTTAACCAGCTTGTTACTTATATTCGTATCCAAATCATTTGTATATATTAAAAATAGCAGTGGCCCTAGTACTGACTCCTGTGGGACACCACTCTTATCAGCCAAATCTGATAGGATTCCTTGCACCATAACCATCTGCTTCCTGTGACTGAACCAATACTGCAGCCAACTACACACATCACCCTGAAACTCCTACTTCTTTTAGTTTGATGCTCAACCTCACATGTGGCACCTTATCAAAATGCTTTCTGAAAGTCAAGATAAATATCATTATATGCTCCACTCAGATCGTATCATTTTGTTGCTTCCTCAAAGAATTCCAGCATGTTTCTGAATCCAGGTTAAATGTTCAGAAAAACACCTGTACTTGCCTTGGACTGCTCAATCTTATCCTTAAGTACTTCTATTAAATGCATATTAAGCTTACTGGTCTATAGTTGATTGGATCTGCCTGGTCACACTTATTATAAAAGGATAATATTTGCCATTTTCCAGTCTTTCCGAAATTTTCTCCAGTACACAGTAATGTCCTAAAATATGCATCAAGGGTGTATATATGCACTTGATAACTTCTAATAACTTGAGAGTAAATATGTGGTCCTGGAGATTTGTTTGATGTCAAGCTACGTAATCTGAGCAGCACTTTTCCCTCTAAAACTTCTATATCACTCAGTACTTTCTTATTAGTCCCTATTACTGCTGGGAGGTTATCCAATTCCTCACTTGTGTAGACTTAAGAAAAATGTGTATTTAAAGCATTTGTTATCACACTTAATTCCCCTTTACTATTCCTAATACACTTCACCTCCTCCTTGACTGTTCTTTTAATACTAAAATGCTGAAGGAATCTTTTTGTGTGTTTTGCTTTATCTGCTATATTCTTTAAATAACTTTTAGCCTCCCTAATATCCTTCTTAATGGTTGTATGTACCTCTCCTGCATTACATGTAAAACATTTTTATACCTGTTCCACTGCTCTGACTGTCCCCACTTTAAAGCTTATTTCAGTCCATCCTCCTTACACTTTAATGCATCTACTCAAAATTTGCACTACCAAAGCTAAACTTGAAGTTTTAGTCTTTGCATCCGCACTTTCAAAAAACACTGAGAATTGTATCATATTATGGTCACTTGACCCTAGTGGTTCAGTCAGCTCTATACCCTCAATTCTATCCTGATTATTACAAAATACTAACTCTAGACAGGTTTCACCCCATGTTTATGCTTTAACATACTGAGTCAAAAAACAGTCACTGATTACTTCTAAAAACTGACCTTGAACTCTGCTATTTGCAAGGCTATCCCAGTTAATATTCGGGTAGTTAGTCCTCCATGACTATAATATCTCCCTGTAAACTTGCCTTTTAACATTACTAAAAAGTTGTTGAAATTACTGTCTGCATTGGGCAGTCTAACACAATCCTAAAATAAGACATCTTTCCCTAATGCTTTCCAAATGAAGCCATTTGCCCTCACTAGAATGGGGCTCATCGTCCAAATGAACAGAAGTGGCATTTAAATTCTGTTTGACATAAATTGTAACCCCACCCTCCTTTTCTGTTCTGTCTATCCTTCCTAAAAATGTGTATCCCTCTATATCAGGGCTGCCCAATGTGTCGATCGCGATCGACCATTAGATCGGAAAGGTAGTGCAGGTAGATCATGTTGCATTCATAAATTTTTTTTTTTTAAATGTTAGTCTATCATATATCCTCCCTATGACATTTGCCACTTGATTGACATACAGAGCGGCCAGTCTGAGATCTCTTTTCTTGTAACACACTGGTCATCCCGAATGCACGATCAAACACGCAAGCTATTGCAAAACTCCGGCTATCTAAGAGATCTAGTTAGCCTTCCAATTTATATCGACTAAAGAAGGGATTTAAAAAAAAATTTGTTGTTTATGGGCTGGATGTGGAATTGGAAGAGGATTGTTTTCTCTCACAATGTCATAATCGAAGTGCGTTTGTCTGATCTGTCAATCTATCATTGCTATTCCAAAGAAGTAAAATGTGGAAAGGCACTTTCGAACTGTTCATAAAAACTACGAAACTGACTTCCTTCCGAAAAGCGATCTGAGAAAGAGAAAGGAGAGGGAACTAAAATCGCAGTTAAATTGGACAGCCGTCATTTTTCACTTGGCTGAAATCAAAGGCAAATGCAGACACACTAAAGCATCATTCCGGTTGAGTCACTCGATAATTAAGCATAAGAAGTCCTTCCAAGATGGAGAGATGATAAAAGATGCCTTCGTTAAGGCAGATGGCTAGGGAGAAATTCCTGCCGAGATTTCAAGACCCCTGACCGGAGAAAAAAGAGTTTCTCCTTGTCATTAAACATGCAGAATACAAGCAACTTAATAACGATCAATGGCCGCTAGACTTGGCATTTTTTTTCCGATCTGACCAACATGTTGAATGAGCTTAATTTACAGCTACAAGTAAAATAGAAAACCATGGTCAACTTGATTAGCTCAGTTAATGCTTTCAAACGAAAAATGCAACAAATGTCCTCAAAGCTGCAGCACCTTGATTTGGGGAACATCCAAAACCTCGCGGCAGAGCTGGAGACTCAATGGAAGGCGTGTGAGCAACTTGACAGCATACGCTACACAGAGCAGATTGAAAATTGTCTGTCAGACTTTATCTAATGGAAAAAAGTAAAGATTTGAGTGTTGCCCAATGTAGCGGAGTAAGAGTAGCGTTTCTTCTTCATAAATTTACTCAAGTAAAAGTAAAAAGTATGATGTAGTAAAACTACTCTTAGAAGTATAATTTTTTTAAAAAGTTACTCAAGTAAATGTAACGGAGTAAATGTACCCACCTCTGATACTCAGTATATATATATATATATTATGAGGGACCGTTCAGGAAAAAAAGATTGGTTCGTAAATATATACATTGGTTCAGATATATATATCGGTTTCAGATACATTGGTTTGAATATATACATTGGTTTTAATACATCCGTTCAGATATATATGTCGGTTCAGATATATACATTGGTTGGGATATATTGGTTGAGATATATACATCGGTTTGAATACATCAGGTCAGATATATACATTGGTTTAGATATATTGGTTGAGATATATATAAATTGGTTTGCATAGATCCGTTCTGATATATACATTGGTTTGAATACATCCATTCAAATATATACATTGGTTGAGATATATATATTGGTTGATATACATTGGTTTAAATATATATATATTGGTTAAAATAGATTGGTTTAGATATATACATCGGTTCAGATACATCCGTTCTGATATATATATTGGTTCAGATAAATCCGTTCAGATATATACATTGGTTGGGATTTATGGGCAGGCACAACGCGGCCACCCATGTTTAGCAGCTCCCTTTCGCTTCATCATTGCTTCAACACTGTTGTAATTATTGCAATTATTATTGCACATTTTATACAAGTAGCATATGCCTGTTTGTCGCGTTTTGTTTCGTAAGCCCTCTTGGTTGGGGGTCCTCGATTTCAAAGCACTTTTTTTCCTTTCATTATTTAAAACACTCGCACAGATACCCGCCTCTTCGCCTCGCTCCGTCCCACCCCGGCTCATTGTACCCGCCTCACTCACTCCCTCTTTTCCCACCCATGACAGATTCTTCTCAAAAGCAGAGTTACCAGAAAGCATTAATTGCAACCACAGTACTTCCCATTTTTTCACCTCATGAGACACTGGTTTATCATTTGTGGAAAGCCGCCCGGTGATATCTGTTATTCTGTATTGGCAGCATTTCATTTAAGGGCGATCTGCTTCAGCAAGGAACTTTGTCCTGTTTGCTGAAAGGATGTTATGGAGGAAAACACTAGAATAGCACTGTTTCTTCTGAATGTTTATCAGTGATCAGGGCCCAGAATTATCAGAATATTCCTGCTTCACAAATAACTGATATCTGTTTTTATTGTAAAACTGAGAAAACCACACACACGCACGTACACAACACAAACACTCAAACTCACAAATCGTGGGTCTCACACACTACTGATTAAGTGTATCTGTCATGGACGATCATTTTTTTCACCCAATAAAACTTTAGTTCGTCAAAGTTAGAAAGCAGCGCGGTGATTTCTATTATTCCTTATTGGCAGCATTTAATTTAAAGATGATTCACATCAACAAGGTGAAAGAGTCTCTTATTTTGACAGGACGATCTTTTTTTAGGCTTAAGCATTTTTGATTGACTTACAAAAGAAAACAGTTATTACTTACCCTCTTTGCTTCAAATTGGCTTTTTAAAAAACCTTTTTGATATAATTTGTTTATGACAGTATAAAATAACAAAAGTAGTGCTCAAAATTATAATGTGCCTATCTAACAGGGAGAGGTGGTGGTAAGAGTGAGATTGCTGACTCGCAGTTAAATGATCACTGGTTTGTGTCTGGGGGGCTTCCTTTCTGTTATTTTATTTACTTATTTTTACAAATTGCTTTGAGTAGTAAGGAAGGTGCTATAAAAACGTAAGGAATTAATAACAATAATATTATTATTATTATTATTATTTATTATACGTGTGAATGCGTGATCAAATTCAGCCGCTGCGTAGTGGGGTATGAATAGGGACACTATGTGCTCGAGAATACCACGAGTTCATTGAAATAATACACAGCAAGGTGCACACGCAATGCAAACATAATGTGTATATTATTGAAGTAAAGGTTCATATAAATTAATTATATACAACTGTTTAACAAGTTGAGAGATGTCAACTGGTTAAAATGCACGAAATTATACATGTATTGTTTTATAGTCCACACATAGTGTATGTATATTATTAAAATAATGATATAAAAATCATATAAAATAGTATAGAATCTGCGTCGTAGAATTATTTTGTGTCAAATTTCTTAAAAGAAGTTTTTAATTAGTTTGCTTTAAAAAATCTTACGGCAAATATGTGAATTGTTGAAAATTGCTGATCTTAATCAATTTGTTTTAACGTATGCTCCGTGCAAAATGCTGTCATATCTGTTAGTAAACATGCACGCACATCGATGTCCTGATGTCTGCGTTCTAAGGCTGCAGGAATATTAAACGCTATTGACGTTTTACTGGGGTGCTCTGTGATTGAGGGCGGACAGTAAACTTTGTTAAAATGATATCGAAAAATACCAGTTGTCAGTTGTGTTTTCAGTCGTTTTGGCGTGTTTACTGTTCTGTTACCAAAAAATTCTTCAACGGGGCTCATCAACAAAGAAACGTGGATAGTAAGATTTAGTGAAATATCAGTAATAATAATACATTGCTCGACACCCAGTAACACTTTACAAAGATATTTAAAAGACAGCTCATTTAAATAAATGTAGCAATCTATTGTCATGCTATAAGTGACAGCTTGCTCTTAAAATTTACACAGGTGTTTTTTTTCTGGGAATAAAAAAGGGGAAAAAATCCACGGGAAAGGTTTTGTTGTTTAACTCAAATTTCACCTCCGCCATGTGAGTCATTAAAACTATTGGAATGAAATATAGTTCTATATAAATAAATAAATAAATTTCCTATCACACCCACCCTTTCACCCCCGTACATTGGAGAGGAATATTCTGATCATTCTGGTCCCTGATCACTGATAAACATTCAGAAGAAACAGCGCTATTCCAGTGTTTTTCTCCATAACATCCTTTCAGCAAACAGGACTAAGTTTCTTGCTGAAGCAGATCACCCTTTAATGAAATGCTGCCAATAGGAATAACAGAAATCACCGGGCGGCTTTCGGACAATGATAAACCAGCGTCTGTTGAGGTGAAAAAATGGGAGGTACTGCGGTTGCTATCAATGCTTCCTGGTAACTCAGGTTTTGAGAAGAATCTGTCATGGGTGGGAAAAGAGGGAGTGAGTGAGGCGGGTACAATGAGCCGGGGCGGGACGGAGCGAGGTGAAGAGGCGGGTATCTGTGCGAGTGTTATAAATAATGAAAGGAAAAAAAGTGCTTTGAAATCGAGGACCCCCAACCAAGAGAGCTTACGAAACAAAACGCGACAGACAGGCATATGCTACTTGTATAAAATGTGCACAATAATTACAACAGTGTTGAAGCAATGATGAAGCGAAAGAGAGCTGCTAAACATGGGTGGCCGCGTGCCTTTATGGGCATTGTGCCTGCCCATAAATACCAACCAATGTATATATCTGAACGGATCTATCTGAACCAATATATATATCAGAACGGATGTATCTGAACCGATGTATATATCTAAACCAATCTATTTTAACCAATATATATATTTAAACCAATGTATATCAACCAATATATATATCTCAACCAATGTATATATTTGAATGGATGTATTCAAACCAATGTATATATCTAAAAGGATGTATCTCAGCCAATGTATATATATCAGAACGGATCTATGCAAA
>JANRMT010062808.1:28971900-29014060 GCA_026402145.1 Polypterus bichir lapradei | reverse complement strand
AGAACGGATCTATGCAAACCAATTTATATATATCTCAACCAATGTATATATTTGACCTGATGTATTCAAACCAATGTATATATCTCAACCGATATATCCCAACCAATGTATATATCTGAACCGAAATATATATCTGAACGGATGTATTAAAACCAATGTACTGTATATATTCAAACCAATGTATATATTTACGAACCAATCTTTTTTTCCTGAATGGCCCCTCATAATATATATATATTTATATATATAGCATTTTTAATGTTAGTAGATCATTTTGACCTGGCCATTTTAAAAGTAGCTCGCAAGCCAAAAAAGTGTGGGCAGCCCTGCTCTATATTATACTCATCCCCATCTTTGTTATTTAGCCAGGTTTCCATTATTGCTGTAATATAATTATGCTCCTCTACATACAATTCCAACTCATTTGTTTTATTTTTGATACTTCTAGCATTAAGGCAAGCTATGTTTAACATGTTACTCATGTTACATTTAAATGTTAGGCTAGAATTTACATTTTATGAATTTTTGTTTTTACACTATTGTTTGTTCCTCCATGTATAGTCCTAAACCCAGCCTGTCCTAAACTCCCTGCCCATTCCCGCCCATCACCCCCCCAATACTATAGTTTAAACAATCCTCAACTAACCTAATAAGATGTAACCCATTGAGGCAGAACAGGTCCCATCTGTTCCAAAAGGTGCCCCAGTGCCCCATAAACCTAGACCCTTCTACCTCGCACCATGATTTGAGTCATGCATTAAGCCTCCTAATCTCTCCAATTTCACCTGGACTAGCATGAGGCACAGGCAGAACTTCACAGAAGACCATCTTGTCAGTTCTGCTCCTCAGCCTAGCACCTAACTCTTTGAATTTGTATAGAAGAACTGACAGACTACCCTTATGTATGTCATTTGTTCCAAAATGGACAATGACAACTGGATCCACCCCACTTTGGCCAAGAGCAAGAGCCTATTCACTCTTCTAAGGAGGTCTCCCACATGTGCACCCAGAAGACAACACGCCGTTAGAGATTCTGTGTCTCTGGAGAACTTATTAAAATGAAATGATTTAATTTAAATGGTAAAACTAAAAAAATTAAGCCAAAGAAATTAGATTACAGAACTGCTACAAGTTACATGTTCTTCCTCTCAACTGCCTGCTGCTTGTTCTTCTTTGAGGTGAACTTTACTTTTCTCTGTCTGTTCTAACTTTGCCATCCTCTTGTTCATTACTTAAGCTCACCACTTGCACTGTTTGTACACCTTGAATTAATGAACCCTTACACCGGGGTTCTCTTAACTGCTCTAGTTTCCTGACTACTAAGAACTGTTCCATCACAAACACACTTACTGAATATGCACTGGTAGTTAATTTCTTACTGCCTTGACAGCTTCTTTAGCCGCTTGTACCTGATCAGTCCAATGCTGGCCAACTGCCTATGTAACACAGAGTCAGTTATTTATTTACAGATGCTGGTATTAGCCTCTGCTGCTTTCTGCTCTACCTTGCTGATGCTAATTCAAATACAAACAACATGAACAAGTACATGTAACAAGTAACTTTTCTAAATGCATTGCCAAACACACAGCTGCTTTTGCTCCAGTGTGGGTGAAAAAAAAGCAAAAAAACTCTACTAAATGGGAAAAAAGCTTTAAAAATTCTAGCACAATTCTTTAGTGGCAACCAAAAAAAGTTTATAGGAGCAAAATGTATTTAATCAACTCTCACACCACAGAAAACAGACTCTCAGCAATTCTCAGCAGCTTCTCTCATTTGAAAAGGTGATGTTAGCACATTAGTACTTTCCTTTTTAATCTAGTCCACCTTACAAAATAAGCAAACCAAGAAAATTATATGCATAGAATTGCCACATCATCTTTAAAAGAAATATGTTGTTATGACCAACCTGGCTGCATTTAAACTGTACTAGAGAACATTTTTGTTGATACTTAATTAAAATGTTGCTCTTTGATACCAAACATTATTTGCATTGAACAGCCAATCTAAATATAATCTTCAAATGTAATATGCATAGATCTGTCATGTTCTTTCTCCTAAACCATTAGAGCAACAACAAGCAATATTACATTAATGGAGGATAACCCTAAAGCACCTCTCTGTTGAGGCTGAGAGGAGTGCACAATTCACTCTGTATTGATTGCCTATATGTTCTGTCAATCTACTTTTCCAAGGCTTACATTTCAAGGATGTAAAGTCCCAGAAGCAACTCAATCAGGGTATACACATCAACAGATTACTTTTCACACACTAGGAAAACAGATACAGGAAAGAGAGAATACAATTTAATAAGAAAATGTTGGGTATTAACTCTGCAATTAAATGTCAAAAAACATTTACTAGTTTTTTTTTTTTTTTTTTTTTTAATTTTCTGTAATTTACATTCACATGTTAACTTTGGGTGGCACGGTGGCGCAGTGGGTAGCACTGCTGCCTCGCAGTTAGGAGACCCGGATTCGCTTCCCGGGTCCTCCCTGTGTGGAGTTTGCATGTTCTCCCCGTGTCTGCGTGGGTTTCCTCCGGGTGCTCCGGTTTCCTCCCACAGTCCAAAGACATGCAGGTTAGGTGCATTGGTGATTCTAAATTGTGCTTGGTGTGTGTGTGTGCACACCCTACGGGATGTAATGGATGTTAACTTTGCTGAATGTGTTTTTTCCCTTTCATTAATGAAGCATTCTAGTCAAAAAATCACCTTGGGAATGTAATTGCATTTTCCTCTGTCTCATTGCGTTTGCTTACCTTGTATTTTTAAATTTTTGCATAAATGATTAATGCAATAATTTCATAGAAGTAAAACTAAATATAGCATGTAAGGATGAAATAATTAAAGTTCTTGAGGATTTTGAACATTTTTTCCATATTTTTCATCTAAACAAAAATTCAAAGTCCCTGAAGCAATAATATCCCGGTTAACGCATGACTTATTTTTAAAATAACTTGCTCCACTCATCTGAACTATATAAAAAAATATATTTTGACTTCAGCAAAGATCTGCATTACAAGTTAATCCAGCAGTTCAAATGAATATTAAGCTCTCTTTAAATGAAGCATAAAATAAGTGACAAGATTGCTTTCCACCTGAGAAGGGGTCACTGGAAAAGTGCACACTTGATTGTTGAAGCAATTATTTGCTGCCTTGTGGTCAGTACTGATAATACCCATGAATTGCCTTCATTCTCAGCACAGTTCAGTCATTTCATTTCTCACCATTAGCAGACTTTCACAGTTGTGCCAGTCAAAGCTTTGTGTTGCAGCTCTCCTTACTGCAATATAGGCCATTTAACCATTGGATGGACTCAAAGTGCTAAAATGTGGGGCCTTTTTCAAGTGTTAATTATTTTTCAGATATTAAACAAAATACTTTAGTTGCTTTCTGAGGAGTTTAAACAAAATCAGTTTCACAACAAAAGATTACTGCATAGATGACTCAGTACAAAAATTAATTCATCTTTACCTGCTTATCCAGGGCAGGGTCACAGGCAGCTGTAGTCTATTCTACCAATCATCAAGCATGGGGAAAAAACACCTGGACATGATGTCAGTCCATAACAAGATGCGCACACACACACAGAGTTGGAGGCAATTTAACAACACCAATTCACCTGCCCTGAACACCTTTGAACATTGGGAGGAAAAGCATGTGGACACGGGAAGAACATGCAAACTCCTTAGAGAAATTATGTGGAACTTGAACCTTAGTTTCGTTGTTGTGATGCAGAAGCATTATCTTTGCACCACAATACTGCCCTTGCAATAACTGATGAATATTTGATAGATGACCACCTGCTATACATATTCTCAAGCCCACTTAACCCAATTATAGGTCACTAGAGGCTGAAGCCTATCCATGCAGAAATTATTACAGAGCCCTGAACAGGACACCAGTCCATTAACACTAGAATTACCAAAGCCTACGAAAAAACTCGTAGATCCGTCCCACCTTAAATCGCTTCTCACCTCTCCGTCAGCGTCTTTTGTCCTGTAAATGTGTGGATAAGCAGCAAACAGCAAGCAGTCTGCTATTCCATCCCCCACCCCGCACAGTTTTCTCAGCTCAAGTCTGTTTACCTGCATATCAGTTGCTTACAGTTGTATAGAGTGAGAAGTCAAGCAAAATGACACCTTTCATAAATCCTGCATCGTTATTTGGAACACTTGCATTTCATGTGTGTTCCGGGTCTACAACGATCTATGTAAACACATCGTTAAAACAGAAATGTTTTTCATGTTTTAGTAATAATTGACTAAAATGTAGACATGAAGTGTATAATATGTGAAGCCTGAATTCCAAATATCAAAGAAAGACTTTCACAAAAGGTACAAATATAACAGAACAAGTGCGCTTCTATTCAAGAATATAACTGCAAAAAAGAACCTGCGTTAGGGTGCGACATTGACACGCATTTGCTACGATCACTTCGGTTGTGCAACGGTATCAGCTGTTGACTGGTAATCAAAACTTCACAGGTTCAATTCCGGACGAGTCCGTTTTGAGAAGTGAGCTGCATGTATTCTTACTATTTTAGAATAAAAACATACATTTGATTCCAGTCTGTAACCCCGGTGTAACTTATGATACTTGTAAAGGTTAGCTTTGTTTTGTTTTTTTTATTCAGTTTTATTCTTTCAGCCATGTTCACGATCCTAACACCAACTCCCTGCATTTGACACTGCTGTTTTCACATAGACGCGCTATAACAGAGGTCAACTCAGATCATGACGACAGTCATAACTCAAGGTAAATAACATTCGATCTGGCTTTTACGTAACATATAAATGTTAATGTTTTGGGCACATGCACCGTCTTTTGTATGTAAGAGGCAGATCGAATGTTATTTACCTAATTACCTTTATTTATTTACTTACTTCCTACAGCGTAAAGTCACAAGTAGAGTGCAGAGCTTCCCATGAACATATACAAAGTACAGCGATGGCAAAAGTGCATTCTTGCTCCAAAGTAGAACCGTCAATCATGATCTGAGTTGACCTCTGTTATAGCGCGTCTATGTGAAAACAGCAGTGTCAAATGGGCGGGGTGTTGGGATCGTGAACGCGGCTGAAAGAATAAAACTGAATAAAAAAAAAAACAAAGCTAACCTTTACAAGTATCAAACTTGTCAAATGTATGTTTTTATTCTAAAATAGTAAGAATACATGCAGCTCACTTTTCAAAACGAACCTGTGAAGTTTTGATTACCAGTCAAAAGTTGATACCGTTGCACCACTGAAGCGATCATAGCAAATGCGTGTCAATGTCGCACCCTAATGCAGGTTCTTTTTCTGCAGTTATATTCTTGAATAGAAGCGCACATGTTCTGTTATATTTGTACCTTTTCTGAAAGTGTTTCTTTGATATTTGGAATTCAGGCTTCACACATTATACACTTCATGTCTACATTTTGTCAATTATTACTAAAACATGAAAGACGTTTGCTTTAACAATGTGTTTACATAGATCGTTGTAGACACGGAACACACAAGAAATGCATGTGTTACAAATAACGATATAGTGTTTATAAATGGTGTCATTTTGCTTAACTTCTCACTATATACACCTCTAAGCAATTGACACGCAGGTAAACAGACTTGAGCTGAGAAAACAGTGCGAGGTGGGGGGATGTGATAGCAGGCTGCTTGCTGTTTGCTGCTTGCTGCTTATCCACACATTTACAGGACAAAAGACGCCGATGGAAAGGTGAGAAGCGATTTAAGGTGAGACGGATCTACGAGTTTTTTTGTAGGCTCTGGTAATTCTAGTGTTAAGTGTTGGTGTATACATATGTAGACACTGTATTCTCATTGGACAACATGGGACCACAAAATAATCTAACCTTCATGTATTTTGGGTTTGTATAAGAAAACTTTAAAATACTCCATAAAGACATTGTGGGATCAATGCCAACCTTGATGAAACATACAATAATTCATTCAGAGACACAAGAAAATACTGTAGACTAAATATTTGCAGTGACTATGAAGAGGGATGCTGCTCAATGCCATTCCGGGCCTTAATTTTTAATGGTCTTTTAGTGTTTTTTTTGTTTTTTTTTTAAAACAAAGGGATAAGGGATTTTTTTAAGCCATTATTCTTAATGATATACTTTGGATGGTGTAAGTGTTGTTCTTCAAGGCAATGTAACTGAGCGGCTGCCATAATCTTCTGATATTTTGGGATTGCAGGGCACAAGTAGGCACTAGGTGGAGCTCTAGTCCAGTTTCCCTATTCCAAATATAGCTCATCCTCTAAACCAAATACAATTGCAGGGGACAGGAAGTGACCCCAGAATTGGTCATATCTTGGACATTAAAGGTGCTTGGAGATATAGAGTAGGGGTGATGAGGATGAGCTTGGACTCGTAAGGACAGAAGACTAATTAACTGGTGGAGGAAGAGGACAGATATGGTGAAGTGGGGGGAGGGGGTGTGTGTCTGGTGAGTCCTTTATTGTGTTCAGATGTCGATAAGTAATACCCTACACTTGTTAGGCTTGTGTAATGCCACAGGACTTGAGTCAGACAGCATGTCTGACAATGTCTGCTACTACTAGCATGACTAGCAATCACAGGGGATAACAGCTTAAATAACTTCTTCATGATTTCACTTCTCAACAGTGTCAAATTTCCTATTGTATCACAAGTATGACAGAGGCAAATTTTGGCAGCAACATGCTACATGACAACACTACTGGAAATCCAAATATTTTCCAATTATAGGGAATTCTGCTACAATCTTGGACTCTCTTTTTGCTTATTCCATTCTGTCGTAGTACGACAAAAAAATGAGACATTATACAGGCAAGCCTTCAATACATCCGCTTTCCTTCTATTCTCGTGGCCATTGCATGCATTGTACTTCTGACTTAGCGCTCATTGGTTGTCAGCTCTTGAGCACACAGGAGTCAAACCTTGTGACTAGTTACAAACTCTAATCTGTTTCATTTAGTCATGGCTTGTCACAGGAGCGCTAAGAATTAGTTGCTGGAGATGACACTACACCACTGATTACCAGAGGCATACATTGTGTGTATTTGTAACGTGGTATGACAAAGCCTATAAAAGAAAAAAAAGACACTGGAAAGGTGGTGTAGTATGATGCAAACCTTGGGCATGAAATCTGTATACAGTATGTTAGGTCACTTAGTGTTATCAGATTTGTTTCCCTTATTATATGTTATTTGATGCTTTTTGTTATTCCTACCTTTGTGTGTTTATGTCTGTAATTAAACCACGTTTTGCACCTCCGTTGCCTTCTTCTGTTACAAATTGGATCTGGAATCTTTATTTCATTCCAGAATTGTTTTCTCATTCTGAATATTTTTTCTATTGTTTAGATTGTTGTGATGTCATTGCAGCTCTATTTTGTGTTTTGTACAGATGCTGTGATTTTGGATCATTTCCTGCTGAGCAGTGCCAAGTTGCTGATCATCATATAAGCCATGCCATGTGACCAAGTAATGCCTGTTTAAGACAGTGGTATACTATATAAATGAATATTTAGCTTTAGCTAGGAAAAAGTTTCCTAATTATGATTAGGACCCCAGCACAATCTATTTCTATTTATTACTTGATTTACATATTTAATCAAATGCATACTTTTTGCAGTCAATACATTTTTATATTCTCAGTCAGTAAATAATAGCAAATGACAGACATGGCTAATCAGTGCTAGGTCTACGAAAACTACAAACACCTGTTTATTTTTTAAGCCTGTTAACCTGAATTTATTTCAACAGCAACAGGTGCAAAAAAGGAGCCAGCCTTAGGCAGAATACTCATACAAACTTATGCAGGCCCAGTTTATATTATATATACTAGCTATTGATGCAACATATCTCTTTGGGAGCTGGAAGAAAACCTTTGTGTGCACAGAGACGATGTGAACATTTTATACAGACAGTAGCTGAGCCAGCAGGTTTAGCTCCCAGTGAGACTGCATATTAAAAACAAAATGCACATTTATATAACAGAAACAGTCCACTACCTCTCAAAATTTCTAACAGAGCAATAAAGTCTTACTTGAGGCTGGCTGATACAATCTCAGATGCTGTCCTAAAATTTACAGTATTTTCCAGTAAACAAACATAGGTCTTTAATACAGACAATTAGTAAATATCAACATTTACTTTATAGAATCAGCTCTAAATATCAAAATGCTTAGTTTATGACTATCACCATCTCAATCTGTACTGGCATTCACCTTCTTTTGTTACTGCATATGATGGACATATTTGAACTCTGCTTTATATTTTAACTTGCTGCATGTAGCCTTTGGAACAAAAAATCTGAAGACTCACCAGCAGTTTTATTATATTGGTGAACTTGCAGAGGCATCAGCTGAGTGGGCCGGGACAGGCCATCTCTTGTCCAAGACTGACCTGTAGTAGAGTGCTGCTGTGGCACAAATTGAGCGGGACTGGCTGAAACCTACCTCAGGCAAATGCATGGTAGCTCATTGTGTGAATGTGCAACGTGCATGTACCATGAAACTGAGTTTGTCTGCTTGGGTTGAAGTAGTAAGGTCCATGTTGCTACCTCCATGCACGCACCATGTCACTAAGTGCAAGTTACTCTTGAATAAGCTTCTATATCTTCTGTAGAATTCACACCAACTCCCGTGTCTGTGGTTGAGCTGCTCCACACACAGACACACATATTTATCGTAATGAGAACTGAGGTGCATCCAAGCTCCGAAAAAATGTTGGAGTGGAGCCTGCTTTAGGAAAAAACACACAGTATTGAAGCTAATTGTGAACCCAGTTTGTCACCCTTTGTGGTGTTTTGGTTTGTAAAATATCACCTATGAAATTCATAGGGAAAATATATGAACAAATAGTGCTTACAAAATGTGAAATTCCTCATCATTACCTGATGTTGTCTAGCTTAACGGTCAGGGAGTTGTTCACACGGAATTAAAGCAAATGTCATTCAGGTTTTTCTTCCTTGCACCTATATTGCTAGGATAAATCACAGCCACCCGCAACCTTATCCTTAGATAAAGTGACTTTTGAAAATGCTGAACAATAAAGTATCTAATATTAAAATAACCTTAACATTAATTAGTCCAATTATATTGCATTTAAAACCTTCAGTTCATGACTAACCATTTTTTCAATATCCTGAACCTAATTAGCAGTCAGGTATAGGGGAAAATAAAGCTGTAAGACACCCAGATTACACTAGGGTTAGGGTTTTTTTTTTATTTATAAAAGAACTGTGAATGTTGTAGATTGTTTTAACGCTCTCATTATTTTGTTCAGCTCCCTAAAGAATAGTCATTGCTCCAGTAACCTGTCTTTTTAAAATGCCTAGGGAGAAAAAAAATACATAATGGGATTACACTGACAAATTTATTCTTTTAAATACTTCACTATAAGAGGATGTATATTTATACAACACTGTCATGGTGAACTCAGTAATGTAATATTTTCTAATATAAAATATGAATTATATTTTTTAAATGGACTTAAGTTGTTTTTTAACCACTAGGCAATAAGCTTTAAATTGTGTATTAATACTGGGGAGAAACTACATGTATTTGTTGAAACAGGAATGGAGTTGGTGGAATACAACAGATAACCTATTCCAAATCCAATTGATGTTCATCATCTACTACACAATAAAAGGCATGCAATAAAGATCTAAGCCCAAATACAAATATAACTAAGTTATCATTTCACAGATCCCATGCCATGAAATGCCAGTTGACAGCCATAATAATAAAAACCTAGCTTTTTTTTTTTTTAATATCTGCTGTAGTCAACAATGGAGCTATACAACAATCACACAGGACCACTCTCATGAAACATCTGATCGTTCTTTGTCATTACCATCCTTTCAAATACAGCCCCCTACATACGCGTATTAAGTACTTCAGTGTCTACATTTAAAACCAACACTTAAGCAGAGTTTTGAATTTTACACTAAATCACTATTAATATAATGTATTTAGGTTTGATGGAATGGTGTTAAATGTAAATGTCAGAAAATTATTTTTATAAGAAAAAGTTGGCATTTATAATTTTGTCATTATCTGATCACTTTTCAAACTACATAAAACTGGAACTGGACTCGGGATTTATTTTACTGTGATGTAAACTACAAAAATGTCCTATATTAATACATTTTATACATTTATAATGCAAGAACATGCAATATGAAAACCTATTAGTTTGTAATATTTGCCCCTGCAGAAAATAACATAATGACATGAGGAAATGTCATGTCCCTCCCTCTAGACAACAGGATAAAAACGGAAGAGACTAGGAAAGAGATGCATCAATTAAAAAGACACACAAAAGGAGTTACTTTGCTCAGTTTTAGAGTACCAGAGTCAAGAAAGATGATGTTGGTTACTGGCCTGAGCAGGCTGCTGCCGGGAAGTGGTAACTCTTGTATATTCAAGTTAGTGATCAACAATTGAGTGTGCAGGGCAGCACTATAGGAAGTAACCTTTTTTGGCCTAAGGGATAGTAAGCCATTATCTCAAAATTCAGGCTATGGTGGGAATGCATGGAGGGGTCTACTTAAGCTCAACAGTTGCCCTCAGGTTGTAGTGCTTCAAGAGTATTAGGGTTCAGAGGGTCATTAAAAAGATAGAGGTAAAGACTAAGTGCATGCTAATATATAGAGGATACTTTGAGAAGGATTTCTGGTATGTTTTACTGTTTATTCTAGTGTTACTCTTTTTTTGGATAAAACATGCATTTTTTCGTTTAAAGGACCTTATTAAAAAAATACATAAAAACGAGTCTCAAGACAGTGTCACGAATAAAACACTAGACCATATAAAAGGTCAAATGTGAAAACTTCAGTGAATGTTAAAAGTTAAAGCATCATATAAAATTGCCAGGTGTAATCATAAACTATACTATGCCTATGTATTCACTCCACTAGGTCAATAATTGGAGAAAACAATTTTTAAGCCTTTGAAAAAAAAAACACATTACCCTTAAAAATAAAGTTAATACATTGACTGTGACACTTAAGGAAATTTACTCTTTTATTTAAGAAAGCCCAGTAGAATTTTGGCCTTTTTCACATCATTGTCATGCAAAAAGGTGAATTTTCATCTCCCTATTGAATGTTATTGTACTGTACTCCATTTATTTTCCCATTTTTGCTTGGCATAAAAGTCTTTGTTGAAAATATAAAAATGTCATAATATATTGAAATATAGCCAACAACGCACTTCACCTCAGAAATGGAATATAAAGAAACATTAGGTTTGCAATAGAGTAGGTAGCACATTTTTCAAGGTTAACTAAAATTGGTCTTACCAAACCATAAAATCAATCCCTAAATATCTGCAATATTTATTTTGGTATTACTAGAGACTCCATGCCACAAAAATATTGAATCAAATATATTTAATTCCATTGTAGCCGATTAAGTATGGTGATACTTGTTTTTAGATATCTATTGTATTTCAGTTTGCACAGTTAGGACAGATACCATGAGCTTGGTCATGTCTGGGTAATATAATACACTTTACACTTACTAATATTTAACTTTACTTTCATGAAACAAACATTTAGTGCTTTA
The DNA here is from genome assembly GCA_026402145.1 of Polypterus bichir lapradei. Lineage (NCBI taxonomy): Eukaryota > Metazoa > Chordata > Cladistia > Polypteriformes > Polypteridae > Polypterus > Polypterus bichir. Next base: position 29,002,502 of record JANRMT010062808.1, on the reverse strand, counting down.
AATGATCTTTTTCCTGATGTGATACCAGTCAGTCAGTCATTTTCCAACCCGCTATATCCTAACACAGGGTCACAGGGGTCTGCTGGAGCCAATCCCAAGCAACACAGGGCGCAAGGCAGGAACAAACCCCAGGCAGGGTGCCAGCCCACCGCAGGGCACACACACACACACCAGGGACAATTTATGTTGTGATACCATAATTTTTAAAATTATTTCTTAGAGAAATGAAGGCTAAAAGGTGTTTCACAGACGACTGCAATGTTAGTGCTTCTGCATTTTGGATTTTTTGACTTTTTTGCATGTCTTCATTTTATTCCATTTCCTTGTCATCTTCCCTTAATTTTATTTCATTAGACACCCCAGCACTGTTACATGACTATAATACCTGGTTTATAATTTTTGATAGTTTAATGTCCAACTTATTTTAATATCTTTGGTTTATGAATTAAAATTTCACTAAACTGTGGCAAGATCACAAAGTCAGAGCACTGTATTTATACTGTACTTATAATGTATTCATTCTCAAATCGTGTGAAGAAATTTTACACAAACAGTAAATTCTTTAAATTGTTTCACTTAACACATAAATTTGGCTTTATATTTTATCTAATTTAAATACTGATGCATTTTCAGTTATTGTTACTGCTGTTTCTATTTCACCAATATTTTCAAGTTGAAATATTTTTTAATGATGAGATATTTAGGTATCATCTTTCCACTTACCCTATCAAATGTCATACTTGCTTTCTTTATTCAAAGTCAAAACAACCAAAGTCTATTCCGGCATCAATGAGCATAAGGCACTGCTCAGCCCTGTCCTTTGCAGAGCACAACTCAACACTCTTACAAATGCAAGAGCACTTTAGGATCACCAGGTAACTTATCATGCCTGTCTCTGCAATTACTCCCTGTATTGGTATAAGTAATGTCTATAGATGTCTCAGCTTCGCACTGTATTTCAGAACATAGCAACTCTTCTTCTGTTAAGGAAACATTTTTCACTATCAACAAGCAAAATTACCTGGTGTTGCCAAGGTACAAATGAACAAACACAAATGGTCTTTGAGAAATTCAACATGGCTAAACATATCCCATGATGAGGCAAAAAGACCTACTCTTACAAAAGCTGTAATATAGCATGGTGATGTAATTGCTATCCAGATTAGCTAAGAAGAAAACATGCACACTTGTGGCCTTTGATGAAATCACACCACTACAAAACTGTGTGATGTTAAGGTATCCTCCATCAGCCCTACAGCGCTCCTACCACCTGATAGGAATTTTGGTCCCCACATTGCTGCTGTGTTTTGGGTTGCCCCAACTCCTATTGTAACCCCTGCTCCCTGATACAACATATACTCTATTTTAAGTTGGACCAACCTCAATGCACATGCTAAACTATTGTTGCTTTGATATTTTTTATTCATCCTCCATTTTTACCAATGGGTGCTATCATTTTGTGTTAATGTGATGTGCACCACTGTCCTCACAATCTCATTCTATAACAGTGCGCACAGAAAATCTGAAAAATCAACCAAACAAAATAAAGATAAACAGCCACCAAAAGAAAAAAAAAACATTTTAGTGAAAAAGCTGCTTTAACTGGTTGTAACGGACATACTTTAAACCACTCAGGTAATAGAATTTTGCTTTTAGTTTGCAGTCTTATCAATACGAACAAGTAGTGCAGTTTCATGTCGAGGAAGCTGACGCATGAAGTGAAAGTCTAGAGTGTTCTGCTTCAGCAGTTGTGAATCCCAGAAATCTAACATTCATCTTAGTGATAATGTACTGTAATTTTAATCTAAAAACTTGTGTTCTAGCAGCACATCCTGCTCAGAGGAATAAAAAAAAGTAAGCCAGGTTTTATATGCATGTGCTGATTTTGGGCAAGAAGGGAGAGGTGCAGGTGCTTTTTTTATTTTAAAAGAAAATGCTTTTCAGGGGACCACTAACTGCTGTTGAATCCTGACATTTGTTTCTTAAGGAGCTCTGTCTCAGTAAATACTAACTGTGCTATCTGTCTAAGACAGAATGAAATCTAAGTAATCAAAATTTACCTCAGTTTTTTATTTGATATTTGGGCTGTCCATTTGGTCTGATACAATCATACACACCAGATCCCTTTCCCAATTTGGAAAGAGCCGCCTGTTTTTGCCATTTCCAATTGGCATCACTTGTCTACCTCACCACTCAGAGTAAGTGTTTTGCTATAAAAATGCAGTGGTGGTCGCTACCACATTTTCCTAGTTAAGCTACAGTACTCTAGTTGTGCTGAGACTTTGGCTGATTTCTCATTATTTTCACTCATCCATTTCCTGTAACACGAAATTTAGCATTACAGCTATTAACCTTGTGCACATGACCCAAGCAGGTGCAAGAATGTCTGCTGTTGCCTGTGTATACTGTCAGATTACAGAATAGGTCGATAATTTTCTTATTTTTATCACACTACTTGGTATTTTCATCAGTTTTAATTTTTGGCCATTCTTCTACTCGAGGTTGCTGGATATCACAGCCGGCCTCTACACTGGTACAGTGAGTGCTGTGCAGAGTGGTGGCAGGACCTCTGCGTTTTTTCCCAGTTGATTCTGGGGTTCGTCAGGAGTGTGTTCTGCTCCTACTCTGTTCAATTCTTGTATGGACTGGGTGTTGGGCAAGGTCGTGGGGTCCAGTGGCTGTGGGGCATCTATTGGTGAAAAAAGATTCACAGATCTTGACTTTGCTGATGATGCTGTGATCTTTATGGAGTCAATGGAGACTGGGGTCAATGGGGTGTTTGAGAGACTGAGCCGGGAGTAATGAGTGTCTGGGCTTGCGAGCGTCCTTGGATAAAAACCAAGATTCAGGCCTTTAATGACTTCTTGGGCACAGCCATCAGCAGTGTGTCTGTCTGCAGAGAGAATGTCGACCTTGTCGAGAGTTTTACTTACCTTGGCAGTGACATTCATGTCTCTAGTGATTCTTCCTATGAAGTCAGTAGACAGATTGGGAAAGCATGGGGGTGTCATGAGGTCGCTGGAAAGGGGTGTGTGGCGCTCCTGACATGAAGGTCCAAGTCTTTAGAGTCCTGGTGCTTCCTGTCTTGCTATATGGTTGCGAGACAAGGATGCTATTTAGTGACCTGAGATGAAGACTGGAGTCCTTTGGTACTGTCTCTCTCTCCAGAAAATCCTTGGGTACCGTTGGTTTGACTATGTGTCGAATGAGCGGTTGCTCATGGAGTCCTGAATGAGGCACATTACCTGCACTGTGAGGGAGTGTCAGTTACGCCACTACAGCCATGTGATGCATTTCCCCGAGGGTGATCCAACTCATAAAATCCTCATTGTTGGGGACCCGAGTGGCTGGACCAGGCCAAGGGGTCGCCCACGTAACACCTGGCTGTGGTAGATAAGGGGTCATTTCCGGAGGGTGGGACTGGACCGCTTGTCTGCCTGTGGGGTTGCCAACCAGGATCTCGAGTTGTTTCGTTGTGTAGTACCAGTGCATGCTCCCCAACTTGACTTGATTTCTACTTGGTTTTACTATTTTTTAAATTTTCTTCCTAATACTGGAAACAGGATGGACACAATATACACACAAAAATGCAACAGACACTTGTCCTTTTAAGAAGGATTGTAATTCATGTGTATGACATCACCACAGGAAGTTACTTTCCTGGCCTCCAGGGATAGTAAGCCATTCTCTCTCTCTATGTGATTTGCGAACATCTGAAATTTCCGGTTCCGGATGAGAGTACGCTGTGTGCGATCTGGCTGCCGCTTCTCACCGGTGTCTTTTTGCTCTGTTTTGCTTTTGTTGCTGTTACCACATCCTCTGCCTTGCTCATGCTTTTTATGTTTTATGGACGGTCACTTACTGGATTCATACTGGTCCTTTTGTAAAGTTTTATTCCGTCCGCTTCCTATATTTCACGAGCCTTCTCCCCTGTACTTTCCCTGAGCCAGCATGGCTGGTGAGTAAGTCTTTATTTTCTTAGTTGACTAGGATTAAGACTTTCTTAGCTGAATTTGTTTCTGCTCAATTGGAGTTAGTTTATGGGTTCTGGCTAACGTGGTGGTAGCTGTTACTGCTTTTTCTGAAGATGATTTTCTACTCTACAACACAATTATGCACTTACCATATGCACTCTAAACTAGATACAGTGACTTTTGGCTTATGAATGGAGCTTGGCATTGCTCGTCCGCGGTATTTACACCGCTCCTCTCTGCATCATTTTAATATCACCTGTGCATCCGCCGACACTATTGCCACGATTTGGTCTGTTAGACCTGTTTTTTCAAAAAGACAATCCGCAAGACAATGGGGTAGGCGGACGAATTGGCTGAGACACCTGCTGCAAATGCCTGACCGGAGTAACCAAGGATTACAATCTGACATAACTCTCCACTGTGTGCTCCTTAACTGCAGATCAGTAACTAATAAAACTACTTTCCTTAACGACTTATCAACTTTTAAAAAACTGAACATGTTGTTCCTTGTAGAAATGTGGCAAAATTCAGGTGATTACTTACAACTAAATCTGCTTACCCCGCTGGTTACAGTTACCTGTCTAAACCCAGTCTGACGGGCCGAGGTGGTGGATTGGCAGTGGTTCAGCGCGATTGTCTTAAAGCAACCACTGTTGATTTTCACAACATTACGTCCTTTGAATACCTGGTTGTTATAATCACTGGAAAGGCTTTGTTGCACATTACATTAATCTACAGATCTCCTAAGCTTCAGCTGGATTTTTTCTCTGAACTTTATGAAATACTCACTCTTGTCTGTGGCATGTCTGCTGCTGTTATTTTACTTGGTGACCTTAATGTTCATGTGGATTCTGACTGTCCATCTGCTTGTGAGCTACAGTCAGTACTAGATTGTTTCAGTTTTGTGCAGCATGTTGGTTTTTCATCTCATACTAAGGGCCATATTCTGGATCTTGTGTGTTCCACTGGTCTGCAGAATGTCTGTACATCCGGTACTGTTATTGGTATCTCTGATCACAAGCTGATTGAATTTAGCTTCACTTATCCCATTCCTAAAATAAGTCTAAAATCAAAAATAACCATAATATCAAGAATATTGATCAGTTATCCTTCTCTATTTCTGTTGGTGCTTTCTGTCTCCACAATGTTTCTGTGTTGTCTTGCCCTATACAGATTTTATTTTTATATAATTCCACATTGTCACAAATTTTGGATCATTATGCACCTGTTAAATCCTTGAATGTTCCTGCTACCCAGTCATCTCCATGGTTTGCAGCAGAATTGCATACCATGAAACAATCTTTTTGCCACTTGGAAAGGCTCTGGAAGAAGACTGGTCTGGCTGTTCATGCCCTGGCTTACATCGAACACCTGAAGGAATACAGATGTGCCTTATCCGCTGCATGTTCAAAGTACTATTCCACTCTTATGGACTTTGGTACTTGTCGCCCTAGATCTCTTTTTAATACAGTTAACAGACTTTGTCAACCTGCTGGTAAAAATCCGTATTTCTCTGTTGAGCACTGTAACCTATTTTTGGACTATTTTCAGTCAAAAATTATGACCACATATCATAGTATCCCCACTAATCATTCCTCATCTCTGTCTACTGATCATACTTCTAAATCTACAGTTTGTTTATCTAAATTTAACCTCACTACACCAACTTATATTGCTGAAGTAATATCTAAATTAAATCAATCTGCCTGCCACCTAGATCCTGCACCTACTTTACTGATTAAGGCTTGCACTGACAAACTTTCTATCCCCATTTCTCACTTTATCAACTGTAGTTTCTGCACCTGTGTTGTTCCAAGTGATTTAAAAACTGCTGCTGTAATCCCTGTTTTAAAAAAAACCTGGCTCAGATCCCTTACAGCTAAAATTTTACCGCCCAATTTCTAATCTTCCATTTATGACTAAGATCTTAGAAAAGGTTGTTGCTGCTCAACTCAATGATTATTTAAATTCACATAACCTGCTTGAGTCTTTTCAATCTGGATTCAGAGCCCTACATAGCACTGAAACTGCTTTGTTTAGAATTCAGGCTTCATACATTATACACTTCAGGTGTACCTTTTGTCAATTATTACTAAAACATGAAAGACGTTTCTGTTTTAACGATGTGTTTACATAGATCGTTGTAGACACGGAACACATATGAAATGCATGTGTTCCGAATAACAATATAGTATTTATGAAAGGTGTCATTTTGCTTGACTTCTCAGTCTATACAGCTGTAAGCAACTGATATGCAGGTAAATAGACGAGCTGAGAAAATTGTGTGGGGTGGGGGGATGCGATAGCAGGCTACTTGCTTTTTGCTGCTTATCCACACATTTACAGGACAAAAGACGCTGACGGAGAGGTGAGAAGCGATTTAAGGTGGGACGGATCTATGGGTTTTTTCGTAGGCTGTGGTAATTCTAGTGTTAAGGTAGCCAATGACTTACTGATAACCGCAGATTCTGGGATGGCCACTATTCTAGTTCTGCTTGACTTGAGCGCAGCGTTTGATACAGTTAACCATAACATTTTACTGTCCCGACTTTCAGCTATTGGTATCTCAGTTCCCGCTCTTTCTTGGTTCACATCATACCTCAGTGATCGCCAGCATTACGTCTTCATTAGGGAATCCAAATCTGCCACTACTTCATTCACACAAGGTATCCCTCAAGGGTCTGTTCTTGGTCCAATCTTCTTCAACATCTATATGCTCCCATTAGGGGAGATTATCTGTCGGTATGGTATGAGCTTCCACTTCAATGCCGATAATACACAACTTTATGTAAGCGTGGATGGAACTGCAACATCTTCACCTGTTGCACTGACTGACTGCATTCGGGAAATCGATCATTGAATGACAGATCATTTTTTACAACTCAATCCTGATAAAACAGAAATCTTATTAGTTGGCACCAAATCTATTCTCTCTACCCTTCGTGAGCTAAAAATTGCCATTGAAGGGATCCTGGTTCAACCCTCAGCATCAGTCCATAATTTGGGTGCCATCTTTGATCGGCTTCTTACTTTTCAGTCACACATCAGCTTTTTTCATCTTCGCAACATTGCTCATCTGCATTCTTTCCTCAGTGTGAAAGATACTGAGTCACTCATTCACGCTTTCATCACTATCCGTCTGGACTATTGCAATGCTTTGTTTTATGGCTTCCCGGCTAAATATATCAACAGATTACAATATGTTCAGAATTCTGCTGCTCGTTTACTTACAGACACTAAAAAATCTGCTCACATCACTCCTGTCCTCTATAAGTTACAGTGGTTGCCGGTTTCTTCAAGAATCAAATATAAAATTATTCTTCTCACTTTTAAAGCCCTTCATGGTTTAGCCCCTCATTATCTTTCTGAGCTGCTGCTTCCTTACACTCCTGCCCGTGCATTATGATCATTGGACGCTAAGTTACTCACTGTACCTAAATACAGGTTAATAACTATGGGTGGCAGAGCTTTCAGAGTTGTAGCCCCTAAAACTTGGAATTCTCTTCCTCTCAGCCTTCGCATGGAAAAGTATTAATTTCAAACATCTGTTAAAAACACATCTCTTCAATGAGTTTTATTCGTCTTCATGTATGTAATTTCTACTGTCTTGTATTGAATTGTAAAGTGTCCTTGAGTGTATGAAAGGCGCTACATAAATAAAACTTATTATTATTATTATCTCAAAATCTGGGCTATAGTGGGAATGCATGGAGGGAAATACTGATGATCAGAAGTTGTTCTCAGGTTGTTATGATTTTAAAAATACGAGGGCTCAGAGGAGCATTGAAACCAGGATCTACAAAAGTTAGTGGTGGCATTTCTACATCCAAAGGAGTACTAGAAGTTCATCTCTGCATGGGAGTTTAAATGTTTCTAATATAGGTTCAAAACATTAACTTAATTCCCAACAGGGAAAATACTGGTTTGTACCAAAGATAGAAATAAAGATCAAATGCACGGCTATATAGTAAACAGAATAAAGAATGATCCCTGGTATGCCAAACAGTTTACTCTAGTTTTTTTTTTTGATAAAAAATTTACATGGTGCTATTTTAAAAGGCAGCATTCTATAAAATGGTGGCTGCAGGCATTAGTTAATTTTTCTGGTTATCAACTCTCTTCTGGACAGGAATTATGTAAGTCATATTCTATTTTTTTCTGTTTTATGAGCATTGAATTGCTTTTAGGATTATTTATGGAGCTTGGACTGGCTTTCGTTTGTTGTGGTTTGACATGCAAAGTCTTACCCTTTTCTCTTTTTTTAATCATTGTAATAAATCTTTAAATGTTAAGGAAAGGGCCAGAGGTTTTAATGGTTTCCTTTTCCTCAATTCTAGATTTTTCAATTTAACAATGCTTCACCTCTTTTTGTTGTGCCTGAAGATGCCAAAAAGCCTGCTTCTAGAATTTGGGGTGAAGCTCATTTTGTTAGTAGGCTTCTACTACTGGAGCCATAGCCTCAGTCCAAGATTTTGTGAGCCCAGAACAGCATAATACTTGTATTATAAAAAGATTGTGTGTTATCTCTTCGAACATCCTTAACTAATCTCTTGCTTAAATAAAACACCAATAACATTCATGACATTCACAAAACACATTCATGCCAGATACCATCAAAAATATATTTTGGATTCTCTTGCCTTGTATCACTGGGTTTATTACTGTACAATATTTGCTATAGGAAGACAATATGTTCCTGCCCATACCCACAGTATGCCTGGAACAGGTGTTACCTGGGACAGTGCAATTCAGTATGAATCCATCTGCTAATACATAATAAACCCTTAGGAATATGTAGCTACCTGGCCATATCTTTATTTGAATGATTTCTTTGGATTCTACTTTTAAGTGCCTTTATCCATGAATCAAATTCTAAAAATAACTTTAATGCTACTTTGTACAGAATGAATAATTGTGTTATTGATGCTATTCTAAAGTGTTTTGTGATAATGTTTACAATGCAGTGTGGCATATAAGAAAAAGATTGATTAAATGCATTGCACCTTCAAGGCAGTAATCAATCCCATGATTCCATGAATGACTGCTTCCAAACCATGTCTGCTGACTTGTGCCTTTGATTCTAAAATGGGAAGCCTCCTTACACAATACAAATACTTTCGAATCACGCAAGGAGGCATATGACTGCATTCAGCATTGATCAATGGCCAGCCTTGGAAAATCTGACATCTTATTATCTGACAGTCTTCTTTTCAAACTGCCATCTCAGCTCTTAAAGGTTTCTGGTCATGCTGCCATGCTCTGTCTCATTTTCAATGTCACCATTCAGTTGGCAATATTCAATTGGAATACCTTAAGGTTTCAGAACTGTAAAGAAACAGAGCAATCTTGCACATGTATTTAATTTTGTTAGTTTTATCTTTCTCCAATGTGAAGTGAGTTTGTAAGTGCCTATTCAATTAGTACTAGTATGAAAATGAAAAGCAGGTTTGAAGTTTTGCCTCAGTGACTCAATTATAATGCAAGCAATAGCACACTCATTCACTAGTTTAAAGTCAGCAATTAACCTGATACATCTTTAGGATTAGGAAGCCTCCTTACCTTTTTAACTACTTGCTTAACTACAGTGCACACTCAAGTGACTAACTGCAAGGATGGTTCTAACAGCAGGCTTTTTCTCCATCCATCTTTCTCTGTCTCATTATAATCACAATTCAATAGTCCAACTCTTAAGTCACAGGTTGCAGCATTAGGTGTAAGGCAGTAACCATCTTTGGGCGGGCACCATCTGAGGACATATATTCATTCATGTGGGATACACTGAAGGTCACCAATTAACCTAACAATTCACATTAACACAGGAAGGATCTGGTAACTGCACAGAGAGTTTTGGGCCAGGATTCAGATTCAAGACTCTGGACAAAGAACCAGGCTACCATGAATAAGGACAACAATTCTAATCACTGCACAACTATTCAAAAAAGCCACATCATGAGACATGTTCACTCACACCAAACCAGTTTAGCATTGCCAGTCAATTCATTATGAATGTGTATTGGGTACAGGAAAAAAGCTGGAAATTGCCCATTGCATACCATTCTTTAACTACTTTCTACACCCTGTAAGGACTCCTTCTTAGTTTATTTTGCACTGTTTAACAATTAGAATTTATAGTTTTTATTGGAGGTAGAACGATTTACTGGTCACAGGACAAATCAATTGGCAATATTTATTATTTCATTAGATTAAATAGTTCAATAAAATCTGTCTGAAAAATTATGATTTATCTTCATTCTACCAATTGTAATGATTTGTGGTGATGGATTGAACCAAATAACTTAACATAGGTATGAATTAAAGAAAAATGTCAAAAGTTACACTCATGTTAATGCTACAAGTATCATTTTCAGTACTTTTTAAACTAAAATTATATACTACTGTACAACAACAAGGGAATTCATATACACACCTATATTCTAATATGATGGAATTAAGTTAGAAGTATTAGTTTTGCAGTCTGCTGCCACAGTTACTTCACAGCTCCAGGAGTATGGAATTAAATGTTTTGTGGAATCTCTATAGACCTGTACAGTTTTTTTTTTCTTCTGTGATAATCTATTTTCTTCTAAATCTCAAATTCATGGGCGTTCTGTTGACAGATAATTCTAAATAAACTCTGAATAAGTGTGTGAGTACAATGTCAAGGCCTGTTATTCTATCCAAGGTGGGCATCTGCCCTGTACCTGATCCTAACAGTACAGGTTCTAACTTTCAGTGCTAAATTACTGTAAACACACAACCAATGGGGTATAGAAAGAAAGTAAATCTATAACAAACATACATGCACTGGATCAGATTATTAGGAAGACAATACTAATGCTGAGCAGAGCCTCCTTTTGCCCGCCAAATGGCCACAGTTCTATGTGGCATGGATTCCACAAGATGTTGCAAACATTCCTTTAAGGTTTTGGTCCATGCTGACATGACTACATCCTGCAATTTTTACACATTTTTCAGATGCACATTCATGCTAGAAATCTATTCTACCACATCCCAAAGGATGCATAAAGAAAAATGCTACTGTTATCTCAGGAGTTGAAAACTCAATTTTTAAGAACTCCTGTTGCTGGATGTTTGTTGCCAGCTTGTTAAATTAGAAAGACATCTTTTCTGTCCATAACAGAAACAGCCAACTATCCGTGTTACAAATTGTACTAGCAACATTACCTGACTTTGCTTAGGAAATTTGCTAAGTCAATCTGCCTCAGTTATAATGCCGTTGGTTAATCAGATATATCAGAAGTACTATTTAAGTACTTATCTGTATAAAACATTGGTATTTTTAACCAGGAGCAAATATTATTAGCTCACTTGGGCTTCTTACTGTTAAATATGCTACAGTCAGTCTTTGGTGGTGTTGGTGTCAAAGAGGTGGCAGCAGAACTCCATATTAAAGGACATCACCAATGTAGTTTATTTCCTCTGTTTTTACTTCAAAAGTTGCTTAATGCTCATTATGGATTGTTACTGCAAACTAAGACAATATGCAAGTGAACAGCAGTGTTGTCCTTTTAAAAAAATGCAGGGTTATGCACGGATTAAAAAAAAATGTAGCATAATCAATATACTTGCACTCTTTCATTGACAATGCTGCACAATATTTCCTGTTTCCATCTCCACTTGTTTCACCAAGGGAGCCCCCCCCTCCCTTTCCTAATGATTTTCTAATTATGTTCAATACACAAAGGGGGAACCCCCACCACAAATGCAATCTATGGGTTATGAAGGAACTTAAAGGTAAAACTGGATCCCAAGGTAAACTAAATGGTTATCTCAAAGTTGTTGAGGAAAAAAAAAATGCCACAGTCACCACTTTTGATGACATGTTACTTTTATCAGTGCTCTTGTTTAAACTGAGTGATGATGAAATCTTCTGGAGCAGTATATTGGCTGATAGAAATTGTAGTCTCCGCTTTGGCATTAGCACAAGGTTGCATATAAGACCAGGGAGATGGGGGATACTATATATTACCTTTCTTATTGGATGAGTTGTGCAAAATTGACTATGCTCATAGCCATAGCCCCTGGCCAGCAGCTGCTAAATGCACCTTCAGGTTTTACCAAATTTTGCTTCTTTCACTGCTGTTGATGACATTCATTTGCATAAACCTGCACATCCCATTTCTCTGCACAATCACTGTCAGTGCTTAGGCAACACAGCAGATGCTGTGTGTTAGAATGGCCCACTCGCTAAAATATTAAATATCAACAAATGAAAAAACATGTATCAGCTAATTTTTTTTAACATCATCACCAAATATCAACTCAGTTAACGCATTTGAGATTTTGGGGTACTTAGAATTCTAATTGTCTTATTTTTTAGCCCTAAATGTTATCAAAATGTCTTTTCTTAGCAGATACCTACTGTCCTCAATATACTATTCGGCAAAATTCCAGCTTTTTAGCTAAATGGGAAATTGTTTTTTTGTTGATTAAGTGAGTGAGTCAACTTTGCATTTTATACATATAGATATTAAGATTAAGTCATTGCTTCAAGGAAGCAAGATACCTATTTTTTCAGCAGTACCTTTGTTTAAATACTTCTTTTTTTAGGATTTATCAGACTATTTCTATATATTATAAAAGGGCAAATAACAATGTGCAATTACAAATGCAAACATGAAGAAACAGGAATTCTCATTTAATTATCTTCATTATTCATTTTTTGGAAATCATTCAGAAAGAAATACACTTAATTTATGAGTAGGTAACCTGAGATGAATTAATAAATACAAACACTTTCAATTTCTAAGAAAACGGAAGCACTTATATTTGGATGTTTTTGAAAGTCAACAGTGTAAGCAGCATGAAGCCAAATGATTAAACAAGGAAGTAAATTAAAAGCAGGAATTACCGTCTGATTAAGAAATGACTTGGAACAAAATGCAGCAGCTTTTAACAGTCCCCTAGGAGAAAGATTGACAGTGCCTAACCCAATTTGGCTAGCTAACATGACCGTATACAGTCTCTCATCTAGTGGCTTCTTAAGTTTTTTTTTTTTTTTTTTATCCATGGTAAAAATTTGTTGGAATTTTACTCTTTACTCACTGAAGAAAGCCAGTTTTCAGCCTTCAAGGCAATCCTTCTTAGTTGTCAATGTAATTCAATCCATATTTACTTACTTCACCTAACTGCGTTAACAGCAGCAATAGCATGGAGCTTAACTTGGTGAACCTCGTACCAATACAGCAGCAATACAAACATACAATAAGAAAAGTAATAATAATCAGTAATATTATATTCAATAATCATTATCAAATTACATAACAAAAACAACTGGAAATATTCACACTAGTGCAAAAATTCTAAGTATAAGATGCTAAACTAATGCATCTCACAGAATGTAGAGAATCAGTAGCCATCATTGACAAAGGTTAAGCAAGTACTGAGGACAGTGCAGGCAGGCAAATTCCTCTGTAACAGCTTTCTTCAGGAATGTATTGTTCTTACACTGTGGAAAAGCTCAAAATTAATATTAAGCCAAAAAGTCGACAGCCGTGAGTACATTTGAAAATTTTGTGATTTGCTTAATATACTTTATTTTTTTTTTTTTTGCTTTTTCAATTTATATGATCATAATATCAGGTGGGGCCGCTTTAATAACCACAAATAGAGCAAAGTCACCACTACCATCTATTCAAAACACTCAAGATTTCTATAATGCTGAAAAGCTTGACGAATACTCATACTATGATAATACAGGAAGTATCACATCTTTTTAGGTATTTGGGGCTTGATGGTCTTTTGGCTTTAGTTAACCCTTGGAGAGTTATTTTCTCCTGCATCTTCAATAGATTGTATTTTTTTCCTCTCCCCTATGACACTTGACCATAGCATACAATATCAAATCTCACTTTTACCATTCTAACCATTAGAGACTTAGAAAGTAAAGACTTTTGAGGTACACTTATTTATGAAAATGTGCTATACTATATAAATAAATGGTGCTGTTGGAAGATTTCACATTTTATTGTTATACAACAAATCAGTGCAACAGTGTGGGTCGGCTCCCTGCTCCCTCTTCCATTTTGGGAGCCCGTTGAAGCCAACACTGTCGATAGTCATAACCAGGATGAGCTGAGCAGATGATCACAAGCACACCAAGCAAGGGAATCGTGAAAAGTGCTTAGAGCTTTTATTAAAATAAATCAAAACAAAGCAGTGTTCAAATAATACAGTGCTCAAAATGTTCCATAAATAATCCATAAAAATGAAGTGCAACTGGAGGTTAAAAGTGCAAATAAATAAATCCATTAAAACGAGGTTAAGACTCAGGCAACTGTCTTTAATTCTAATGAGCCTCAGTGCACCTTTAAAACTCTGACTTCTTTTTGGCTTGCCCTCTCCGTACCTTGCAGTCTGAGGAGAAGCCCCCAAGCAGGCACAGATAACCTTCTCCTGGCCCTTTGTCCCCATTGCCAATCCTTTTGCATATGTGTGGAACCACCGAGTCCTGCTCCCCACCCACTGCTGCCTTTCCAGGTTCCACCAGACTAAAGTGTGCTCTGTTCTCTCACCGCCACCGATCCATTGGCTCCTCGTGGCGAGAGCAAACTCCTGAGTCTAGTGGTCGCTCCTTTTACTTGAACATTCAACATGTGGGACTCCCTCAGCCTTCTCCTGAGTTACTTCCTGGGGCTCCACTCCCACTCAGCCACCTCCTCTCATTACACCTGTTCATTATAATGCTCCTACCTCTCTTTTTCCTTTCTTTAACCTCCCTTCTCTTTTCCTTTTTGTCTTTCCTTTTTCTCCTCTCTCATACGTGTGCTTCCCTTCTTAACACAGGGACATGGCACAGCTGTGGCAATCAACAACTCCCGGCACCAATTATGGTCACAGGTGATCTGGCATCTGTGGACTAAGTGCAGGTCCATCCGCTCCTGAATTGCACACAGGAACCACTCTCACCATGCTATGACTCCCCCACATAAATTGTGGCAATTTATTTATTTAAAAATATGCCAATCAGCCATGGACCTCGCTTTACCCCACACAGTGGATTTAATTTGGCTTTATTGACACTGATTAACAGAAAAAGACTGTCAAAATGAGAGCACACATCTGAAAATGAATTAAATTAATTACAAGTATAAAACACAAAATTGACCAAATAAGTGTTAACCACCTTTAATACAACACCTAAATGATCAGTGGTGCAGCCAGTTGATTTTAAAAATCACAAATAGCTAAATGGAGATTACATGTCTGTATTCAAGGGGTTACACTTGATTGTACTGTAAGTGCAGCTTATTTAGAAGGCCCAACTTGTTGACAAATCCAACCAACACCATGAAAAGATGATTCAAAAGCACAGGTCAGGGATGGATGTTAGAAACTATCCAAATCAATGAATGTGCCTTGGAGTCCAATCGATCATTAAGAAATGGGAGTACAGAACAGTTATAAATCTGCCAAGAACAGGGCATCCACAAAAACTGAATGCTAATACATTAAAAAGACGAGTGAGGAAGGCCACCAAGAGATCTCTGATAACACTGAAGAAGTTATAAGCTACAGGTGATGAGACTGTGCATATAGCTACTGTTCCCCAGAAAAAAAAAAACTGTACATGGCAAATTGGCTACAGTTACTAGACAACTGGAAAAAGGTTGTATGATCTAACGAGACAAAAACTGAGCTTTTTGGCCAGCAGACTACATGCAATGTTTGAAAAATTCACATTATCAAAAACACATCATCCCCACCATGAAGCATGGTGTAGGGATGCTTCTCTGCAGTAAGACCTGGAAGGATTGTGAGGGCAGAAGGTAATGCAGCAAAACACTAGGAGATTGTGGAGGAAAACCTGATGCAGTGTATTAGAAACCTGCACCTTCGAAGATTTGTTTTCCAGCAAGACAACAACCACAACCATAAAGCCAAACCTACACAGAAATTGCTTAAAGACAACAATGTTAATGCCCTGGAGTGGCCAAGTCAGAGTTCAGATCGCAATTCAATTGATAATTTGTGGCTGGACCTGAAAAAGGCTGTTCACTCACAATCCCCTTTCAAACTGACCATGCTTGAGCAGTTTTGCAAAGAATAATTGAGAAGAATGGCAACATCCAGATGTGCAAAGCTGATACAGAACTATGTACACAGACTCAAAGCTGTCATGGCTGACAAAGATGCTTCTACTCTGCACTGACATCTTGGGCATGAATGCTTAATCCAATCAGCTACAGTATATTGTGATTTACAATTGTAATTAATTAAGATCACATTGTAGAGATTCCGTTTCATTTTGACATTATTCATTTTCTGTCAATCAAAATCAAAAAAGAAATTAAATCCACTATGATAAAATGTGAAAACTTTCCAAGGGGATTAATACTTTTTATAGGCACTGTAATTATGGGTTTGTTTGGCATTCAGCACAAGTAGGTTCCTTCCTTATCCCAATGTGGTTTGCATATAGATACAACTGCTTACTGAACAATGTCAAAACTGCTCTGCACAAGATATGATGTCTCAGCAGCTTTTACCTACATTAAACCTCACATCCTTAGCAACCAAATTCAGGTGGACCACTCCTTTCAACTAATAATATATCAAGGTAAAGAGTGATTCACCTGCTCTCTGACATTCATCTACAGCATGGTTTTCTTCTTTCATAATAAATTCAGAGGCTCCTAGAATTGCTTAGCTGTCAAGTTTGCCAATAACACTGCCTTGTCCATTGTACAGCCTACAGGTCAAATCTCAATATAGCAAAGTTTGTGGGACCAAAGAAAATATTTTGTTATACTGAAAATTTGTTATATCGAATATGGAAGATGATATAGGAAAAAAAAATTAATTACCATATCCCTACAGTATCAAAATAACCTCTCATAGGATTGCCACATGACAATTGCGGAACTTACCGTGTGACTTGACGTCTGACGTCATGTGGTTGGTTGTAGGTATAAGTGTGTGTGTGCGTATGCACCAGTGAAACACCGATTGTTAAATTGTGAAAAATATTTTATTTAAAAATAAATACAAGATAACAATATAAAAAATATAAATTAAAATGCAGTAAAAATATGAAGAAAAAGAATACAGTATACATCACAAATAAATGTATTTTTTCCCAAAAAAATTTTAATTTTGGTCTGCACTGAATTTTTCTTGGCGGCTTTGAGTATTGTATTTTCATTGTCACAAATGTTTTTATAAACATTTTTCGGGAATATCCTCACAGCTGGAAAGATACACCAGAATGTTCTTCAAGCCATTAATAGCATCCTCAAAGGAAACCTTTGTGTCCGGTGGCACAACTTCATCCTCATTCTCATCTTCACTCTCCACATTTAAGATTTCATTATTTTCAGCAAGCAGCTGCAGATTTTCAATAATGTCTCTTTCTGTCAGCTCGCTTGTAACCATTACATTGTCATCTACTTCGATGTAATCTTCATACCCAACACCAGCTTTGTCAGGAACCACTGAGACCCACATATCTCTGCCTTCATTTTCTATGTCCATTTCTGCCGTTTCGTCAACTTCGCCAATTTCCACATCAGTGCCTTCAATCAGTGATGCCTTGTTCCAGCATTTGAAAATGGTGGACTCTTTCACTGACCACCATGCAGCACAAATAATGTCTCAGGCCTCTCTAACATCGATTTTTTTTGCCTCGTCTGAAACTAAATTCAGCAATATTTTTTTTTATGAGGTGACTCCTGTAGTGTACCTTTACGGCACGTATAATTCCCAAGTCTAACGGCTGCAGCACTGCTGTATAGTTTGGGGGAAAGAATTCAACTCTCACTTGCTCCAGTTGGCATGTTAAATTATGGGCTGAGCAATTATCGGTTAAGAGAAGAATTTTCCTTTTTTCTGTCCAGATTTATCAGCCATTCATTGAATAATTGCTGTGTCATCCAGGCACGTTGGTTTGACTGATAATCACAAGGAAGTGAATGAACGTTTCTGAAACAATGCAGATTTGCATATTTCCCTATGATTAACGGCTTCAACTTTTTTGTGCCTGACACACTGCAACAAAACAACACGGTTAATCTGACTTTTGATTTCTTTCCCCCTTTACATGGATCTCCTTTAAATGTCAAAGTCCGATGAGGAAGTAACTGGTAAAATACCTGTTCCATCGGCATTAAAAAAGTCATTCCTGCTGTACTCTGCCACAATTCTTTTTATGTCTCCTGCACGCCATTCTGCAATACATTCTTGTAGGACACTGTTTGCTTCTCCACACATTGCCCTCGATGTTATCCTTTAGCGTTCTCGAAACCTATTGAGCCACCCAACACTTGCCTGGAATGACTCAACTTTTAACATCTTAGCAAATTCCTAGGCTTTTTCATGAATCATCTGTCCATTTACGGGGACATTTCGTGACCGTACATCTTGGAGCCATGTGAAAGTTGCCTTATCCACATTATCACTTAAAGCACCTCAAATTTTCTTCCTATGTGGTCCCATTGCACGTTCTTTAATCTGCTCTTCTATTTTTGTCTGATCTTTTAAAAACGTTGATATCATTGAAGGTGCTATGCTGTGTGTTTTGGCAACGTCATTCTTTTTCTTCCCAGAGTCTATTTCCTTCAATATGCTTAATTTTTCTTTCAGTGTGAATTGGCGTCGTTTTTTTGTCCATTTTGATCGTAGGTTTATTAGAACACAATAAAAAATGTTTTAAAAGTAAAAAATGTTTTAACAAAAAAAGTTTGAGAATCGCGGGAAACACCTCAGATGGATAGGTTGGTATAAGAACTTTGTATGACTGTCACATGCAAACACGTCTACTACCGCATTGTGTCAAGAACAAAATGAGTTCACGGAAATATTGTATCAAGTTATCATCTCATTCACAAATTTTGGAAAAAAATATTTCGTTATACTGAGATCAGTCTTTTGTTACAATGAAATATAGTTTAGTACATTTTGTATGATCATTTATCAAGAACAAATAAAAATATACGTTATACTGGAAATTTCATTACTTTGATATTCGTTATAAAGAGATTTGACCTGTACATTGAAAGGACCAAGTGTACACAAGTGATTCCAGGAGTATAGCAAAGGTAAATATGAAGACAAAAGATGGACAGGAATTTTAACCTAGTTAAAAAATTCAACCTGACCAGCAGTAAGCATACAGTTTTTAAAGAACCTAAAAACTGTACTTGACAGCAGCTTACATTGAACAAAGACATCTACAAAAAGTACCAGCAATTTAGCTATGGCTACTAAGGATGCAATGAAGCACTAATGTATCTCCCAGGACCATAGAGAATTACACCTTGTGCTGATCAAGAAGCCCAAGATGACATTCTGAGGTGTGCTCTGTGTGCAGAGTAAAACATGAGGCTTTTAGGACATCTCTCTTCCTAAACATTTCTAGCTTCTAGAAATCTATATGAATTTCCACTGTATGCAAACACAGAAGGTTAAATTGTTTAGGTTGACTTCATTAACTATAGGCTATTTAATGTATACCGCAGTTACATTATTGGAATTATTAAAGACTGAAAAAACACATTCAAGTACAGATGTGTTTCACAAATATGCTAAAATTAATGAGGTAGCAACACAAGCATTTAATCACAGTGGATTGGCACAAAAAAAATTGATTTTCAAAAATCTTCCAATAAAATAAATCATGAGAGGCAATAGCTGGAAATTTAAGGCACATTGCATCTATTGATGCATAATCAGAGTCAATAAGCAATATTGACTAATGCCTAATAAACATATCTGGACAGAATTCAGACTTTGAAAAATGTGGCAGATTAAAGAGTAACATGTAGAAAGTAACAATACTGGATATAATTTTAACATGTGGCATTTGACATTCAATACCAAGCAGTCTAGGTGCTCAAATTGTTTATTATGGGATCAAAAAGGAGGGCCAGGTAATGAAAACACCAAAAAAACACCAAAACCTTTGTGAGTTAACAGTCTGAGTTTTTTTTTTTTTAAAGTAAATTTGTAGTCATCATAATTTGAATTAAAAGATCCCCAACCTGATGATTCTTTCCTTAACTAAGGATAACCTTCATGGTTGTCAGTTTTTTCTTCTATGCAATGCACAGGTAACCAATTGCTGGTGCCACCATCCTTTATGGATGTAGTGTATTGATACAGTGCACTACCTGATCTCCAATCAAATAACCAGCAACGGGCATATCAACAACATCATGGCTGTGGCCATCAGAAGACTGCAAAAAAAAGGTAAAAACAATCTTCAAAATAGTGCTGTGGTAATGTCATCATCAAATTGTCACAGTCAAAAAAAGTCAAAAATTAACAAAAAGTGCTATTGCAAAGAATTAAGTTGCTTCAGAATTAAATTACAAATACTATGGGCATCCAGTCAGAGATGGATGAAGATATCCAAACTCTCTATTAATTCTTTCCAAAGTTACAGAAGTGTGAAAGTAGAGTCTAAAAAATTAGCATTAATTTAATTTACAATGTTTCTCTATTAAAATTATATATTTGTGTTAACAGCAGACAGTTTCATAAACAATCCACCAGATGAGGCACTATACTCAGGGTAACATCAGTACAGAGGAAATTGAATAAAATACAAAATAAATTAATAAATTTATAATAATATATTATAAATAATAAATTATATACAGTATATGTATACACAAGGAAATACTAACAGTACTAAAAACACTGAAAATAAATCTAACACAAAACCTATGAAACACTGAAATGGCATTTGTTTGAAAATACTTTGAATCTTCTCAACTTTAGAAACTGTTCAACTCAGAACCCTTCTTCAGGCAAGATGTAATACAGAAACTGGAATTCCATATTTATATTGGAAAACCTTTAAGTGGGTCAACTTAAATGTAAAAAAATTAGACCTATCCAAGGCCAAGAGTCATTTAGCAAGAGAGAAGAACAATGTATAGTCAAGATATTTTCATAACTATCAAAAAAGTCTTTTGAAGATTTTGATGAGTTTGATGTGGATCTGTAGTCCAGCTGCCTGTTTTGGGAGTATAATCTTCTCTAATGAAATCTTGTCTAAGCTATTACAGTTTATCCTGCTTTGTCGGGTATGAGTAATGTATTGCTTGGATGAATATGATTAGGCACCTTATATGCTTGGAGTGGAAGCTATCCATTCTCAGGTAAATACATCTGGTGTTTGTTTGTGAAAAACAGAAATTGCAAGGATGTTATCTTTTAGTTGAATGGTGGTGTCAAGGAAGCCAACTTCTGTTTGAGCAATTAAGCCTCAGCCTTATTCTGTGGTGGAAAGAATTATATTTGTAAAGAAAATAAATGCAGGAGCTTAGAAAAGATTTTATAGACAAGAAAATACTCCCAAAACAACAGCCACTTAAATAAGACGAGCAACTGCCATACCCAGAGATAACCTTCTGGAATATAAAAACAAGGAAAACAAGAACCACATCTCCCTTTGTTTACACCTATAATCCACATCTTGAAGCACTTGACCAAGCTGAGAGATGTATTGCCAGAACTTCCCCTCCTGGCACACAAACAACCACCAAACCTACAGCAACTAATTGTCTGAAGCTCCCTGACTGAACCAACGGTTGAGAACCAAAGCTCTAGTCAACAGTTACACTGAAGGACTACATTTTTGTAACAATTAAACAGCATTTTGAGTTATGTGTACTTACACTGTGTAAGAATTTTTAAAAACAATATTTCAAATTGGAATACATTTTTTAAGTCAACTTTGCCAGGACTGCCATGCATCTAAAAACCAATGGAGTCTCTCAGCTAGTGATCTTCATCTGGCGTTTTAAGGCATTAACCTTGAGTCTGTCTTTGAACTACTGTTTCACCAACTAAAGAAGAGACATGTGAGATGATCTGGTTATGTAAAGTGGCACTAAGACACTTCTGACAGACAGGATATCACGTCTAGCCCATTAGATGATGCTTCATACACTGTACATTTGGGACAGAAGAAACTTCTCTCTCAGAGCTGACTTTAGGTCACCTGGGAATAGAAGTCTGCAGGCTACTGAGTTTTCAGTACAACTCCCTACCACTCCTGCCATAGCTTCATCCCTCTCCCAAGCACTCCTAACAAAATTCCATCCATTTTCCACCTGCTCCTACCAAGGTTAACAAAAACTAAAATCTAAACTGAAACTATTAAAAAAAAAAGTTTTAATAAACTGAAATAGAATTAAGAAAGCCGAAATGAAAAACTAAAAATAAACTATTAAAGAAGCTGGAAAATTTAACTGAAATAAAATAATATACTTAAAATATTTTTAGTTTTCATTTGTGAATGAATATTCTTGCCATTAGTCTTTAACCCTTGTAAGTCATCCACCATGAGCCACCCGCATATATTCATCAAGTGAATGGGGACTGGTGACAGAACGGGTGTTCACACAGCATTTGCGGTGACAGAGCAAGCTGAATATGGGCACATTTTGAAATTGAAAGCAACTTACTTTCTTTCTTTCTTGCATATCAAAAAGTAATTCAAATGCCTGAAGTTGTTATATATCAACGACCTTTACGGTATGGACAAAAAAAAAAAAAAATCACAAGCGAGTAATGTTTCAGTTTAATTCTCAGGTGCCTGCGTTTTGTTGACGTTAATTCACCTGCCACTTCGCACAGGAGAAATCCTTTCTGAAAATAAAACGGCACTGATCAAGAGACTTACTAGGTCATAATACAGATCAGCATATCGTTACTGACCAATCACTTTTGCTTTAAAAAAAAGTCGCTTAACATCGAAGCAATATACAACCAGAGTTGGCAATGTCTCTACAGAACTACAGGTAGGTAGGCGAAGACAGTCTGCCAACTGTGAAAAACTAAAACATAGCAATGTTTTTGTATTTATACTATACTAGCAAAATACCCGCGCTTCGCAGCGGCGAAGTACTGCCTTCAAATTTTTATTAAGAAGAAAAGTAAACCTTTTTAAACTGAGGGAAAATATACCAATAATTATTTGTTAAGGATCTCTTTGTATGTCACGTTGTCAGTTCGGCCCTCCGGTTGAAATATGACCAAGCTGTGTGCTGAGCTTACTCTTGAGCATGCAACGTACAGTTGGCCATGTGAAAAGCAATCTTGCCTCAAATCTCACAGCTTGAATTGTTGCTGTCATAATCGGTTTGAGTTTCATGGTTTGTTTCAAATACGTTAGTATTTGCAGGACTTGTTGTGTTGAAGTGACATTCGGTATCTGTCAAGCATTGTAAGCATACAAATGGTTTCATCGATAACTTCGCATCCAGCTTTTGAGAGTTGAAACACTCATAAACATCAAAGTGTCCACTACTCAAATCGTCACCTGTGAATCTAAGATGTTTAAGAGGCATTGGCGGTTGTCCAAAGGTGTAAAATATTTGGCCATTTCGGTACACTTGAAAGCGACAATCGAACAATTCAGCGGCAGCCATCAACTCACATGCAGAACCATAGGTGAAGGGCTTAAGCATTTCACTCTTATAGTGCTCCTGTGAAGTATAATTATCTCCTGTACCATCATCAGTCCACACCTTGAACCTGTCCCAGTCATTCAATACATAAGACACAATGTTCCTCCGGATATCAAGAGTGAGCCTGATATGGCCATGCAATATGTAACACAGAGAATGGAAAAGGCAGGTGCCATCTCCGGGCATGGAAACCACTCGGTAAGTGACAGTTCTTTGATCGATGGTGATCACCTCGATAGACATGTTAATGGGGGTACGGTTGGAACGATAAAGGAAATGGGTACCTGAACAATGTAAACTAAGTCTAAAATACCTATACAATAACTATAATTGAAATAAATGAACAATAAAACAGTGGAGAAGCCGTGGATTAAATAAAAAGGCTGGAGTTATCAGGGAGACGTGAATACCGTGGCGAAGCAAAGAAGGGAATGAAGAGACCGGAGCGACGGACGGCCTTATATAGGCAGGCAGCCAACAACGTGGGAGGTGTGGGGTTGGGGGACCCAATGCCGCCTTACACAGCGACCGAGCTGCAGGCTATGGACGTATATATGTACGTAAGTAGGATTCAGTTAGCGTTGGGAAACCGCGTACCAAATTTCTTGAAGATGGGCCCATAGATAACAAAGACCGTTGGAAAGTTCAATATGGTGGCCGACAGTGGCATCATACCTCCGAAATAAGTATGTACATCGGTTTCCGTTAGCGCAGGGAAGCCGTCTACCAAATTTCGTGAAGATGGGGCCATAAATAAGAAAGTTTAACATGGCGGACATTGTCTACCGTTATTACCATTACGCGTCAAATTTCTAAATGAAACCTGCTTAACTGTTGTAAGTAAGCTGTAAGGAATGAGCCTGCCAAATTACAGCCTTCTACCTACACGGGAAGTTGGAGAATTAGTGACATTGGAAAGTTCAATATGAAGTAAGTACGTGCATCGGTTTCGGTTAGCACAGGGAAGCCGCCTACGAAATGTCGTGAAGATGGGGCCATAAATAGGAAAGTTTAACATGGCGGACATTGTCGACCGTTACGCGTAGAATTTCAAAATGAAACCTGCTTAACTTTTGTAAGTAACCTGTAAGGAATGAGCCTGCCAAATTTCAGCCTTCTACCTACACGAGAAGTTGGAGAATTAGTAATGAGTGAGTCAGTCCGTCAGTCAGTCAGTCAGTGAGTCAGTGAGGGCTTTTCCTTTTATTAGTATAGATTATTTTTAAGTTTATATTCACAACTCAAAATACCTGATATTGTGAAAGTAGCAGAATTGTTTTAAAATTTTTGTCCCCCTTTTTGCAATTTTTCTATCTCTCTCTCAAAAGTGTTGAAATATAATATTCTTTTTGTTTTTAACATTAGCCATATCATACATATTGCATACCAGGGATTTTTTCCTGCCTTGCATCCAAACCTGCTGGGGTAGGCTCCAGGTTTCCCGACATCCTGCTCTGAAAAAATAGGTTTAGATAATGTACATATTGTTCCTAATCTCAGATGCTGTTTCTGTCATTTTGTGGCTGTCTATGCACATATTACCTACTCTTGCTCTGCTCATTAAGGGTTTACTGTTCTTATGCATGGGCTATTCAAGTCTCACTGCTCCTAATCTTGACACTAAATGCTTGTTTTTCTTTGGGACTTTCATTAGTTGTCAGTTATAATCATCAAAATTAAAAGAAATAAACATTTGAAATACATCAGTCTGTGTGTAATGAATGAATCTAATATACAAGTTTCACTTTTTGAATGGAATTACTGAAATAAATCAACTTTGTCATGATATTCTAATTTTATGACCAGCACTTGCAGATATAAAAATAAAATAGAAATGTCTTTGTGCAATAAAAACTAAAAATACACAATGAAGGAAAACAAATTAAATAGAATTTCTAAGTCAGAAAAAATATAGAAATAAAAACTAATATAAAAAGGCAAAACTATAATAACCTTCATTCCTTCCTCTTTCAGCCACACCCGCAAAAGGGATCAATTCTGCTTCTGATTGCATTCGCACTTTCTCCTGTAAAAGTCCCATCAACTGGGCATAACACCTAATTTTTTTGTTAAAACAATAGAATTTATATAAGGAGAAACACTGGACAGACGTGAATACATTTTTTTATGACTTTTTATTTTGCAATACAGTTGGAGCTGATCTATTGATATTTTCACACAGACAGATGAAGGATATAAGGTGAAGAGATGTCCTATTTTTGACCTAATATTGGGCTGGTGACAGCTATGAGGACTGGGCAAAGCCACATTACTATTCAACACCAACTAATAAGTACATAACGTGCCCAAAAAAAGAGAAAAAATAGCTCTTATGTTTTTGATTAGGATGTGTGATCAGGAGAGTTGCCATGTGCAACCTATGGCTCATGTTCACTCTGACATCATAAAACTGCTTTTAAGGAAAAGCTCAATAAAGAAGTAAGATTATTTGGTGAGGCTGGTTTAATTATGTTTCAAAACATTCAAGTAAAACTGAACTTTTTAAAAGCAATGAAGACTTTGCCTAGGTTATAATGCATGTAAAAAAACTGGCTTCATTTTTACTTCAGAAGTTAAGATGTCAGTTATGCTAAAACATTTTAGAATGTTTGTGTTTTTCCTTTTTTGCTATTAAGTGAAATTGCAACCCTGAAATTGTTTTAAAAGTTTACTAAGTAGTTGAATACAAACTATGATGTTTAAATTGTTCAAATTGTTTGAAGAGGAAGGCCTAAGAGAAGGTTTATGGATGTGGTGGGAAAGGACATGCAGGCGATGGGTGTAACAGAACAAGATGCAGAGGACAGAAAGATATAGAAGAAGATGATCCGCTGTGACAAACCCTAACGGGAGCAGCCGAAAGAACAAGAAGCAAAATTAAGAACCACTGTATATGAAGGCATGTGTCAAGTTTCTATTATATACCTGTTCCTTATCCTCTAGCTTAAAAAAACAAAACCTGGTCAACAAGAAGATATGCCTGCTTTGGCTTGCATTGTCGCTAAAATGAGCAATGAAAATACACACTAGTCATGCACACACCAGGCACAATTTTAAGAGTGCGATATTGGTAAAAAATTATATCGATGTTTTGGGAGTTTAACGAGAACGATGATTACACAACATTTTGCATCCTTTTAAAATGTGTTTGTAAAGGTCTGGTTGATCTAATTTGGTCTTAATAGGTAGCCTACTAGATTCAATTAATGGAAACAGTTAAGGAAAACAGGTTTTATTTACTTAAAACTGAAGTAAAACAAAAACTAAAATCACCAGCCAAAATATTACTGAGATCAAACAAGATTAAACCATTTCAAAGCAACCTACACGACTTACAAAAAAAAAAATTGCACAAGACCAATAAAACTGTTATTAGAGCATTTTAAAAAGAAACTTAGCCTTAATGTAAACAAGAAATGAATCCAAAGGGAATAAACTATTACTCATAATTGAACTACTGGGCATGAACATTACTGTCTATAAACAAACTGCTCTGCTGTAAGGTGAATTGTGCAGCATACGAGCAAGCACAAAAATCTAACATTCTCTACGATAGTGTAAAAAAATTCTGTCAAATACTGCACAGGACAAAAAAACTATAGCATTTGTAAACAAGATCTACCACATTTTGCACAAAGATACAAAAACCTTAAGTAAATATTTTTAAACAAATTATTAACTTCAAGTTCTGTCCAATATTGCACAAAGATATCAGAAAAAAATAAAAATTGTAAAATTCTACCATGGAAACTTCAAGTTGTGACAGAAACAAAGGAGCATGGTTATATGTTACAAAATTTCCTCCAGTGCTGAAAGCCTTCTCAGAAGGGCTGTTTAAGGCAGGGATGCACAGGTAGTTTTTGCAAGTTTTCCCAATTTCTGTAAATGTACTTGTGTTTTACACCACTCAAATGGATTTACAGTACATCACTGTCCACCTCGGGTATCATGCAACTCTTGATCTCTGTACTATGTGTGTGTGCTTTGACTCTCCTCTGAATTCCTGTGTTTTTTTTATTTTTTTTTTAACTAGGTACCTAAAGACTTTTTTCATTTTTTGATCCCTCCCTTGTGTCATGACCTGCTTCAACTTCTGCAGCCATACGGGTGAGATGAAGAAACTAAAGGGCCTAAGCAGGGCTGTCTGCCTGTCGCCATAGCCATGCAGGATGGGATGGGGTGACAAACTCTGAACAGCCTTTATCTAACTATGCAAACAAAGATAACATTACACAGGCGGGTCTGAAATCCTAACCCCATCCATGAATGTGCACACCCCTCTGGGCTCTGCACTGCTCCCCTGAGCTCCATCTCCACCCCATCCCAAGACCCACAATAAGGATCTTTTCCGCTCATGTGCTCGGTTTGCTCACATGCAGTAGTCTATCCTGTTAGGTTACATGAGACAGTGAATGCATGGACTCTCAAGGCATGTTTTTGATTGATTTTTGCAAAGTGAATGACATACTCTATAATTTCAGCTCGCACATTGTTAAAACAATTAAGATAATAGACAATATATACTGCACACTCCTAGGTAAGACGAAAGCATGGCCCAGAGCAGCAGACCACACCACATGAAGGTAAGCCAACACTGATACGAAGATGAAAATGCACTATTCCAACCAGTTATCATATAGTGCATCTGTCTTACAAGTTGCTATGCATATGCGCAACAATGCCTGGAATGATTCAGTTAAAAAAAAAAACACACCACTGCATCCCAGACACACAAATGCTCTCTTTACTGACTTCATGCACTCTTATGGTGAAATAATATTGATTATAATATTGGTGATAAATTATAAGTCAAATAAAATAAATTAAAATAGTTTATTTTTCAATAATTCTTTTCAGATTGTGAACCTTGCCCCGGACACAGACAGGCAGACACACTCATGTCACCCAGCACACGTTTATTTTTCATTATTTTCACAGTTCAGTACTCACAAGCCCCCCAATACCCCTCAGTCCAGGCCAATCCAATGTCTTCTCTCTCTCTCTTCTCTTCTTCAGGCCGCCTCCTGCCTCCTCCAGAAACCTTGTCCAATCTTCCACCCGACTCTTGTCCCCCTCTGAAGGGAGGTGGCCCCTTTAAATAAGCACCCGGATGTGCTCCAGGTGTGTTCCCGGCAATCTCCCACCGACACGCCCCTGTTCCTCTTCCCCCTAGCACTGCCTGGTGTGGCGGAAGTGCTGAGGTCCAGGATCTTTCAGGTACTGGGGTCCCCCGGCGGTAACCACGGGTCCCTACAGGGTCGAGCTTCCCAGCTCTTTACCCGCGGCCCCCAGGGTGGTCGCCCCCTCGAGGTCTGGAGGAGGCACAAGCCCTCCTCCGGTCTTCTCGGGCGTCCCGGCTGGGTACCACCTCCATCCGGGTACCACAAGATGTTCATCAACACTCTGACTGCCAGGTCATGTCAACAAGATGAAAGTCTAATCACCCAAGTCTACTCATTAGTCTTAAATTTTAGTCCCATACCACAAAGAATTGAGTCAGGTCCCACAGGAATTCAACAGGAATGCAGACTTGTATCTGGGAATACCTTAGAAATACCAAGAGCATCTTGCTAGTGATATAGAAGTCTGTTCTATCCAGCTCAGCTAGGCATTGTCATGGAAAATCACTGTGGCAAGATGGAGTGTTAAAGAAGGAGGTCAATTTGTTGAAAAGAATAATTTAGAAAATAACATTCTCAAACCTGCTTTATTCAATTTTGACATTTATCAGGCACAAGGCAGGAACCAACCCTGGACAGCGAGCCAGTCCATCACAGTGCCCACATATATACACACACCTGGTCAGTTTAGAACTTACATGTAACCTATTAATTTCACCTTTGGAGCTGTGGAAGTATGACTTAAAAACCTAATGGAAATCCCATGTGGACATGATGAGAACAGGCACACTTCACATACAATTATCGAGCACAAGAGCTCAACCCTGTATACTGGATCTGTGATGCACTTTAAAAACTACACAATTGTGCTACTGCTCTTAAACTAATATTCACATTTCTTCTTGTTCTATAAATCTTTCTATATCAGGACATAGCACTGGAAGACTAATCCAAATATTGATATTTTGTCTGTCACTCATCACTTAGGGAACAAGAAACTTCTAAAATCAACAAGACTGTAATCCTCTAAGAAGCTTTTTATGTTAATCTATGAAAGTAGCCTAGAGAGAAACAAAAATTGAAACTAACCAAGACTAAAGCAATGTCCACTCATTCCATGTATAAAATGAATACCAACATCAGTGAATGAATCCTGGAGCTGCTCAATGGGAATTTGTAAGTCTTTCTAGCATTACTTAGAAGAATTTAAATTGCCCCAGTGGAATTAATAACATTGTATCTTGCCCATCTGTTTCCATGTCTGATATACCACATTGAACTGTTAACTGCTTCAGAGTAAAAGTTGAAAATCCATGAATTTATTTTTTCTATCAGCTGTTAGTCTGAACTACAGGGAGTTTAATCTTATCCCAGTAGCAGTGGGCACAAGGCACAAAGTTGTCCTTAATGATGCACAATAATTCCATGAAGCAAACAGAAACCATTTGCGGAACATGCTGAAAAAAGACTGACATAGTATTATGTCAAACTAAGGTAGCAGAATCATATTTTAAATCTGAAAGCATTTGATGCTTAGATGTTTGCCTTCTGTGTGGAGTGTGAATGTTCTTACTGTGTCTGATAGGTTTTCTTCCAGGGCCTCCAGTTTTTTCATTCGGAAACACATCCTAGAAATTGGCCTAGTATTAGTAAATATGCATGTTGGTATTAGCAGGTTCTGATATAGACTTGCGTTCCATCCATGGCTACTTTGCAACAAATGATACCAAGTTTAAGGTTCCTTCAACTTGTTACTGCTTGAAAGAGTTTTAGAAAATGGTGCAATGGATATTTAAGCACTGCATTATCAAAAATTCCACATATTCATCCATCCATTTCCAGATTGTTTTAATCTAATACAGGGTGACAGGGAGATGGAACATATCCTGGCACTACTAGGGTAAAGACCAAATCCAGCTTTGATTAGGATGTCATTGTTCATATTCAAACAGCCACTCATTGTCACACTTTCTAGGCCAGATTAGTATCACAAGTCAACATAGCAGGGATTTCTTTGAAAGGTAGATAGATAGATAGATAGATAGATAGATAGATAGATAGATAGATAG
>JANRMT010062808.1:28927025-28971890 GCA_026402145.1 Polypterus bichir lapradei | reverse complement strand
TAGATAGATAGATAGATAGATAGATAGATAGATAGATAGATAGATAGATAGATAGATAGATAGATAGATAGATAGATAGATACTTTATTAATCCCAAGGGGAAATTCACATAATTCACACACAGGGAAATACCCTGTGTACCTTACAGAAAGTGTGGAAAAAAAGATAGATACAGTGAAAACATGTCACTTCCACATAGACAGTGACAGAGCTGGTATTAGAACCCATTTCTCTGGAGCTGTAAAGCAGCAGCACTAACCAGTACACAACTAATCTGTACTGTATCATATATAGTTGAACTGCTGTACTAGCACACCTTTAATGTAATAGAGATATTAGATATAGGATAACATACTGTAATATTCACAAACACAAACCTGTTTAATCCAATCTGGTGTCACAGGGAGCAGAGATTATCCCAACATCACTGAGCACAAGGTAGGATAGCCCCAGACATGGCACCAGTTAATCTTGGCATCTACTCAAATACAAACCCACAATCTTCATCATACAGGACTAAAAATTACCTATCATCTTGACCTGCAAATTACTGGGAATAAAGAAGGAAAAGATATTAAACATATCTGAATAAATACAGACTGCAAACTGAATGGTTAAAAAGCAAGTCTGCGATGATTGACTGGCTTTTTTATCTAAATAAACTGAAACATTTAATAGCAACTCAAGATTTGCAATTAAATTGACATGAAGTGTCACTCATGTCACTAGCAGAGCAGATCAGAGCAAGTTCAATTATTTGATTTGTCATTCACACTTCAACAATCTGTGAAGGTTGACTGAGGAAATCCTGCAACCCGTTAGAGCTGTTGAGTATATCTTTGTGTACCATTCTGAAAAACTTAATGGTGTTTAAGTATGACAGGACATTGCAGGAAATTTCCTCCTCTTATCATAACCTGTACCTTTTGAGATTATAAATCTAACAAACATCTAAAGATTATCTTATATAACAATGTTTAACAGCTTTTCAAGGGTGCAGCTGAAATCAAAAGTTTTGGAGAAAAATCAAACATTATCTATAATGAAGACATTAATGTAATGGGAAAACTAAGATATAGGCATTTGTGCTAATGCTGTTTTTTTGCCCATATTAACACAAGAATGAGTAGAACCCATGGAAAGTCTTACAAAATTCTTCCAGTCAAGAAATGTGAACTAAGAAGCAAGAGGGAAATTTGAAAAATGGGTAATCTTACAGTCAATAGTTGAGTAATCCATCAAGAGTAAGCACCAGAAAAAAAAAATTAATTATTTAATAGTTACCTGATGGTGGACATAGTCCAGTAGCTAACCCACAGCAACCACCTAAATAGTCTCTATGGTGCATGTGTGCCAGAAATGGTGAGGTGGTATTTGATGCTCTGTCTTTTTCTCTCCCCTCTTTTTCTATGAAATAAATGGGATGGTGGAAATACAATTGACAAATTGACCAGTGGAACAATGGCTAATTAATCACCATTTATGTTCAGATTACAAAAATGTAGTTGGCAACAGTGAAAGCAAATGAAGTAGTTTTGTGTCCAAGTGGCATACTATGACATTAAAGAGAAAATATTTCTCAATTAACACTAAAGATGAGCAGAAAACCTAAAGCTAAATAATAGACAAAACTTTGTCCCTGGAAGAAATTTGGCCTTTTACAGAAGTTCTTAAATAAATACACAGATACACACACACTATGGTCTGAACACATACATGAAAGACTACAAAACAAGAAACATAAAAAGAAAAAACTTCTCCTCAAAGTCCTAGTCAGGCTTTATGCACATGTATTGCTGTGGGTATAAATAAGCCCTAGTACTGTTTTTCTTGACATACTTCTGTTGAATAATTCACTCAGCGGATGTTTGTCATAGAGAGGATGTGCAGCATTGTTCATATTAGCTCTCAGTTTTGTTTTAATTCTCTCCTTTGCTTCTACTTACAGGGTGTCGAGATTGCATCCCATAACTGAGCTTGCCCTTTTACTTGGCTTGGTGGGCCTCTCTTGAAGTGATGTTATCAGCCCACCACACCACAGCATACAAAATTACTCTGGTCATCACAGTATACTCTTCCCTTTCTAATTTAGTTCCTCTGCGTTCCAGGACTAGTCCAATTTGTCATTAATGTGGACCCCCAAATATTTGTAGAAGTGGACCACCTGTACTTCCATTCCTTGAATAGTGACATGACAGAGGTTCTTTGGTGCGGTTAAAGTCAACAAGCAGTTCCTTGGTTTTGCCAATTTTAAGATGCAGACAATTCTCTTTGCACTAAGAAACAAAGTTCTCCAACTGACTCCTCTACTTTGTCTCATCCTCTTTATCAATACATGCCATAAGTGCAGAATTATCTGAGAATTTCTGGAAGTGATATGACCTGGTGTTATATTTATAGTCCACGGTGTAGAGACAGGAGTGTTTCTGGTGATGCTCCAGTGTTGCTCTGTATCAGAAACACATACATATTCCTCCTGTGTTTGTCTTGGTTTTCCTATAGGCACTCAACTTTTCCTCCCATTTTAGGTTAACTGTCACCCATGTGGCAGAGTGTAGATGTGCATTTAAGATAGTGGGCTCTTCAAAGAATTGGTGCCCTTTCCAGCATTGTTTATTGCCTTGCGCCCAGTGTTGCTAGGAAAGTCTCTAGATTCTTCATGATCTTGAATTTGTTTAAGTGGGTTTGACAATATACAGTATATTAAATATACATTTTGTTGTTATTACTTCTTGATGGTGATGTACTTCATTACTACTAACAAATACAAAAAGCATAAACTTTTTTTACTTGATAGATAGAAGATCTAAGCATACACTGTTACACATTAATGAGCATTAATAGCCATTATCTGAGCAGCAAACCAGGAGTAGTGGTGCAAGAGCCTTGAGCAAACTAGTTGGTGGTCTCCAAGAAGGATGTACATCACACAAGTGTTTTGCAGACCAGGTATGAAATTTTTATGGCAAAATAAAACCCTTTAAGGCAGACCAACAACTTACAAACTGCCTTGTGCCTGCTGGATCAAAATTCAATCCCCATCTTTATTACATTTTTCTTCCATGTAAATCTCTATAAACAGTCTAGATATATTAACTTTATTATTTTAAAAAGAATTTTCAACACTTTCAAAATGAAATGTGGCTGCAAATGACATTATCATTATCATATGTGGTGTCCTTCTCAGGGAGCACCACTGCAAAGGACTCACATCATTTAACATTTAGTATTTTGCTAGGAAATGAAGTGGATAACTTAAAAAAATGGATGGATGCATTGATAAGGTGGAGTTTACATGTTTGTATGGGTGCATAAGTAAGGGTTTAGTATAGCACCATCTACTGGAGAGTACTGGAAATGTATTGCGTGATGTGGTAGCAATTGTAGTTTTAGGATTGTAGAATAAATAGGAAATTTAACACGTCACAGGATAAAATTCCAAACATTCATTAAGATAATTTTGAGGAGTGTAATGGTTCACTATTCACTTTAATTAGTCGTAAAGTACTAATGCAAAGCTGGAGGAATTTAACTGAAATAGGTAAGAAAAAAGATGCAGACTACGTATAGTCACTCACAACACCTAAAAAGTGAAAGTGGAGAATTAACTTTCTATCATGCATCATTTAATCCTAATCACATGATAGCAGACACCTGTTGCATGGTAAATGGGAAAATATGGAAGCTAGAGAGTAAATGTGTGACAGTGTTGAGGACAAGATTAAATCCTATGCTATTCATCAAACTGATCATTTTTCTAAACATGCCAACCTCACTAGACAAAACAGAGGGGCACACAGATTAACTAATCATGCCTTTTGACTGATGGGGTAACAAAAGACAAAGTACTGAGTAGCAGGCAAAACTTTCAAAACAATCTAAATCTACCAGAAAGCAAATATATAGAATAGAAGACGGGAACTGGCTACATTTATTATTACTAAAGAAAAGGAATACAATGGATTATCTCCTGCCTTAAATAAAGTTTATTGAATGGTAATAGTGCCCTGTTTAGCTGAAATATTTTTTAAAAAAATCATTTGAACTGCCTTTATAACAATTCCCCACATTTGGTTGTATCTTAATTTCTTTACGGACGTTTATGCCTAATTGTTATTCTAATCAGGAGCATGCACTCCCCTCTAGTGGCCATATAAAAACATTACATGTTTTGATGAAAATTCATCCACTTGTGACTGCTTTGTCAAGAATGAAACCAGTCTTTCAGATTTTACATTTTATTTGTACAAGATAGTGTTTTTCCCCTCGTAGGGACTTTGTTGTCTCATTTACATTTTCATTCTTTAAAAGAAAAATTTATTTCCTGAAGCATGAAATACCAACAGCTTCAAAAGTACTTGTTTAGAACTGGCACACTCAATATAATGAAACAATATTTAAGAATCATTTTCTCCAGTTACCAAGATATCTATGCATTGTGATGGAAGTCAAGGGTGAAGATACATTAATTGTTTGTACCTTCTGTTAATCTGAACCTATATATGGTATTTACATTGAATGTTAACTACTGTATGTGAATTGAAATACGTTTTCCTTCTATCTGCTAATTTAGGAAACACATCTGCATAGTTAACTATTAGGTTATTTCCACATTGAATAGCATTATGTTAAAAACATCATGTCTCTTGCCTTCTTTCCCTTTTCAGTGTTGAAGTACCCTTTAAACTTTTTTGCTTTGGAGATGTATGCTGACATAGCCCTTCGCCAAATCTATTGGGATTTATTCCAGAGGTGTATGCTTTATGTTCTTCTTACTTTGATTCTTCTTGCATGTTTTACTGCATTGCTTTCTTCTTGTAAAACATACTAATTACACAAAAATTGTTTATATAGGCAAAGAAATTGGTACACGTTTGGTAAGCATGTAAATGTCAAAATGATGAGGATTTACTTGAACTGTACCAGAATCCAGACTATCTCCAATGTGCAAAAATGTTGTTTTTGTGCTCTAAACAAATAGTTAAATAAGTGTAACAAAGAGGAGCCATAAAAAGTACAGGAAAAAAAAGAAATCCTATAGCCTTTCTTGGGCTACTATATCAGTCAAGTTATTGCTTATCATGCAGGGTGGCTAAACAAGCACTTTACTACCACCACCACCTCTCTCTTGCCATTCTTTCTCAACCCTACAGGTTGAATTTTTCCTCACAACTGAACTCTCATCCTGCTTACGACTAGAGGGTTAAGTGCCTTTATGTCAGAAACCTTTTCCAAGATCATCCTTATAAATTTCTAGTGCCAAGATCACCTCCTGGTTCTCATTGGGCCATCCTCCTGGAACACCCCCAGTAGCAGTCTAACCAAACTCTTGGCACGGCTATATGTATTGACCTTACCTTGCATTATTCACGTGCCTGTATAGGGTTCTTTATTATCCCTTGTTTCTTGTAATGACACCAGATAATCTATTTGAACAATTATTTTTTTTTTTTTTTATTCACCATGAAAGTACACTGTGCCATCTCTCTGATACAAGGCTTTAGGGAGATTTCAGCCAATGACTTCATCTGAAACCAAAACTACTATCTCTCCACAATCACATACCTCCTAAACATGTTGAACTGAAGCATTCTAAAGTCAAACATTGTGCAATTTTCACCTTCTACAGACAAATATTCAAATGGATACATTGGTGTTTTTTCCCTGTTTTTCTTTTTTATTTCGTCTCATTTGTGTCTCAATTAACGGAGCAAAATACAAACGCTGAATAGACATATATCCACATAAATACAATACAAATTGAGCATATATTCTTCCACATTTATCCACAGTTATTTTAAAAACAACACAAATACTTTGCAAGGTTGTGGGCTTCATTGCCATAGTACGAATTTGGGCATGAAATCAGT
Organism: Polypterus bichir lapradei; assembly: GCA_026402145.1. Taxonomy (NCBI): domain Eukaryota; kingdom Metazoa; phylum Chordata; class Cladistia; order Polypteriformes; family Polypteridae; genus Polypterus; species Polypterus bichir. The sequence goes on along the minus strand of JANRMT010062808.1, from coordinate 28,966,020 downwards.
TTCAGTAAACACTATACTGAATTCCTATTTTCATTGCTTCCTCTCCATTTTGTTCTTTAATTTCATGGTGCCATTGTAGAGGTGTATAATTTCATTATAGTTTCAAATGTATTAAGTATTCCATGCCTGGACTCAGTGACCAACACCATACAAGAACTACAATAAATGTTTCTGAGTGAAATTTGAGGTGAAAGTCATCTTTCACTTTTTTTTTCTTTAAACATGAATCGAAAAGAAACCTGGTCGGTGAATTGTGTTAGGAAAACATTTTTCTTTTACTTGAAATTATTAAGTATTTTATGTTCAAGCACTATTTTAACAATATCGGCACTGAATGCTGCTCCTGGAAGAACTCTTTCAGACAGCAATGTTCATCATAAATAAAAAAATTGCAGCAAAAAAGAAAAGAATATTGCCTAAGGTTTTGAAATTGTATTTATGCAACTACATATATCCATCATTTTAGGAATCCACTTTTTCCATCACATGGTCATGGGGAGCTGCATGGCAGTCCATTGCAGAGCACACATACTCAAATTCCAATACTTACTGTACTTAAAGCAAGCCTATTCAGGGTTCTAAACAAACATGCATGTTTTAGAGGTATGGGAAGGAAATGTACATAAACACATACAGAGAGTGACTAGGCCAGGAATTCACCTCAGGTTATTGATGCTGTGAAGCAAACCAATCACTGTGCCACCATACCACTGAAGATACTGTAAGTCATATACATTATGGATTGTCATGGTTTGGATCCGCATGAAGAGCACAGAAAGAGCTCTGGAAAATTGATGACACCCTTCTAATCTCTTAGGGCATGTTATTTTCTCTTCCCAGGTCTGAAAAGGCATAATTGAAAGCAATACACCACAGGACCCCCCAGAGAGGGCAATGGCACAGAATGCAAAAAAATCCACTTTCAGCCATGTAACTCTAAAGAGTGAAAAATTGTGCCACTGGAAGCACATGAGGGCTAGTTTGTTTCAGACAATGGACTGTATGCACTGCTTAAAAATGTTTTTACAGCAACATTGTAGAAAGGAGATAAAGCTTGGGATAGCCTTGCATGTCAGCTAGACTGAAAGGTAAGATTTGGCTTTTATCTTCCCAAATGACTAGGACAAGGACCTACCCTGAGACTATGTACAGTACTTAATTTACTTACTGTGTACCTTGATTTTTGTTTCACTCCTTTAGACTTTTTTTTTCATTATATGCAGAGCAGCACTCTCTCTGCATTAAGGTCAGGTGGGGCACTGACACCACATTCCCAACAGAGGGCACTGTTGTACAAACATTAAATAATTCACAAACTCATCTTAATATATTGTTCCAATTATCTGTAGCAAAGTCAGCTAAGTCATCATAATCACAATTTCCCCCATGATGAACTCATTGCAATTTCATATGAAGTAAAATGTCTTTTTGAAGTCTTCAGTTTGCTTGAGCAGGCCCTTTGATGCTACAGTGTTTTTGGCATAACTTTGCTCATGTGAGACTTACAAGCAATCCATTAATACAATTTTGTGAGGCTATTTGTTGGTTACATGAACTTATACATCTCACTTTTTTAAATAGTCACCATCATTTATATAAATATAATTGATTCCTAACATACAATCCAATTTCAGAAACTTTAAGAATTTATACTGTATTCATCTGTGTCAACTTTTGGCATTGTGTATTTGATGTTGAAATAACTTAATACTGTATTTTCATGTTTGTATTCTGAGTATATTAATAGATCTTTCATTATTGATTTTTTGTGGCAAATTTCAGCTGACATTTCAATCTTATTGATGCTAGTAGCCAAACACATTGTGATATGCAATGTGTGTCCTTGGCTCTCTGATGTGAGGCTTTCCAGAAGCAGTCTCCTGCAATGGCTTTACCACTGCTCTGACCTTCTGGCACCAATGATCTTTTCTGTGTCGCATCCACTGCCTGCACATTCATGCCACTTGCTCCATTTCACTATTTATATTGTGAATCAGAAGTAACACTATCAATACAGTAGACCCCCGCGAAGTCGCGATTCAGAGTTCACGGCCTCAGTCATTCGCAGATTTTTCCTTAGAACCTAACTAATAATTGTTAGCAGAAACTGTACATATCCTCCGCAATTTTTATGTCTTTTTTCGTGGCAATACTGTACCTTAGAGAGAACAGGAAGCAACTGTAGAGAAAAACGCGCCTTGGGATGGTGAAAGTAGCCAATATATAAATGCAACTCCCAGCAGTCCCTGCAGTGGCTCTGATTGGTCTTCTGCTGAGGGTGCTGGGGCTGTTGAGGTCAAAGGATTTCAGCGCGACTTTTAAAAAAGGGGCTGGTGGCCAAAAGCAAAAAAAAAAGTTTCTGTAATTTGTGTTTCAAGTTCCTGTCTGTCTGCCTTCTGTTGGGTTACCTGTACGTATTGATTTTGTCCTGGATCATTTCGTGCGTCTGGATTGTCTGCCTGTGTACATGAGGACTTTAAGTGGATTCATGGCCATCCTGCAAAGAAAGGAGCGCTCCTGAGCCCGTCCACCCATCTTCACCATTTCAGGAACTACCAGTAGGACTATCTGTACATTCCCAGTCAATGTGCGGATCTCTGGACTATCTATTTTCATCCTTACATTTCATCCATTGCCATTTTTTATGAACTTTTTCATGATTTACTATTGTGGTGTACAGCCCAGACACAGACAGGTAGACATGCTGGTTTCACCACACACATGTTTATTTACAATTATATACAATAAAGTGCACAAACCCAGTGCCTCAGCACCAATCACCCCTTTATGTCCTGGCTGCACAACAGTATGCCTTTTCCAGTCTTCAGACTGCCTCCACTCCTCTCCTCCGAGTTCCGTCCACTTCCACCCGACTCTCATTATCGAATGGAGGGAGGCGGCCCCTTTTATACACCCTCGGATGGGCTCCAGGTGCTTCCTGAGGAGCCTCTGCTGACACACCCCCGTGTGGCGGAAGCACCAGCTGTGTAGCTGGAAGCCCTCCGGGTGTCCCTGCTCCTCTTCCCCCCAGCACTTCCTGGTGTGGCGGAAGTGCTGAGGTCCAGGGCTCCCAAGGCATTGGGGTGCCCCCTGGTGGTGACCACGGGCCCCAACAGGGTTGGGATTCCAAGCCCTTTACCCGTGGCCCCCAACACAACCAGGGCGGCCGCCCCCTCGTGGTCTGGAGGAGGCACAAGCCCTCCTCCAGTCCTCCTGGGTGTCCCGGCTGGGTACCACCCCCAGCCGCGTGCCACACTGTGTGTGTTTTGTTTTTGCTTTGTTGTATTTAATGTGTAATTGCCATAAGGGGAACAGGGGTGGTATCGTTATTTTCTTATTTCATTTGTTTTCATTACATTCTTTATTTGCTGTTTGATTACCGGTTTGCTTTGTTTTTGTTTCTGTTTGTGAATGTGCGCGGATCGGGTCAAGGCTGGGTGTGTCCCTGGAATCTCCAACATAAAAATAAAAAAATCACCATCTTCTCGACAGTGTGAATCTTAGCGGCAGCCCCTTGTAAGCAGGGGGGCTGAATGCACCCCTAGAAGACACAGACGCTCCTCAAAAATCCCCTCTTAAAAAACGCTGATAGATTACCTTCACATTGCTCCCTTACTTGCTGGGCTTACTTGAGGCTGCTCTGTTGCGTGATATGCTTCTCGCGTGACATTATGCTTACTTAAAACACTGAACAGCACCTGTCCTTTTTGGCTGATTGCTTTGTTTCTCTCTCCTCCCCCAGACATTCTCTGCTCCTGTTGGGGGTTGTGCTCCCCTATGATGTTTGTCTACTCTTTAATCGATAACAAACTGCATACTGAGCTCATTTTACTTCTGAAAGACACATGTTTGTTTGAAGTGTTTGAATAAAGTTCCTGTCTCTACAATCTCCTGTATTTCTGTGCAATTTCTGGGATTCAGCCGCTGCACTAGACGAGCCTGCAATCATCAGCGCTTACCTCTGTGTGATTGCGTGTAGCCAGTTCAAGCGCAGTTGGCTCAGTGATTTACCGAGTTTCACCCATGGCGTCAGTTGCAATTTGTACATATTGTTCCAGTAGTTTTTAAAATAATTTTTACAGTTCATTAGCACTGTGTAAAATGATCAGTGTTGCACTAAATGTGATGCTCTTTGCATGAAAAAATGTGTTAAAACTTCATTTTTTCTTTGTGAATTGTGACATTTACTTAAAGTGCAGCAAAAAAGTATTTGGCATCCAGGGATGCATTAACCCCCAAGTATCTGGCAGTTTAAGGGTTAAAGCTCCAAGATGCCGCCGAAACGAGCTGCACCATCTAAGGCTAGTGGCAATGAAAACGTGCTTGCATGAATTACAGTACATATAGCAGTAACATCGGTATTTTACATTCTAGCACTGCGGGAGACATAGCAGTACAGTACACAAGTTTACCTTTACATTCTTTATTTTTAGGTAATTTATTAAGCTGAGTTTGAAATTAAAGTGTTTTGGGGGCGTATTTAGGGTTTAAACTATGAAAATAGGCATTTTTTTAACCACATCCAAAATTTGCGGCTTTTCACAATTTGCAAGTGCTCTAGGAACGTTGTGGGGGCGGCCCCCCCCCCCCCGAATTTTGGGGGTGTACTGTATCTACTTCCCCAACTTCATGAGGAATTCTGAGACAAACTCTTTCCTGAGCCTCACCAGAGCCCAATAGATTGAAGCAGAGAAGAAAACTAAGTGCCTGATCATGTCTCTCTCACACATTCTCTGCACAGTTTTTCCGGATTGTGCCACCTACCCCACTTTTGACAGCATCTCTCTCCCAGGTCTGTGCGAGCCGTTCAGAATTTCTATGCTAAAAACACCACTATCATAAAATATATCAAAGAATAATGGACAGAATACAACCTGTGGCCCTTAAGGAGAGTTATGTGATGGGTAAGCTGATGATGCAAATTTTCAGTTGAAATTAAGGAGAAGTGGATTTTAGACCAAAGCCCATAAACACTTCTTTACAGAAAAGGTGTTGGGATTTGAAAACAATGATATAATTGCAGTGGAATGCTTCATTTGTTTTAAAAAAGAAAATTTGCTTGAGATAACTAAGACAACGTAGTTATTAGTTAACCAAACAAAGCTGATGAACTGATTGGTCTTGTTTGTCAACCAACTTAAAAAAGGGTTAGAACAACATTTCCCAATATTTGATATCACAACCACTTTTTGGGCAAAACATTTTTTACATCTCCCTATCACTAGAATAGTAAACCTAGTTGTATCTTAGTAAGCTACCACAATATAGTGCCTAATTGTGGAACTTTATTCTTTGATCATTATGAATCCTATTTTGTGAATTGTGAATTTCCCCTTGGGGATTAATAAAGTATCTATCTCTCTATTTTGTTGTGTTGCTGCTAGATGATGCTACAAACTTCTGGAAATCTGAAAGCAGCCTTATATTAATAGAAAATTGTAGCAAGATGGCATGTGGTAAGTGTACTCATTATTGCTCAAATATGCTCAATTAGAGAATGTAACTATGCTGATGGAAAAGTTTTTTAAAAAGACCGTTGGTGGCTTCTACTTCTGAAAATAATCAGAATAAAAAGAAAAATGCACTTTACAGTGAAGAATGTCAAGGTTTCACCACTATTTTTAATAAATTACATTATGAAGTTTGTAGTGAAGTGCTATCACAAGTAAGTATGAAACCATTAAAATTTCTTCCACATTTAAAAACAAAACATCCAAACAAAACAGACAACCCTTTGGAATTCTTCGATAGAAAACTAAAAACTCTTCAAAACAAACAAGCAAAATTTACACATTTACCCAGCGTTAATGAAAAAGTATTATTCGCAAGTTACCAAGTTGTGATTCCCATTGCAAAAGCCAATAAGCCACATACAAATAGGAGAAAAAGAAGCTGACAAGCTCAAGACTAATAATACAAGTCAAAGAAAAATATGCGATATGACACAAGATATCAGAGAACTGATTCTAGAAAAAAATTAAAGTATCATCTCACTGCAAACGTACACTACTGGAAAAGGTTTATTCAACATTTTTTATGCAGAACACAACTAATTACAATGAAGACTGGACAAAATGCATTACTATTTGCTTCGATGATGCAAGGCAATGTCAGGGTGTCAAAGTGGACTTATTGCAAAACTGAAAGAGATCATGCCCAGTGCTAGAAAGTGTCACTTTTTCTACATTGTCAATCTTCTGCTGAACAATATATGTTCTGACGTGAATTGCATTTTAAAAACTGTCACCAATGGGGTTAATTCTAACATAGGAAAAGTGCTCCAAGCTTGCATCTTCAAAAAAAAAAAAAAAAAGCAAGATTAACCTGGGCTTTCAACAGAGGCTTTACAATGTTTGATTCCATTTGCAACATCACATTTATGAAAGCCTAGTTTTTTTGTCTATGGCTGCACTTAAAACTAAATACAGAACCTGAGCTTGAAAATGATATAATTGTAGGTGTTTCAAATACAGAGCCCAGATTTGAAAAGATGACATTTTTCTGTAATGTTATTCATTTGATTAAATATTTTTAACAGAAATAACTTTTCACCTTATGTTGAAAACCCTGGGGTTATACTGGGGGGCAGGGGGGTCATGACACACACTTAGGGAATCACTGGTCTAGAAGAATACAATAATTAAAAAGCAATACAAAATAATTTAAATGTACTAAAAGCCCATACTCAATATTCAAAATAGGTATAAATCCAAATTTGATTTCAACCTCTCATTTATGTTTAACACTTGCTAAAACCTCAGGAATCCTAACAATGCATTTCCTCTCTGTTTTTTCCACTGAATTGTCAAAAGGAACTTCTTATTGGACAAAACACAAGAAGTAAAATAGAGTCAGTCATGAAGATATTAAAGAACACTGCAACATTAACTCACATTTGGCTACTTTGAAGTTATTCACTGACCTGTTCTGAACATATTTAGGGAGAAACCTGCTCAAAAAAAAACTTAAGGGAACACTTAATCTGAATCTAACACCAAGTCAGATAAGCTTTAGGGATATCATTCTCTCCGGTTAGGAAGAATAAGTAATTATGAATCAATGTCACCTGCTTTGGTGCAAATGAAAGGTACAACAGGTGCGCTGGAGAGGCAACAACACGATAAGCTCCAAAAAAAGGAATGGTTTTGCAGGTGGCAGCTACAGGGCTGTGTCCCTATCATTCTTGACTGATTCTTGCATAGTTTTTCATTTTCTTAGTGTCCTTGTCACTATAGGCAGCATGGTGCAGTACATGCAGCCAGATTGCACAGGTAGTCCAGCTCTTCCAGGATGGCACATCCATATGTTCTATCATAAGGTTTGCTGTCTCTCAGCACAGTCACAAGAGAACAGAGGAGATAGCAGAAGACAGGCTGTTACACAAGGAGAGCTGGACAGGGCCGTAGAATGACATCAACCCAGCAGCAGGACTGGTATCTGGTCCTTTTGTGCGAAGAGGAACAAGAGGAGCACTGCCAGAGCCCTACATAATGACCTCCAGTTGCCTACTGCTGTGCAAGTTTCTGACCAAACTGTCACAAACAAACTCCATAAGGGGGGCATGACAGCCCGATGTCCTCTAGTGGGACCTGTGCTCATAAGCCCATTACTGTGCAGCTTGATTGGCTTTCGCCAGGCAATACACAATTGGTAGCTCCACCATTGGTGCCCAGCTCTCTTCACAGATGATCGAGGTTTAAACTGAGCACAAGCGATGGACATGGGTCTGAGGAAGCCGTGGTGAACAACAGCCTGCAGCATCATCCAATAAGCCATTACCCATTCTAATCTCTAGTACCTCAGGTCATAAGGCAGTTTTAAATATATTCCTGGTGTCATGTATAGCAAGAATAAGGGTCTCTGCTAATATTGCAAAAGGGACATCAAGGTAGGACTTCCTCTAGCTGTGTTTGGTGTTCCTGCACTCATCATACTACAGCCCTGCTGGGTTTTTAACATTTCAAGGTGTTTTTTTTTTTAGCTGCAGTTACGCTTGAAAGGGCAACAAACCCAAGTCTTTCCTACAAGTCTCTCCTGGACTCATCCTTAAATAGGTAACCAGGCCACCAGCTAATAGTGCACTTCTGCCACCTATCACTCATGAAGTCTTCATTTTGTTGCCTGCTTTCCCAGGACTTGCCTCTAATTGTTTAAACACACAGAATTTTGACTATTCAACTCTCTTTGTTTATTATGATATTAAATATTTAAATAATTTAGTTATGGGTGGTACAATGGAATAGGAGTTATATCTGATACCTTACAGCCATGACTGATGGTTTGAATCAGCCATGTCAATCTCTGTTTTAGGGAGCCGTGAAGATTAATGATTTTCAGCATGTTACTGTGGTATATGCATTTAATAAGATCTGTTTTCATATAAAGAGTTTTCATATACATTTTTTATTTATGATTATTATTTTGATCAGTTTTATGTTACGGTGCTCACATTTCCTTTTTCTTATTAAACACTTGACTTTGTTGCCATTCTTATGACATATGAGTAAGGGTTTCTTGGGCTCTGCAAGGAGAAAGGAAAAGAAAATTCTTTGGTTTACATAAACTTCTAGAAATGGAGAGGCAAAAATCCTAGTTAGACACTGATTAGTGTATTGTATCAAAACAAGATTATCCTAAAGTTTCAAAAAGTGTTACCACACACTAAAATGTTGAGACCCCACAACTGCTGAATCCTGGACATGCTTCAGGACCACAGCTGCTAAGGTGCTCAACCCTGAGACTTGAATTGCAGCTCTCCATAACTTTCAAATTCAAACTTTTGCATATTCCTGAAAAATCTGGAAAAGGCAATAGCCACAGCACCAAGAGGACTTCAGCTAATTTCTGTGTCCATCACTGTTCTTTTATCTTTGGTCTCCTGGCAGAGCCTGTTTGAGGAATTAAATGCTAAAATATTCTTCAATACAAGCTAAGTGTAAACTTATTTATCATGTTATGGTATGTGGAATGACTGAATACAGTACAGTTCCCAGCATTGAACCTGGTCCCATCTGAAGAGTTAGTATTTCTGGCTGGACACAGTCGTGCATACTTGATCTTACAGTGTCTGTACAGGTTTTCCCTCCAGGTACTCCAGTTTCCCCTCCCACAACCCAAACTTAGACATAAGGCTAACTGGCAACTGTAACTGGCCCACTACAAGTGAGTGAAAGTTTATGTGAGTATAACCTGATATACAATGGATTGACATCACAGGGTTAGCACACCTTTCTTTCTCATGCTGTCAAGATATGATAAAAAGGTTCAAGAAATTGATTGCTGGCTGATTTAACCTCCATAAAATGATTGCTAAGCAAACTGACAAGTAATACGAGCAGCTAGCAAGTACCAGACAACATATCCTCTGCTGATATCTGTCAAAATTCAAGGAGCAAACTAGGGAAAGAAACTTTTCAAAACAGATTCATTTTGATGAGATCAACATTTTAAAATTTTAACAGGTATCAGCAACCTGCAGATTGTAGGGCAGAAATACAAATAGACAAATATAAAGTATATAAGCTATATTTATTTATGTGTGTGTCTGTTCACAATATAATGTTTTTAAAAAGACATATAATGATTTATAATGTTTATAATGAGAAAAAAACATCTTACACATAAGACACTGTTTTCTAGAAATGTGCCATTGCAGCCATCATTATCTTAATTTTTTTTTTCTTTGCTTTTCCCTAATCACAAATCAAAGCCAGTATTATACACTTAAACACACTGTCAAAGTCAGACATCAAAGAAATCTTACCGGGTTATCTGCAATAAAGCTTTGCTCCTTTATCTTCTAGATCTCTGGCAGATCTTACTAAGCCAGACAATCTTAAACAGCAACAGAAGAATGCCACTCATTTTTCTCCATTTTTAAAATATGCTGCTCACCTATGTGTACTATATGAATAGAAGCAACATGAAAAATATTCATTTAAAACATTATTATTAAGTTGAATATAAATGTTATTAATTATGCTAAGGAGCCAACAAGTGGACAAGACCAGTGAGGATTCAGAGTCAAAGGGCACACTCTGCATACTGCTATCAAGTGTTAAAAGTAAAAATTATAATCATACAATGTCGGCAGCTTTGTTAAAATTTTGCATATAATAGTTACTTGTCCCTGCTGGTTGCGACAAGCTGTTATTTGAATTCTAATTTACGTTTTAAGCATAATATTTGAAAGAAGGTCTTTTTCAAAATCCACTGTACCCTTTATTGGTGTTGGACTCAATGTAACACATGCACTACAGTACTCTCTTTCCTGAAAGTGAGAGGTCTTTTGAGTTAATGCAGGCTCTAGGGTTTTCTCAGTTTTACAGATGTTATCCAGTTTATGATTAATTTAGGGTTTTAAAGAATTTAAACTTTTAGCAATGTGTTACATTTAATGACTACAAACTTAAATTATAGTCATACAACTTTAAGAAAGTCCATAAAATCGAACCTGTGAAATGAAAATGTGCCATGCACTATTATTTAATGCATTTCAATGATCTGGACCAAATAAATAGTAATAAAACACGTTGCTAACTGTGCATCCTTTTAATAGAACTGCTAAGCATCAGACATATTGTGTGCAATGGGGGACAAGGCAATGAAATCAAAGGCACCTGATGTAAGGGGGGAAAACTGGTAGAGCAGTTACATTCAATTGAAGAGATCCAAAGAACAAGACAAAGGCATGTTTAAAGTCAGAAACAAAGTCGAACCAAAAGTACAAAATTTTTAACACTTGGCCTACTGGGAAACTGCATCCGATAAATGTCATAAAATGTTGTTATATCCACTGAGGGATAAGCTACTGCACGATTGCCTCCATAATGTGGGAAGTGATATCCCTAACATCTTCTATAAGATGTACGTCCAGTGCACTTTTCTACACTGTGGTGTGCTGGGCTGGTAATATCACTTCAAAAGTGATCCACCGAATCAACAAGATAATTAAAAGGGCAAGCTCAGTTATAGGACGCACTGTGGACCCCTTGGAGGTAGTAACAATGGACAGAATTAAAACAAAACCGAGTGCCATTATGAACAATCCCGTAATCCTCTCTGTAACGCACTAACACTGAGTACTTTCAGCCAACAAATCATTCAACAAAAGTGTCAAAGAATCGCTACTGTGGCTCCTTTAAACCATCAGCAATACTCCTGCATAATTTCCTCACTGTGACTGTGATAGCCAAATCAGAAGTTTTTTCTTAATTTTCTTCTTATACTTTCAAGCAATTTGAGTAATATATTATGTTTTTTAACTTTTTATAGTGACTAAGCTTGCCTTTTTATTCAGTTGCTGATCTTTCTTGTTTTTGTGTAACAATCCCTGCTTACATTCTGATATGTGAAACACTATTTACTCTTAAGAAGTGTCTGTTGTGAGAATCTTAATGTGCCAGTGTCTGGAAAAAATGTCCCATAAACCTTCTACCACTTAGCACTCTCAAAAGTTGAACAGCCATAGGAGCAATAATACAAATAAATTCCTCAAGACTACATGACATAATATTAACAGACTAAGCAATGCTTGTTTTTGTGAAAACAGAGTGTTAAGGTGTACAACAAACTGAAAATAGAAGAAAACACCCAAGATTCAAAGTTAAGAGTTCAAATTTAAATAATGAATTCTACATATTAAATACTTGCAGCAAGCTGAAAGCAAGGGGTCATGTCAGTCAAACAGAGGATGCTGGACATTCAGATGACTTAAATAGAAAAAAAATTGTTTTGTGACAATGTACAGTAAGCCTTTCATAAGATCTAATATCCATATTGACATTGTTGTACCAAGATAAACTGACAGGAAGCTACAACAGATTTTGATAAAGGGTCTGGAAGAAGAATGGTTAGTAATTAACTTTCAGGGCCAAAACTTAATAAATCAGACCTAAACAAAGACACCAAATTCTAAATGTAAACAAAAAACTTTGCTGCAAATATAAAGATTTTTTTTTTAACTTGAATCAATTGTTTCATAAAATCACACACCAAAGTCTAAAGTGTGTTATCCACAATTTTCAGTATATGCAAACCAAGTAATGGCCACCTGTGTCCATATAGCCATTACAAAAAATAGTTGACAAAAACTCAAAATGGCTTAAAGATAACAGATTAAAATGGTCAAATGTTTGAATTTATCCAGAAACAAAATATTACATCAAAGTGAAACAAAGTCCTTAATGACTTAAAAAAAAATATTTAATGACAAATTCAATGACAACTTTCATACCCTAACAGGAATGCAATAGGTTTTTAAGTCTAAGCATCTTTAGATATACAAAAGTTTACCTAAAACTTCAGTACAAAGCCTGCATGAAAGATACTATACAATTTCATCAATGTGGAAGTTAAAAATGGTGATCAGATCCTTTTGGTTAGAATAAACGTTTTCCATCAAAGCAATTTCATTAAAAATAAAAAGTAGCCTCTTAAGCATGAAAGGTTCCATGTAATCAATGTAAAGCAGTAGTCGTAATCACCAACAACAAAATAAAAACAGTTTATGCAATATAAAGTTCCTTGTTTAAATATTGAAGATAGGTGAAAGCGCAAAAGAAATGTATAGGTAAAACTCAGGGATTAGGAAGAGGAAATGTAAAAAATAGGCATGGAGTATACATGAGAAATCCCAGCTCCTTTGATCTACTAGTATTTCTACATTTCTGTAGGCAACTCCTAGAACAGCGTTATGCCAGTGCAGACATCCGCATACAACACAAATGACACTCCAAGCTAAGAGTGCTGCTCCTCTGTTACATCAATAAAGATTGCACAAATAGCAATCCTGATATTTCAGCACCGTACTAAGATAATATATGGCAGCACAGATGCTCATCATATATATTATATGCATTATAATACCAAAGTAACAAAAGGAATTTTCAACAATACTTTAGAAAATAGTTTAATATCAAGTATTTACTTGTTGCAGTCACCTTTGAAATTTGTAGAACTGAAGGTCTGCTTAAACTGTTCTCGTCCTACTCTTTACTGATTCCTCACTCATTCGATACGGAGCATAAACACCTGGAGGGTGCCTCTGTGTGCACATTTAGCTGTGAGAGGGGGCATATCCACTTCACAAGCAAAACTGCATCTATAGCATACAAATGAAGGACCTGTACAGAAACTAGCTATGGAAACATTGCTCTCTTTTGCAGACATACAGTGTTTTGTGTTCTGTCGCTGATCCTCTATCTAGGGGTGCATTTTCAGTTTCTATACTTATTACTTATTATAAATTATAACATAATGTCAAAAGAACCTAAATAAAGATCTAATATGTACTAATAGGTCTACTATAATAATGTTTTTTTGGATATTATTTTGGAGAGCCACTTCTCTTTCTTTGCTACTAAACAGTAAAATTTTTATCAATAGGTTCAATTGATTCTTACACATATGGTGAAAATTATCAAGCAACACTGTACTAAAAAAAATCAATGTCACAGGGTTTAAAGGTGACTTTTGCACTGTGACATCATCCTTCTTTGGTATATATGCAGAAAAATCAATAGCGTGATCATTAAAGTTAGAACATGTCTAATGGACTGTAGGAAAGACAATAGTATTAAGTAACTTCTGTTCTGGAAATGAATTCATATTATAGATATCTTTAACTTAATGTCTCAATATGGTGGCTAAAAGTGAATAGTATAGAAAACAAGAAGACAGTGACAAAAAAGTTAGAAACTAACGATGCTCATGAGCTCAATGTTCAGAACATGTCACATATGACACACCAAGTGGTTAATAGAAGAAAAAGATGGTGAGGGCTGAACTTTCCAAGGGCAGCTGACTCAGACCAAGTATCCTTAATTGTAATTGTCAGTATACCAAAAGCATACTATTGGAACCCATTTTTTATTTTAATAATGAACAATGTCTAAGAGAACCAATGGAAGCTCAGTTACACATATGTAAGATAGTGATGGATTCACTATTTTTATCTTGCTGTTTAATTTTGTTCTTTGTTAATGTTCAGGGTATTTAAACCATTCTTTCCCAATATGTACACAAGTGGATAACACTAACTGCCCTTTAGCTTACAGTTTTATGCCTGTGTTAACTCTATTGATTTTTAATTACCAGTTAATTTGCTTTTTTTTTTAAAAAAAATGCTGAAATATCCATTATTTGCATTGACATTGTTTTGGTATCAGTTCTGAAGTCTGAGGCAAAGCTGGTATAGGTATCAAGGTCAAAATTTTGGTATCGATCCCACACTGTAATGCTGTACATCACCTCATGATAGTCTAGCACTGAGTAATTTTAACCAACAAAATATTTAACAGAAGTGTGTTAAGAAATGCTACTGGGGCTCTGTCACAGCTACAACAATACACTTTTATAATGCCTCAATGGGATTGCTCTCTCTCAGCTTCTGCCAAGTCAGGCATTTTTTCTTTTTTTTGTAATTCTCATTTGTGTTTGAATGAGACTATTGTTTGTGATATATTTCTGGATCTTCTGTAGAAACAAATAACGTGCAATCTTTCTATCTCTATCTATTCTGTTGCAATGATGTCATTTGTACCCCACTTCAGAAACTCATCTTCTACAACATCCTCTAGCACAACCAGGGTGTTAGCCTGCTCTGCTGCCAACAGCTCCACTGCATACTCTCTCAAGTGCCATCCATAAGAAAGGCCAACTGTGTGCTGTGTGCCAAGGAAACAGTGCCATCACACCTCCACCCTTTACCTTGGACCCCCTTCTGCAAAAGGCACATGCCATTACAAACATACACTGGTTTCCTCCAATAGGATTGCTGATGCCTGCTTCACAGTTTTCACCCTGATAATCACATGTTGCTAGGTCTTATCAAAATGGCCACCTTTTTTTTGGGTTTTCTTGAATATGCATGCCAACCCCCATTCACTAAGCATGCTGAAACAAGCATTTTACTCTCTTTCATGGTGTCCTTTAAAATATTAGGATTGTTGTGATCCTCATCCCCAGATGATAGTCAGTTTTCATCAACCCTGGTTGGGTCTGTCACTTGCCTTTCCAAGCTTTCATGCGGAGGCAACTTCCACTTTGCTCCACATCATCAGTTCAGGCTAGTTGCCTATTCTGGCAATTATCTATCTAGAGACCAGTGTTACAAGCATCACCACACAATCAAGGATATGAGACTGTGGATATTTGCAAGTTAACCCAAAGGCACTTTGATTTTGTTCTCCTGTAGCCGGGATCCCTCCCATTCAAACTGTTACTGCCACAAGTGATGGCACCAAAACAAGTAAATTACCATAACACTGCATTCCTTTCTTGTCCTAATTTTCTGGCTGTCCCAGTGCTCACCTGCTGTTTACTGAGGAAATCTCCACTTTTACTTTTTTGCACAACTTCAAACCTTTCACAGAAGACCTTTCTGAATGATCCACTGCCTGTTTTATTCATCCCATGACATCATCTGTGACTACTGGATTACAGTGCAGTTTCTCTAGCTGGCCTGTTACACACACATTAGGTAATAAACAGAATGGAGTCAGGGACCACTGAAGCATATTTTTCATTAAACACAAAAGTCATGCTCCATTTACTCACAAACGAGCAGCACAGGACTCTGCAAAATAAATTTTTAGTATACTGAATAACAAAAAATGGATTTCTTTTACCCACCACTAATGCAGAATTGTTTTAAAAAGACTGAACACAGACATTTATCATATTAGCAGTAGCACTTCTGTTATACAGAGTTTAATCTACCATTCACAGCCAGTTTCTCGTAAGCAAGGGTAACCAGGTGGAAGAAGCCATTTGGGACCTGCTGGCTCAAGATTCTATTTATAATATTCAATAACAACAGAGAAGCCCCCACAGTGAGGAAATAGCAGTCCAATTTAATTTTAATTTCAGTTAAGCACCTGAGTCATGAAATTGAAATACTTTTTCAAGAACATCTAAAAATACCTGGCTTCAAGCAGTTTTTAATGCACTAGAACACAATCAGTGAATAATGTGAGATCAGACTGATCAAACTGAGATTTCCTAAATAAGGATAGTAATCCTACACCTAATAAAGAATGCAGCAAATGGGTAAAAATGTTTAATCTTAACATAGATATTTTCCAATTCTAAAGTTAATTTTTATACTATTTTACAAGTAATGGTAGTTCATACAGTTTAACAAACCATATAACAAAATTACCAGGCTATAACATGTAAACCTTCTTGAAGTCTATACCAGTATGTAGTTTCTATCAACATTCCTGAAAAGATTTTACCTTTGAAGAGCTGAGTTGCAAAGAAAAAAATGCTGTCCTTCTACTTAATGTCATAGTAATACAGTAACATGGTGTTTAATTTATCATCTTCTGCAATTTTAATAAGGAACTGAGAGTTAAATTAATTCTAACAAATTGATTTGTCCTGCTTTGCACTTTGGTTGTTATAGGGACCGCGAATTCAGACCCTGTCAGAGTGAATGTAAGTATTTTGTTTTGATTGTATTAACATAGAAACAATTTATAATTTAGCTAAAACAGTTCTTGCCTTTAATACAAGCATTTTAAAATATGATTAGGCAATTCATGGTCACTGTTGCACGCCATCTTATCAGTTGAAAGAAATTATAATTTGCAAAAAGACTTGGGAATAATGGGTTTGGCATATAAAGAGTTTACAGGACAGATCATCATTACTGTAATAAAGAAACATTTATCAAAGTTTAATTGCATCATTCACATTGTAAGCAATATCTTACATTGTTTGTTTGCGCCAAGCTCAGTTGGACTCTGTGTAATTCCTAGTCAACAGACGCTTGTCACCTAACACTAACAGTTGACCTGAACTGAGAAATAGATAGCTTGGTAAGAGGACAGACTAATTATCCCAAAGGGGAATTTGAAATTTAGGTTCCAATATGTCTGACCCAGGCTATCATGATTAGAAGTCACAAACATAATGAAAATGGGTCCAAAAAGGGACACAAAAACAGGACAGGAACTCCACTGTCATGTCCAAAATAGTCTCACTATAAACCTGCCAGCCCTCTCTACTGTTAGCTGCAGGCTTCAGTCTAAGCAGGCTCCAAATTTGTGGAAACTGGCTTTTTTAAGTTCAAAATGCCTGCCTTGACAAGAAACTGAAGCAAAGAAATCTTTACATATCAAATATTTATTTAAAAGTACTTACCACTCCAATTAAAATTATACCATTCAACTAGCCACTACTGAGATCTCTTCCCAGGCTCAATGTATTGCCAGGGGGATGTCTCAGCAGTGGTGACATCTGGTGGCCTTGCCACTTGGGTTACATCCAACAAAGCAAAGGGACAAAATGGTACAATTAATTACAAATTAAATTAAGCATTAAAAACTATATAAGCACCTGAAAAATACTTAGTAAAAGAACAAAAAACAATGCCAGGGAGAAAACACTACGGCTAAAACATAGCACAGGTTAGATTTTTTTTTAATTTTATTTGGAGTCTTGTGGAGAGTGGTGACGTATTGCATGGGTAAACATGCAAGTACTATTTCACTGTACTCTGTACATGTGACAATACGAATACTACTGGTACATATTTTGCATTAAGTTCAGACTAACCACTTAGTGCATTTAGTTGCCACTGCTGTTTTTGATTTTCATGGGGGATGTATCAAGAAAAGGCAGGGATTTGGGAATATTCCAGTTTAGGGACCAAAGTATTGTAACTGGCTCTTCTGGACATGGCTGTCCTCTAGACCTCATTAGACTAATCACCTGCACAAACTGGAATAATTACAAATTGTGTGCAATATATTTGGGATGAGGATTAGCAACCCAAATACTAGGTCATTAGAACAATCTAGACGAGAGCATATCATTCAACCCAACAAAGCTCACCAGTCCTATCCAATTAATTCTTCTAAAAAAAACATTAAGTTTTGAAAAGTCCCTGAAGTCCAACTGTCTACGACACTACATGGTAACTTATTCCATGTGTCTATGGCTTTCTGTGTAAAGAAAAACTTCTTAATGTTGGGGCCAAATTTACCCTTAAGTTTCCAACGGTTCCCTAGTGTTCTTGATAAACTCATTTTAAAATAACATTCTCATTCCACTGTATTAAAAACTTTCATAATTTTAAATACTTCAATCATGACTGCTCTTAGTATTCTTTTGCTTAAACTGGAACGGTTCTGGTTTGTATTCTTTCCTCATAATTCATCCCTTGTAACCCTGGAATCAGGCTAATCGGTCTTCTCTGAACTTTTTCCAGCACTGCTATGTCCTTTTGTAGCCTGGAGACAAAACTGCGCAAAATATTCCAGGTGAGTTCTCACCAGTGCATTATAAAGCTTAAGCATAACCTCCTGGGACTTGTACTGTCTCTATACGTCGTGCTATATAAGCTAACATTCTGTTAGCCTTAATGGCTGTGGTAATCTGTCTGGTAGGCTTTACCATTTTAAATAGAAAAAAAGGCTAAGAATGGCGGAAGGATAACTTTCAGGGAATAAAAAGTAAAGCATTTACGGGTTTAAACTGTTGAAGTGCGGAGTACGCTTTCGCGAGGATTGCGGCGCGTTATTAAAAAATGAAGCATTTACTGTGTTATACTGTTGAAATGCGGGATGCGCTTTCGCACGATTGCGGCAGTGCGCCTCCAGGTCGGGTTTGCTGGAGGACTCTGCGCGTACCCCGTCATAAAGAAGATTGTCTCCCTTTCCGTGGATAAAAAGAAAAGTGCGGAGGCATTTTACTTTATTTAATTTAGTGCATACATTAGTTTGCGAAGGGGATCCCAGCATAAAAGTCCCGCAAACCGTTACAAAGAATGTAGCTTTTAAGACCATATCGGTTTTGACCGATGGGAACGTGACAGGATGCGCTTCAGCTCGCGCTCGTGAGGCCGTTAGCCGATTTAATACCTACGTTGCGGGGGTTGAGTGTAGCACCTGTGCCGAATTCACCTGCGTCAGACGCAATTGGTGTAAAGAAAGCAGCGTATCGCAGGATTGGTTAAAAATCTCGGAGCCAGGTATAACAGGTACTTCCCGCCTCTAGGGCTTGTTTTGATTTTTTAATATAACAAACAGTATGTTTGTTGTAAAGAAGTATACATTTCTCCGAGTATTGTATTGCATTGTATTGTATTGATATGGATTTTGGGTTTGTGGTGTACTTTGTTTTCTTGTACTTTTTTCGTGTGAATACTGTAGCGTCTCCCCAGACGTAATGACGATCCGAGACGGTCACTTGGTTAGTTCCTTCTTTATTAATCACAAAAAAACGGTTGCTGTTGGCCGCAACCACGCCGAACAGACAGAACTAAAAAAAAAACTCCGAGCGAGAGCGACATGAACGTCTTCTCCAGCACTCTCTCACACATTATCATCACCCAGCGCTCCCCCCGCCTCGGCTCCACCCCCCATCCCTCCGGAACCTCCTTTTCCTTCCACTCGATTACAGTCCATCAGAAATAACAGGGACAACAGAATAAATAACTGAGAGGAATGCAAATCACAGAACACAAACTGCAGAACAGAACTCTACAATAAAGAACAGAACGCTACAATACTTTTTGGGATTCTTTGGACTTTGTGCTGTGTAGTTTCTTCCTGATTGTTTCCTTTCTTTAGGAAGACTACAGTTTTGTGTATGTACATTTTTTGCTTTTATTTTTCATTTTTGGACTGGTAAAATCACAGTAAATATCATTCGTTATTATTGATTGGGGCATTATTTTTTTGTTTCGCGCACCTGTAAATAAAACCCACATTTGTTTTTGGAAATACCACCTTTATTGTGTCTGTGTCTGACTTTTCTCAAGACTGATCCTGATATTCACTGTGTAGTCTGGTGTCAACCTCGTTACATGGGGTGTCACAATGGCTTCTAAACACTATCTGGCGGATGGTAGTGTTGAGTCCAATCCAACTCCTACATCCTTCTCATAAGGTGTACTTTTGAGTTTCAGAACTCCCTAATATTTTTACTTCCTATGAATAATACTTTATATTTAATTACATTAACTTAAATCTACCCAAGCCTATATTTGGTCTTAGTCCCTCTGTAATGCTTCAGTAGATTCTAGATTATCTGCTGCTTCACCTAGCCTGTTATCTGCAAACAATCAGATTGTTAATTATAATCCTGTCCAAAATATGTGTTTTTCTTGAAGAAAATATGTTATTTGCAGAGTGGGAAGAGGCAGCTGTCCTAAGAGTAGAAGTTTAAATCCTTCAGTTTCTTGTTCAAGAGTTAGGATAGAGGTGATTATGAGATTAATAATAATAAATAACATTTATATAGTGCTTTTCTAACCAACTAAATGCATATAGACAGTAGGGAACCACTTCAGCCACCACCGATGTGTAGCATCCACCTGGATGAAGCAATGGCATCCATTCTTGCACCAGTGCACTCAAAATTAACTATTAGTTTCTGAAGGAGTGAGAGACAGACAGCTAATTAGAGACAGGAGATGATTAGAGGGCCAGAATGGACAAGACAGAGGTTGGCAATTTAGCCAGGAAATCAGGAAACATCCTATTCTTTTCAAAAGTTTCCCAAGCATATTTTATGACCACAGTGAGTTAGGATCTTGGCTTTACGTCTTATCTGAAGTATAATACTAAGTTTTGTAACACATTGTACCCGTCACTGCACGGGGACATTTAGATCCACTCATACAGACCACAGGGAAAGTACCCCCTGATGGCCTTATCAACATCAGCAATTCAAGCTTTTCCTAGATGGTCTCCAAACATGCTTAGCTTCAGGTGGACCACCTATTCTGACATGCAGATGGTATAGTCAATGAAACAGTGCAGACATCTTATGGGATTGTGGTTTTAAAGCAGGAGCCACAAAAATTGATGACACTCTTATCTGTCAGTTTTATTCTCACCTTCTCCTGTGACCATAATTCCTGTTGTTACTAAAAAAATGTGAGTTCAAGGGGCCAAAATGAGGTTCTTGCACAAGGCTGAAGGGCTCGGCCTCTGTTATAGGGTGAGGAGCTCAGGAGGCACAGAAAACACCAGCAAAGCAATGAAGGGTTCATATCTACAGTATCTGCTGATCTAAAAGCACCTGGAATTTCCTCAGAAATACCTGAAACTGTTAAGAGGATAGGTTAGCTATATCTGAGCAACTTCATTGCCAAAACATCCCTGACCAATAAAAGTGGACAGAGAGTAAAGTAGAAAATGATACAAACTTCTTTAAAATAGATATACTGGAAAATAGCCGCTGGACATAAAGACAGCACTTTGAAGTGTCACTTTCATTCTGAGGCTGGAAAAATAGCATTAGCTGAAATGTAACACAAAAAGACAGCACACATTTCAAAAGAAACGTTTGTTAAGGAGTACATGTTTACCCTGAAATTTAAAGATAGTCTTTCAAAATAGGTGAATATTTTAAATGGAAAACACAGGACTAATGACAATATTTTGTTTATGCATAGGAAATACTATTAGCAAGTTCTGGATTTAATCATCTGTGAGACAGTAAGTACACTTATTATTTGAATCATCCTGGTCAAATCTGAGAGCAAAAATAAAGCTGGTTTGCTGCTTTTCAACTAAGCTGATTAAAGAAATCTGCAATACCAATTTAAAGGGATGAACTGAATCTTGTTAGGCACATGAGGAAATGCTTTGGCATGAGACAGATGTTTGGATTTTAATTTCAAAAAAACTAAATGTGTAGTATGTTTAAAAGCAGAGAGACAGGTTTGCAATACTAATAAAGCAATTTATGTATTTAAGTTGTTTTACTATTTTCTATAATTTAAATTTGTTTTGTTTAATCTCCACACATGCTTTTCAATTAACCTAATCTCTTTCAAAGTAGTGCCACCAGCACTCAGCTTCATTGGCACAGAAGGATAAGCATTAAGAAGGAGGAATACTATTTCTGACATTAGAAATTTAGATGCCCCATTTCAGGAACCACCATCCATATCATGTTAATATGAATGCATACACTAACATTAGCCATAGATTTTGTCAAAGCTTATGATAGATTGGTATAGAAAAGCCATTACCTGAAATATCTTAATTAATTTTGGCTGTTATTTATTGTATATATTAAGAAAAGTATGTGTTTATTGATCTTATATAATGCAGTCATTCTAGGATAATCATTTTGGCATCATGTGGAATTTACCAAATTAATATGACAGGTTTGAACAGAATACATGTTTGTGTGGCACTTTCACATACACATTCTACAATTACATCACCTTGTTAAATTATCAAAAGTAACACACTTGATGTTAAATTTGAAAATCTTTGTTATTAGAAATCTTCCATAATTCTCAGGGTCAGATTCTCACTTAAACTTTTAAATTTGATTTTTTAAATATTCGTTGAACACTATATATTTTTGTAGAAGACTTAAAGGAATAATATATATTACTTTTGTTCAGATGATATTAGTATTCCACAAATAATATTGCATTGTGACTTCTAATCAGATAATTCAGTGTTGGCATACAAGCTGATCTGTACATCAACACAATAGTTTATTGTAAAAATGCATCCTTCAGCCGATAACTTAATATAATTTGAATAAATGTTCCTTAAACTACATATTTAAATTGAATTGCCATCTTTATTTTGCACAAATCATCATCATTACCATCATCATCATCTACTTAAAAGATATTTTTCAGGTTAGCTGTTTGCCACCAAATCTTTTTTCTCCACTTTTCACTGTTCTGGGCATCCTTTGGGGTCAGACCCATTAATTTCATTTATGCATCATCACCTCAAGTCAAGACTTCTTTAGACTCCTTCTTAAACTGAACTCTGACATCTCAATCTTATGCCATTTTTTCACCCAATCAGCCTCTGCCTTTTGCTCCACTTCCTCAAACCACTTTAACTTGTTTCTCCTCACCAAAACACCTATAGACTCTACACTAAACCTCCCTCTTCATTTAGCATTTATCTTCCTTTCACTCCATGACATTCCACACATCCATCTGACCATTCACATCAGCGTACTTTACAGTTTTGTTTCCTTTTCTGCTTTCATTGGCCATGTGTCACTCCCATTTGGCATACTACTCTCTGGAAACAGTCCCTGAATTTTTTTCCATGCACCTCTTACCTTTCATCACCTCTGTCTGCAATCAACATATCCATTAAGTGGCAGAAGCTCATTAATTTTTCCAAAACAATCCCATTGCTTATAATTAAATCAACATTCTATACAAACTCCTCACACTTTCTGCAAACATCACACTTAACAAACAGAACACTTGCCACTGGCAGACTACCCTTCACGGTACTACAACTTTTATGCACCCCCTTCATGTAAACTGCACATTAGACTGTGTTTCTTCCTTTCTCCCAACACCTCTACAACTACATGCTGCAGGGCCATGCTCCCACTTCTTCCATGGCTCCTAATGGCTTTTCTTGCACTTATCTTGAGATGTTTTGCTTCCAAACTAGCTTTCAATTTCAATGTATTTTTCTTCAATGAAGCTTTTTGTCAATTGTGAACTCTCAATTTATTTATAGAGCACATTTAAAACAACAAAGTTCTTTATAATAAAACATAAAATAAACATAAATAAATAGAACACAATACAATAAAAACATATTACAAACCAGCAGTAAATTGAAACACACAAATTACTATGAAGAAGGAACCATCAGTATCACTGAGGGTCACGGAAAGCTATAGAATAGAAATGAGTCTTTAATCCCGTTTTACACAGTTCAGTTGAAGGTGACTCCTTAATGTAATTAGGTAAAGAATTCCACAGATGAGGTGCAGTAGCTGCAAAAGCTTTGCCCCCTTTAGTTTTACACTTCATACGAGGCGACAACAAGAGACAACTGACCGGTAGATCTAAGTTCCCTGGATGACTGGTGTATAACACACAAGCTTCATTTTTGTGCCCTGAAAAATCCTTCACAGACATTTCTGGTCAGCACCTCCATCAACAGACTAAGAACAGATCTGGTGCAGCCCTGCCTTAACCTCATATCTTTCGCTATGTCCATCTGCTGTCCGAGTCACTGCTCGTTCTTCCTCATTCATTGATATCACAATGAAAAATGCCCATCTGTCTACATATAACCATGTGAATGTCCTCATTACTACCTCTCTTGGTATTCTGTCAAACACCTTCCTCTTTTTCCTTGTAGCTTTTCCTGCAGACTTACCTGACAACATAGATCACATCTGTTGTTCCCTTTCCAGGTATGAAATTAAACTGCATTTTGTTAACTTTCTCTTGACCCTTGATTTTTTTCTCTGGCACTCTGACTCATCTTCATTCTCTGCTCATAGTTAAATGGCATTCAGAAACACAACCAATCTTTCAAATTTTTTGTTTATTTTTTAAAATGATAATAACATAGATCTTGTTAGTTTGTAGTTTTTTAACATGTTTACCAACATAGTTACTGAGCACACTATTGTGTAAAAAATTTTTCACTAAAAAAGTTTTCCTAAAGTACACTATTTTGTTTTAACTGGGAGATGGAAAGCAACATTAGCTTATTAAAATAACAAATGTACCTTGAATTTAACAGTTATTGCATGTGAACTAAATCACTAGATCAACTGATTTAATTATTTTAAAAAAATATGAGTAAAAACAAGAAGCATACATTTAATACAAGCTGATATGCAGCTTTCACTTCTGTTTTAGTGATGTATTTTACAACCTGTTGAAAGATTCTGTAGACTAGAAAGTATTAAAACAAAGTCTATAAAGGGTGTGTGAAGTACAGTATAATCACTTTAAATGGAGAATACATTTTAGGTTTGGCCAGTGGAGGGCAGAAAAGGACTCTCAGAGAGTTTAAAACAAAGAAAAAACAAGAAAAGGATCTTAACATTTAATTAGTTAGTGAAACAGTGAGACAATTCTCCCCAGAATACTTGCTGTCTAAGATATTAGCATCTAGTTTTCATAATACTATTAGTATTCTGAATCAGTAGTCTACAAATTAAACTGGCAGTGTAAATCACAAGAGATATGTTTGTATATTATTCAGCTAATGAAATAGAAAGATAGACCAGCAAATGCACAGATACCAAATATAAATATCATAAGCCAAAATTACAATAAGAAAAACATTTAGACAAATAGAGTGCCTTGCCATACTCTGGACCTTTGTGAATTTCTGAAAAAATAAATAATTCATATGGCAATAAAGATTCTAAATATGTACATTAATTAATAATACTTGTCAATTACATTTTAATTTCATTTGCCTTTGTAGCAAGTAGACAAAAACATCAATTAATAGAAGATTTTATCGCTGGTGCAAAGACACAGCAATGTCCAATATCCAATATACTGTATAATTCAATACACAGTAAAAAGAGTCATGCACAACGTACAAATTCTGTACTACAAAGAAAAGCATATTCATTGTACAGTGTGTAGGTCCAATATTCAGCCTTTGGGGGAGCTTGATCAGTCATTTAATGAGTTTTCAGGCATTAGTCATATCTATTGCTAGGAGGTAAACATTTTTAGACCCTTTTAGTCTGAGCTTTGTTTATCTCCTGAAAGGCAGCACGTAGGTAGAACATTTTTAGCATAGACTGGGTGGAATCCTATATTGTCCACTGTTTCAATATCTCAAATTAAGATTGCTGAACTTTATTGACCCTTTAGGTATCCATGTGGCTTCACCTGTTCAAGATTAAAGAATTCAGTTCCCTTCATCCTTTCTGAGTATGGCATTTCCTTTCAAGCTAGGATGTATTTACTTGCTCTTACCTATAAAGAATCTATGCTGTAATGTCTGTGATGTTTTTTATTTCATGGTAACAAGAGATGCACACAGTACTTCTGATGTGAGTTCATTAGCATATGATGGTTTGAATATAATTTAGACCATTTAAATTTTATATTGCGCAATTACATTTACAAGACCAGTGTGTGCCGTACTTTAGGAAAAGCTGTACAATTTAAATAATACACACACTATGCAGCCATCCATCCATCCATCCATTATCCAACCCGCTATATCCTAACTACAGGGTAACGGGGGTCTACTGGAGCCAATCCCAGCCAACACAGGGCGCAAGGCAGGAAACAAACCCCGGGCAGGGCGCCAGCCCACCGCAGGGCACACACACAGACCCACACACCAAGCACACACTAGGGACAATTTAGGATAGCCAATTCACCTAACCTGCATGTCTTTGGACTGTGGGAGGAAACCGGAGCACCCGGAGGAAACCCATGCAGACACGGGGAACACTATGCATCTATATTTAAAAACAACATGTCATATTAGAATTGAATATATCAGTGTATCAATAGACTTTCCTAAGTAAAAATGTTTTTTAAAATCATGTAGATAATTACTTGGGAAAGCATGAATACATTAAAAGTTAAATCAATCTATCGACAAACAAAATAAGAACAAAGTTTATGAATCAGATGACCACTAATTTTCTGTATGGAATTTGCTATTCTCCTTTGTCTGCTATGGTTTTCCTCTGGGTCATCTGGCTCTCCCCTCACATCACCAAATATTTTCAGGTTCAGGTAATTGTTGATTCTAAACTGGCCTCTCCTTGAGTGCAAGTTTGGGTCTTTGTGTGAAGGGGCCTTGAAATGGACTGGCACCCTACCCAGGGATATTTCAAGTCTTATGCTTAGTGCTGGCTGGATAGGGACAAGCTGCCTATGTGACTCTAGCCTTAATTAAGTAAGTTTGAAAATACAGGTATTTGTCAACTTACGACCTATGCGACTTACCACCATTCGACTTATGACCGGTACCACATCTCACAGACAAATGACAGTTTTTGCCACACCGGCTCCGTATGCCATGCAGTTTATTACCTGCACTGGTTTTGACTATGTTCAGGAAAACTATGTACAGGAAAAAAGGCAATTATGACACAATAATGAAGGGGATCAAGCAGTATGAGGGAGAAAAGAAAATAAAGGCAATGGCATGTGACTTTAAGTTATCCTATTGTAACCGGTGTTCACCGCACGTGCTGTACTGGTGCGATCTGGCTTTGAATCCAGTTAACCTCTGAAGCTTCTGGGTTGTGACTCAAGATGTGCTGCTTCATGCAAGCCACCATGAAGGGGTAATGAAACCACACTGAACTCCTTTATCTGTTAATGTTTATTATTAACAGGCTGAAATGGTAAAACAGAAAACCTCAAACTCTGCCAGTACAATTCCTCTTCTCACAGTTAACACAATGAACACTGGGAGAGGCTCACACTGATAATCTAACATAACGCAGACAAAGAAAGGATTCCTATGCAAACAACAGTAATAATAAAATAATAAAATAAAAAATTAATTTACAGAAAAAAACAATGTGGTAAGAATGATGATAAAAAGGATATAAAACAAACAATATGACTTAAAGGACAAAAGACGCTGACGGAGAGGTGCGAAGCGTTTTAAGGTGGGACGGATCTACAAGTTTTTTCATAGGCTCTGGTAATTCTAGTGTTAAGCACTTCTTATACAGTACTATGCATACAGTCAGGTGTGAATTCATGTACTAGTCTGTCTTGCATCTTGATCAATTTACTACTGGTAAGTCGGAACCAAATGTGGTCATAAGTTGACGACTACCAGTAGAATATATTATTTTCTTTTATAATGGCTTCTACCTAGACAATAAGGATCTTGAATCAAGTCAAATCCCAAGATCTTTTCAAAATGTACTTTTTTAATATTTATAATTAAATGTTCCTATTATATGCATGTAGCACTTCACTCTTGTCTCTATTGCATTACATTTTCAAAATATATAACCAGTCTGGAGATTGTCCTGGTCTTGTCTGTTTTTGTTATCTAAGCAAACAAATTAGACTTATTCAACTGATTGCTCACATAAACATACACTGTAACATATGTATCTATTCTCATATAGCAAACCCAGTAATCAAGCAGCTGTCGGCCCCCTGTCTGTTTTGGGGGTGGCACACCAACAGTCAGCACAACATTGGTGGACCACCAGGGGAGGTTTAGCAGCAAGACAGAGTTTTCAGTTGGTGACCCACTGTTGGTTTGCTGGCAGCAGGCCATTCAGTAGTTAGCTGCTCATCGGCAGCTCATACCTACTAGAATGCTAGTGGTAAATATCCAGTGGGTTAACATCAGCCCGCTGCTGGCTGTTTATTGAACATTATTCCCAGACAAGCAGTCTTATGCCTAAATTTTATCTTATTTTACCTAAGATGAAAATGCACCAAAAAACAGCTAAAGACATAATTTGGTCACAGTTTTGAATAAAAACAAAACAACTATGCAGTTTAGGCTGATATGTTCCCCCTATAATGGTGAATCATTATTTTTGTTTCAATCTGATATAAACTAGTCAAATTATTTTCACAGCAGGTAAGGGGTTTAAATATTTGGGCCAAATTATCAGCAAAAATGTGTCACTGAAAATGTTAAGTGAAACAAACATTTCTGATTAACCAAAGATTAACTACAATTTAAAAATATTGTGTTTTAATACACGTCAATATTAAAACCAATCAGTTTACTGGATCTCACTTGTGCATTTATTAATTCTTTGGGAACAACAATTCTAGAACTCTGCATTTTAACTGAAAAGCAAAGTGTACTACTGACGGTCTGAAAGCAGCAGTTTTACACTCACTCTACTTAGAGGAACCCCCACAGAGTTTTGAAACTGGTGGAAAGGGGGATGTATTTTGTCTGTGGTTTTCGCACTGGTGACAAGCATTGGATGGGGGATGGGGGGCTATGCAAAGTCTAATGTTTTAATAGACATGCTTCAGTTATGAATATCTTTTATGGACAGTTGGCAACCTTGACTGGACCCAGTCTCAGAAAAGCCACTGATATCCTGGGGCATGCCTGGATGTTTTCAGCGCCTAGAAATGCCTCTTTATGCTCACAACCAACCAAATATTTCAGAAGCTTGGTCTCATTCTGCTATAGGCTGTTCCATTTGTTGAAGCCAAAGTTCAAAACTTCGAATAATTAATTGCAGATGAGAGTACCACTATTGTTTACAGTACATCGAGGAGGCTTACTCGCTAAAAGCCAGTAGCACATTTTTTAAAAGAATAAACACAAAAATAGTCAATGGAGCACATAAGAGTTTCATTGGACAATCAGTCCAAAAATACATGGGGAGAACTTTCAAAACTAGTGCAGACCCTGGCACTATGATGCAGGATTAACGAATATGTGCTACCTGCAGAAGCTGGCATAAAAAAAGCTCTACACAAGCAGCAGCCGGGCCAGAGGGCTTGGAGGCGAAGGCACATGTGACCGAATGGTGGAAGCAGCCACTTAAATAATAAAATAAGGTTCATTCATAGCGGAAGAATATAATCAGTCTTAAGTGTAACAGAGACAGCAATTCACATCTGCGCATCAACAATCAGGTCAAATATTACTTAGTGCAAGTGTTGCCAATTTTGGTAGCAACACACAGCTAGAAAAGTAATTTTTGGTATTGTTTTTCAGATTCATATGAGAATGCTAATGACTACTTGCTTTAGTCAGAAAACTGACCCATCTTGGACACAGCACAATGAAGAGAGAATTTGATACAGAGAATCTCACACGCTGATATCATCTGGTCATCTATGATATATTGTTTTGTGCTAATTAGAAAATCATATTTTAGACCAAATCAGAAGTACAATGCTGCAGTTTCATCAATTGAAGAAGATGATGACACCCTACCAGCAGCCCCACAACCTCCAAGATTTAATAAAAGTTAACATGTGATATGTTGAATTATTATTTGTTTTGTTTTACATCTAAATAGTGCATAACAATGAGAGAATCAGAAAACCTGCTAACTTGTCATTTTAACAATTTTCTCAATTGGGGACAGAAAAAACAGTGAAACCACTGTGATTGATGCAACTATTCTCTGGACAAACATGAAAAGTTAGAATAATGGTATCATCACTATGGAAATACGATATATGCATTTTGTTAAACTTGCTTTCCACAGTTTCCCATGTTTTTGACCACAGGCATGACACTCCTCATACTGAAGTTATGTTTGTCTTTGCTCAGTAAACATTTTGTTCATTCATTCAAAAGAAAGGTACTGTATATGCATCCTAATGTTAGGTCAAGACATTTAAATTACACTTTTTTACAGGGCCCAAACAAATATACAGTCCCACTGACAGGACAACCTCTTTACAATATGCAGGTATGTACTGTACTTGTTTTCAAGAACCGTTTTCATGATTTGAAAATCAGTGAGCTCTTTGGGACTTACTGCTCGACTACGCGTTTTTTCCAACAAAATACATATCAGTATTTAATGAATAGACGGATAATGTAATGAAGTAAACATTTGACCTCCCAGTATTGTATTTTGTTTTTCAGGTTTAAGTCATGCTTTATGGACCACATCACCAAAAACAGCCATGCACCAGGAAGGTAATTCTACAGTGGTACATGCAAGCTTGCATGGATATTATAACACTTTCATGTGCTGTGACAAAATATGTTTGAAATTCAATGAAAATACACTAATGTATGCATTTGGCAACTTTTCTTTCACCTTACTATAATTATCAATCAAAGTTTATCATATGAATTGCTAAGTTATGTAATGTGGATTTAACAAACTAAAATAGGTCTTGGCCATGGCAAATCCAAGCAGAACCAGCGTGATCAGAATTCACTTGACAGTGAGCATTGTGTACACATAACACATAGTATATTAAGTGGTAATCTACATGTACTTTTATAATTTTTGAAATAACCCTTTTTATATTATAGATTACTTCAGAACAACCATGACAGTGATGTGGAAGATGCAGAAGGAGCTCATCAGCAAGCTCTCTAACATTATACAGAGACCAGACAATACAGAAAAGACCCTGCAAATAACAAATAATGTATATGTTAATGTGGAGATCCTTTTTCCCCCCACCACCACCCATCAACACAGGGGAGTCTCTGAAGGATATGGATTTCTAGAAAAATTGGTAATTTCACAATACATTTGTCAGGGACTGTACAATACAAATTTGTGTATTTGAACAGCTGTTCAAAGACATGCATGGTAATATCTGCCTTGTCTATTAAAGAAGGCAGAACAGTCAAAGTATCTGTGAGGCGAATGATTCCCTGACTAATGACAAATGCTGTTGTACAGTTGTGTAACTGGGCAGGTGTGGGAAAGAAAACCTCTTTCAAGGACTTCTGCCTGAAAAACATCATTCACAGTATGCAGGTTTTTACAGCCACTAACAAGAATCAATCCTTCTGGATGCCAGAGTCATTGTATTATAAGTCTGTCTTTATTATTTAAATGGTGCTCATTAATATACTGGGGTAGATCACATGATTTAACAACAAATATCTGTATGATGGTAGGGGCAATCAGGACAAATACCACCATAAAGGAAGCTACTAAAGAGCACCTGCAGTGGGAGGTGACTCAGTTTCTGAAAAGTGTCTCTGACGGAGATTGGGGCTGAAAACGGCGGACAATGAATGCGGAAAAACATTTGTAATGTAAGCTTTAATTTTGTTTACAATAAACGCAGCTTTATTTCATCCTTTTCTTTTACTATCCCATATTAATAATCTCTTTTTTTCCTTGCTATCTTTCTACAGATGGTGTTGCATCTTAAAGAAGAAGATTGTAGACAAAACATGCATAAAACTGTACACTGTGCTATTATCAGTATTATCATTATTATTGTTGCTATTATTATTGTTGAATATTCTTTGCTCTAATAAATATTCAAGACTTTTACTAAGTGTGTTGTAGTCCAGTTACATTTTTCCCCACATGAGTGGTAGTCAATTAAGGAACTGCCAACAACAATATTTAATACTAGCAAAATACCCGCGCTTCGCAGCGGCGAAGTACTGCCTTAAAATTTTTATTAAGAAGAAAATTTAACCTTTTTAAACTGAGGGAAAATATGCCAATAATTATTTGTTAAGGATGTCTTTGTATACCATGTTGTCAGTTCAGCCCTCCGGTTGTAACATGACCAAGCTGTGCACTGAGCTTACTCTTGAGCATGTAACTTACAGTTGGCCATGTGAACAGTAATCTTGTCTCAAATCTCACAGCTTAGATTGCTGCTGTCATAATCGGTTTGAGTTTCATGGTTTGTTTCAATTACGACAGTATTTGCAGGATTTGTTGTGTTGAAGTGACATTCGGCATCTGTCAAGCGTTGTAAGCACACAACCGGTTTCATCGATAAAATCACATCCAGCTTTTGAGAGTTTAAACATTCATAAACATTAAAGTGTCCACTACTGAAATCGTCACCTGTGAATCTAAGATGTTTAAGAGGCATTGGCGGTTGTCGAAAGGTGTAAAATATTTGGCCATTTCGGTACACTTGAAAGCGACAACCGAACAATTCAGCGGCAGCCATCAACTCACATGCAGAACCATAGGTGAAGGGCTTAAGCATTTCACTCTTATAGTGCTCCTGTGTAGTATAATTATCTCCTGTACCGTCATCAGTCCACACCTTGAACCTGTCCCAGTCATTCAATACATAAGACACAATGTTCCTCCGGATATCAAGAGTGAGCCTGATATGGCCGTGCAATATGTAACAAAGAGAATGGAAAAGGTAGGTGCCATATCCGGGCATGGAAACCACTCAGTAAGTGACAGTTCTTTGATCGATAGTGATCACCTCGATAGACATGGTAATGGGGGTTGGAATAATAAAGGAAATGGGTACCTGAGCAATGTAAAGTAAGTCTAAAATACCTATACAATAACTATAATTGTAATAAACAAACAATAAAACAGCGGAGAAGCCGTGGATTAAACAAAAAGGCTGTAGTTATCAGTAGGGAGACGTGAATCCCGTGGCGAAGCAAGGAAGGGAATGTAGAGACCGGAGCGATGGACGGTCTTATATAGGCAGGCAGCCAACAACGTGGGAGGCGTTGGGATGGGGGACCCAACGCCACCTCACACGGTGACCGAGCTGCAGGCTATGAACGTATATATGTACGTAAGTAGGATTCAGTTAGCGTTGGGAACCCGTGTACCAAATTTCTTGAAGATGGGCCCATAAGTAACAAAGACTGTTGAAAAGTTCAATATGGCGGCCGACAGTGGCATCATACCACCGAAATAAGTATGTACAGTGGTTTCGGTTAGCGCAGGGAAGCCGCCTACCAAATTTCGTGAAGATGGGGCAGTAAATAAGAAAGTTCAACATGGCGGACGTTGTTGATCGTTATGACCGTTACGCGTAGAATTTCGAAATGAAACCTGCTAAACTTTTGTAAGTAAGCTGTTAAGGAATGAGCCTGCCAAATTTCAGCCTTCTACCTGCACTGGAAGTTTGAGAATTAGTGACGTTGGAAAGTTCAATATGGCGGCCGACAGTGGTGTCATACCAACGAAATAAGTACGTACATCGGTTTCCGTTAAAAGTTTAATATGGCGGCCGACAGTGGCATCATACCACCGAAATAAGTACCAAATTTCAGCCTTCTACCTACACGGGAAGTTGGAGAATTAGTGACGTTGGAAAGTTCAATATGGTGGCTGACAGTGACGTCATACCACCGAATTAAGTATGTACATTGGTTTCGGTTAGCGCAGGGAAGCCGCCTACAAAATTTCGTAAAGATGGGGCCATGAATAAGAAAGTTCAATATGGCGGACTTTGTTGACCGTTATGACCGTTACATGTAGAATTTCGAAATGAAACCTGCTTAAGTTTTGTAAGTAAGCTGTAAGGAATGGGCCTGCCAAATTTCAGCCCTCTACCTACACGGGAAGTTGGAGAATTTGTGACGTTTGGAAAATTCAATATGGCGGCCGACAGTGGCATCATACCACCGAAATAAGTATGTACAGTGGTTTCGGTTAGCGCAGGGAAGCCGCCTACAAAATTTCGTAAAGATGGGGCCATGAATAAGAAAGTTCAACATGGCGGACGTTGTCGACCGTTATGACTTTTACGTGTAGAATTTCGAAATGAAACCTGCTTAACTTTTGTAAGTAAGCTGTAAGGAATAAGCCTGCCAAATTTTAGCCTTCTACCTACACGGGAAGTTGGAGAATTAGTGATGAGTGAGTGAGTGAGTCAGTCAGTCAGTCAGTCAGTCGGTGAGGGCTTTGCCTTTTATTAGTATAGATTAAAATAAAATTCAAAGGAATATAGAGGCTGAAGTGTGGGTATCTGTTGACAAATGCTCTCCTGCTGCCCAAGGACTGGCTCTCAGCTGCCAGCTGCTGGTTCTAGCGGGCCACCAGGGGGCTGCCCAAAAGTTAATGTGCAAAATTCCACCGGACCACTGGTAGCAGCCACTGACAGACCACTACTTTGGCTGTTATTGGTCCACTTATGGCCGGCTGGACCTTTGCTATAAGGGAATGTAAATGGCTATTAAAAAAATAAACCTATTTACCATATGATTAATAACTATAAGTTTTAGATCACCACATGAGACTGCTGTAACAGATGCTAAAGAGGAATGAGGAATAATAGTGAGTACTAAAAGATTAGCAATCTAAGTTGTATGTTCCAAATCAAAGCCTACACTATTGAAATCACCAAATTGATCTTTTCCTATCACTGATATGGTTTCTTTTTTGCAAATGTACTATAATTGATATTGAATGCCAGGGGACATTTTACACAAAATATGTGAATAAATAAGTCATGTGTTAAAGACATCTGTAATGTATAAAAAAGGACAATCACTTGATTATTTCAGAAATTAATTGCACTTTAATTTTTCCTCTTTTTTTACCATTTTGAGAATTCTGTATTTGTCCCAGTTTTACTTTGACCTCTCTAAATAACTAACTTGCCCTTTACACTCCTATTATTGCCTAGTCACACAGGAGGACTCAATTACAGTGCTCTCTTGGAAGAGGTAGGGCATCATTTGTAAAAATGTTAACTGTGACAGAATACCACTGGGGTCCTGAAGCAATACTCACTTTTAAATATTTCAGCACACAGACTTGCAACTGATATATGGGTAATTTTTTCAAAACACAATCAAGAAATTGCATCAGTAATGACTGACCTTTCAACAGAATTGCAAAGAGAATGATGTGTGGATTTCTATTCATCATACTACTAGAAACAATATACTGCATGTACATCACCAAAGCTAAGTCATATCCTTTAAATAAAATGGAAAGAGAACACATCTTTAGACACAAGGTATTCAAAAATTACAGTTGATAAAATGCCATTTAAGAAGTTTTTCCTTATTTCCAGTTTTTCATATTTTCTTGTCCATTTAGTCAAAGATCAGTTTCCCAGATGAAAGCTCTGGTGTCTTTTTGGCAATCAAATCCTATTAAAATGCAACCTGAATATTTATTATACTGACAGTGGCTTCATTCTTAAAGTAGTGTGTAATAGAAATAATAACAAATGCCTAGTCATAAATAATAGGATGATAGTATTTTCTTTCAGTGCTCAGCAATTTTCAGAATTAAGCCTCATTGATATATTGTAACTGTGGAAATTAAAAGAACAAGTAACATTTTTATTATTCAATCATCCATTTCCTTTGTAAGCCAGTCTAATCCATATTTAGTATTACAAAGGGTCAAGACCTATCTACAGCAACAAGCTCAGCAGAACCTGATTTTGGACAGGGTGCTAGTTCATCAAAAATATTTCTGATAGTTATTATTCAAAATATTCTTTAGAAGTAATGGAAAAAGCAATTAATTGAAACACATATGTAAATTAGTCAGTGAAACAATGAGTTCATAATTAAGATTGTGTCCATATTATTTTAGCTGCATTAAAGTTATACTATTCAGGGTCTGACAGATAGTATTTTTAATAAGTCTGCTATAATGCACAATACATCTGGGATATGCTTTCCATTTAAATACTGCAAAATTTAACAAAAGATTTAATTAAGCAGAACAAGCTGCTGTCTGATATACCATAGTGATAATGTAAGAAGTGATTCTAAATTATAAATCTATTTTTGCATCTATAAAAGATATAAGATATATAAGATATTTACTTTATTATTTTAAAAGACTTTTTACATAACATCCATCCATATATACATCCACTTTGCCAATGATGGCTACAGCAATGTTCAAAAAGATATTGTCTTTCTGGCAAGTTCTTAAATTGCACAATTGAGAATAAATATTAAAAATTGTCCATCAGAAAGAAGAGTTGAGTAGGGTTAACAAGACTATTTAGGGAAATAGAGAGGTTGCTTGATATTGAGCAACATGGTGGTGCAGTGGTTAGCACTCCTGCTTCATTGATCCAGCACCTTTGGTTTGATTCAAATGTCTTCCCCCAGTCTCCAAAGACATGCAGTTTAGGTTAATTTGTTACTCTAAACTGGCCTTTATGTTCTTATGCGTAATGGACAGTTCCTTATCTTGCACCCACAGCTATCCAAATAGGTTCCAGCTCTTCCCAACCTTGAATTGGATTAAATAGATTTGAGAAAGAGTGAATGAATGAATGAAAAGGATGTGGCTAATACTTCTTCAATTCGTTCATTATTAAACAGCACACAAGGAACATTAAAACATAAATGAAATCTGACCAAAGTTCAGATTGGAGAGGCAGACAGAAGTAAACAATTTAAAGCAAGAATGGGGGATTATTTACCTTGGGATGCCCACAGTGAATATAAGCCTGACATTCTTAGCTTATTAGTAAGAAGTCATGAGGTCACACACACACACATGTTCAAAAATTAGATCCTTTTCAACACCTGCTGTATATACTGTAGGTATAATCCTATTTAGCTTGTTGCTTACCATTAAAAAA
Organism: Polypterus bichir lapradei; assembly: GCA_026402145.1. NCBI lineage: Eukaryota > Metazoa > Chordata > Cladistia > Polypteriformes > Polypteridae > Polypterus > Polypterus bichir. Next base: position 28,929,320 of record JANRMT010062808.1, on the reverse strand, counting down.
AATGTTCAGGTAATCACAGTAAACTGTTGTCTAAGTAAACTCAGTATATTTAATGCCAGTAAATATAAGGAGATTATTATAGGTTGCACAGTCTAATAACTGCATGGATTCACTTAAGGATCTAAACAGTAACAGTGTTAAAAATAGCATGCAAGAAAATGTAGATTAACAAAAACAGTATTTTGTTTTCCCAATGTTTGACATAAAGCCTTATATTAAAAAGTATTAGTATGTTCAGTTGTCTGTCAGTGGTCCTAGTTAGTGTCTCTTAAGGATGCAGGGGCTAGTTACACTGATTTTTATCTGCTTGGACTGAGTGGGGGCTCCCAGAGGTTTATTTCTTAAGGTACACTGCTGGTTGGAGATTTTGTTTTCCTCTTTTCCATTGTCCTGGCCATAGCTCAAAGACTATGTTAATGGACAAATACTGTTAGGTTTGATTTATATAAATCCAGTTTGGAACGGTTTTGTTTTACTGTATGTTTAAACAAATATATATCTTTATGTACAAGCAATATTTATTTAGTAGTTTGTAAAGTTTTTAAAGATATTTATCTGTGAACTTGTTACAGTGGTCTGGGCCTAGAGTTAGTGAAAATCACTATACAAAACCAAACTGAATTGAAAACTGAACTCCCTAATGAGTTTGTTCTTAGTCTCTCTGTTATAATAAAAAAATCTTAGGTCAAGACGTGATTTTCTTGGAGATACTTTGACGGCTGCTGTACAGGCTTATAAATGATCGACATGCAGCACGACATGCATATCACGTATCAAGCAGCAGTAGCAAGCAAAATGATCACGCATAAAGGAGGTAAAAAAAAATGTATTTGTTTCCCATTGCATCACCGTTTAAGAGGGGGGTTCGGAGGAGCGTCCGCATCTCCTTAGCGTGCGTTCAGCCCCCCTCTTCACAATGCAAGAGGCAGAGACGCGAAGTGGCTGGCGCGTAGCGTGTTCCAGGGAAGGAGGGGGAATAACTCATTCACTACAGCTTTATTACTGGCAAATATCAAGAAATAAAAAAATGAATGAAATGAAAATAACAATCTCTTTAAATTGTATATCCAGTCAACCAAACCCGGGGGTGGGCGAGAGAAGCAAGCAGGGGGTGGAGCCCCCTAGTCTTCTTAATTTTTTTAGAAATTGTAAATAAATTTTTAAAAGTGTTTTGAGATAGTACATTCTTCCAGTATCCATGTAGGTTTTGTCCAGATACTCTAACTTCCTCCTACTTGCAAAAACAGACATGTTAGGTTATAATTAGTAACTATTACAAACCAGTGCTGCTGTATATAAGTGTAAACCATAAAAATGACAGGTGTCCCATTAAGCTTTGATTTCTCCTAGTGTGTTTCCCCAAAACTCTATGGTGGTTAGACTGCTATGAAAATATCTGGACAGAATACAGCAGAATATAATGAAGAATGTACAAAGTTTGGTTTCATATTGATTAAAAATGATGGAGTCTGGCTCAAGTAGTGTACTGTTTGTCACACAGCTCTCAGTAACAGCACCATGGGGCCTAGCCATCTGGAGCAAGCTATTTTCTGTAGAAAGGAATTAAAACAGACTTTTAACCCTCATAGTCATTGAAACACGTGAACACACTAATGGAATATTATGTTTCTCACTGTGTTTTTAAAAATTAAAAATTGGTGAACTAGAAGATAATAAAAAAGAGACTACCTGTATTTTTTAAAATTTCTGCTGTTTATTGTCATGGTCATTTATTGTTTGCTTGGTTAAAGTAGTGCTTTGCTTAAAAGCCTTGTAAATCACCTCAAAAATGTTACTAACATTCTGTAACTTCAAGAAAGGGAGCTTTATTTTAAACTAGCAGAATACCCGCGCTTCGCAGCGGAGAAGTAGTGTGTTAAAGAAGGTATGAAAAAGAAAAGGAAAAATTTTAAAAATAACGTAACATGATTGTTAATGTAATTGTTGTGTGTGTATATATATATATATATATATATATATATATATATATATATATATAGCAAAATACATATCTATATACATATCTACATATATATATGCATACCTATCTACATCATATATACACACACATATACATACATACATACACAGACACACACATATATATAATTTGTGTGTGTGTATGTATGTATGTATGTGTGTGTGTGTGTATACACATACATACAAACATACACACAGGTATATATAAATAGCAGAATACCCGCGCTTCGCAGCGGAGAAGTAGTGTGTTAAAGAAGTTATGAAAAAGAAAAGGAAATATTTTAAAAATAACGTAACAATCATGTTACGTTATTT
>JANRMT010062808.1:28915611-28926925 GCA_026402145.1 Polypterus bichir lapradei | reverse complement strand
ACATACACACAGGTATATATAAATAGCAGAATACCCGCGCTTCGCAGCGGAGAAGTAGTGTGTTAAAGAAGTTATGAAAAAGAAAAGGAAATATTTTAAAAATAACGTAACATGATTGTTAATGTAATTGTTTTGTCATTGATATGAGTGTTGTTGTCATCTCTCTCTCTCTCTCTCTCTATCTATATATATATATACATAGCAAAATACCCGCATTTGGCAGCAGAGAACTAAAAAGAAAAGGAAACATTTTAATAATAACGTAACATGATTGACAATATAATTGTTTTGTCATTGTCATGAGTGTTGCTGGCATATATATATATATACACTCACACACACACACATATATAAACATATATATACACATCATATATATATATATATATAAATATACACATATAAATATATATACATATATATATACACACACACACATATATACATATATACACATATATATATACACACACACATATATATACACACAAACACATATATACATATATACACATATACATATCTACATATATACTGTATATACACACATATATATATATACAAATCTACATATATATATTAGGGGTGGGACTCGATTAAAAAAATTAATCCAATTAATTAGAGGCTGTGTAATAATTAATCTTGATTAATCGTATGTAATCGCACATGTAAATTTGCCCCAAATCGCAAATGTGTTTTTTTAATTTAAAAGGGTTTTAGTGGGCGACAGAATCAAATAATAGACATGGACATGAATATTGTAAACTCAAGCTCTTTTAATTTCTGAAAAAAAAAATGCTTTTAAACTGCATTTGAATTCAAAACAGAAACAAAAATATCATCCCTGGTTAAAATTGGGCAGACTTAAAAATAAAGTGGTAGTTTAAGTACTTTAAGTACATTTTCAGAATGGTATTGTCTTTAAATAATAATAACCAAAATTTCAACAGAAAGTGTAGTTTTTCTTCTTAAAAAAATAAGTCAGAAACATAAAAGGTAATTTGACCAACTTAATCTTTAAACTCTGAGTAACCTTAGCCAAAATTATTTTGTACATTAGGCTAAAACAGTGTGATCATTGAACATTTTGTAATTAGATGTAATTAGAATTACTAACGGTCACGGAAGTCCAATGATCCCCAGTAAGAGCCACAAAGTCCGCTTTTTGTAATGCATCTAATTTTGCTTGCTTTTCACTGTGCACAAAACCATGCTTTTATCAAGGCTTCGCTCGGGTAGTTTTTTGAAATTAAATTTTCCTCCGATCAGGAACGCGCTTCATTCCGAGTGTAACATTTTTGTAGCTGTGATGTGTGCTTCAGTGTAATCGATGTACCAGGAAATCATGCATTGACAAAAGTTCCCCTTTGCTTGGAATTGAAAATGTGATTAAATGCGTTATTTTTTGTTATGGAGTACATGCATCGAAGCTTCTCAGCTGTGCTTGTGCTAAGAATAGGAAAGATTTTAAAAATAACGTAACATGATTCTGCGTTAACCGCATATTTTTTCATACGTCTCAAACCAAGGAAATGCGAGGTTAAAATGAACCGAGAAGCACGCGTACATACTCAGTACATCCCCTCTCGGGAATCAAACCTCTGATGTAGGCGATCGAGGCGAAGCCTCTACAATTACGCCACGGTGTGTGGCTTATTTATTTGAGAGTATGTAGATCGGGTATATATATATATTCGCAGCGGAGACGTAGTGTGTTAAAGAAGCTATGAAAAAGAAAAGGGAACATTTTATAAATAACATAACATGATTGTCAATATACAGTAATTGCTTTGTGAGTGTTGCTGTGATCAAGGATTCGATTATCATTATTTGTTTCAATCAGGGTCGTATTTGTACGATGTGTTGTGTTCAAGTTACATTCTGTGTTTGTCAGTCGTTGTAAAGATTAAATTCTGTACAGCCACATTAGCTCCACAAATGAGACACACGGGTTTGCCGGCAATGTCAGTAAACATATACTCAGCCTCCCATCGGTTTTTAAAGGCTCTATTTTCAGAATCAACTTTTCTCTTCGGCATCGTGTGGGCTAGCTTCGCAATAACTTGCAGCAACGCGGTAATTGTTCGGCAAGGCAGCTGAAGCGCTGCATTATGGGATCTGTAGTTTATTGTGTTACCAGCGCTTCATATACCCGGGCCATTAATAACAATAATACAGTATATAAAATGATCTCGCGGGCCGGATATAATTACACGCCGGGCCGGATGTGGCCCGTGGGCTTTGAGTTTGACTCATATGGACTAAATAGAACTTGAAAAGAAATATTTTTTGGAATGTGATCGCGCAAGTCAGTACATCGAGCCCGCGTGCTATTGTGGTTTTGCTTGTGTGCTTCAGTAAGTTACCGTCCCCTCGCTCTTACTTTTTTACCGTTCATCTAATGAATACACTGAGTATGGCTTTACCAAAACAATCATTGATCGCGAATAAAGTATCCATTATTCATGAAGCTTCAATAGGTGAATAGGTGATCTGTCTTTCTGCGTTAACCGCATGCGTTTTCATACGTCTCAAACTAAGGGGATGCGAGGTTAAAATAAATCGAGAAGCGCGCGTACATACTTAGTGCATCCCCTCTCGGGAATCGAACCTCGGACGTGGGCGCTACAGGCGAATGCTTTGCTATCGCGCCACTGCGTGTGGTTTATCTATTTGAGCATAGCAGTGTAATTCGGTTTTTGTTCAGCACTCTTTGGAACTGTTACTTTTTGTCTGCGCACTGCGTCAGTTCACGTGAGCCGCTGAATATGGTTTTATATGTCAGTCGCTCGCTTCTAATTGTTTCGCTGCCTTCTTAATTATATAATGCATGTTTTCTAAAGCGCGTTTTGTAGCTCTTCCTGGCTTTCTACGTAATGCATGATTACGTGAGAGGCGTGATTATGTCATACGAAACTCCGCCCCTCCAGCTGAACTCCATTACAGTAAATGGAGAAAAACAACTTCCAGTTATGACCATTACGCGTAGAATTTCGAAATGAAACCTGCCCAACTTTTGTAAGGAAGCTGTAAGGAATGAGCCTGCCAAATTTCAGCCTTCTACCTACACGGGAAGTTGGAGAATTAGTGATGAGTCAGTCAGTCAGTCAGTGAGTGAGTGAGTGAGTGAGTGAGTGAGTGAGTGAGGGCTTTGCCGTTTATTAGTATAGATATTTCACTGATTGTCACTACACAGTCCAATAAATGTCTAAAGGTGCTAGATGTTATTCCAGTCTTCTGTGGTCCAGTTTTGATGATTGTTTACCCACTGTAGCCTCATTTTCACATTCTTAGATAACAGGAGTGAAAGATAGAGTGGTCATCTACTGCTGCAGCCCATTTAAAATCTGATGAGTTTCCCCTTAATGTTATAAAAACCAACAATCATATTACAATCAAGGTTACTTAGCACATATGCTGCCTATGTAAACATTTGGCTGAGCAAGAACGTTACCTCTTGACCATATGCATTATATGTTGACAACATACAGTATACCAGCAGGTATACCTAATAAAGTGGCCACTGAGTGGGTGTTTTACTTAAGGCAGTATCAGAGCAAAGCTATTGGAAGAATCTTAAAAATAGAGTGACTTTGTCTCTTTGCACACGCAGTTTTAAGGAATGTCTTATTTGTCTGTAGGATGAGTGTCCATTTACCCCAGCCTCAGGACCTTAACACACATGGACCTTACTGATGTGTGGATCTGGCAGTAAGGCAAAAGGTATCTGTGGTCATTTTCTGCTTACTAGATTGAATTAGTCTACACCATGGAGGCCTCAGGATGCCTATTATAATCTACAGAATGTTTCATTATCTTTGAAATGTAAATTTTAGGTAGAGCCTAGTTGGATTAAGGTTTTCTAAAACATTTTCATTTTTTTAAGTCAGAGCGTGTTTGCATATGGAAATGCCAAGCTGTCCTGGGGTGTTGATGTCCAAAGAAACTGGCATGCACCAGCGATCCTGGCTAGCAGCCTGGCAAAAAGGATTAATATTTAATAAACAAACAAACAAACAGAAAGAGGAATGCCAGTTTGTACCTTTAATCAGATGAATCATGGGGAGAGCAAAAAATGTCCTTTAAATAGATTTTAATTAAAGTGTTTTTTGCAATAGTTAACAATTACTGCCCAGTTACCTAATATATATTCACGTGCTGTTATATTATAAAGTACATCACAGATATTTGTTCCTCCATAAAATGTAAAACACTTTATTGAGCAGTTTGCCTTTTAACGTTCCTACTCATGTTTTGCTGTCTTTGACTGAAAGACGGCATTTTATATCACGCAGACTATTTTTATCTTAAAATGCTGGACAATGACCTTATAAGACTTGCAAAGAACAAATTGACATTAAGCTATTATTCTCATCCCTTCTTGAAAACTGAGTGATTCTGAAGATGACAAAATTAACTGTCATGTCAAGATAATGAGAGGCACTCACTTTTGTGAAATAAGACATTTAACAGTTGCTGCTGTTTAATCTCACATGCGTTAAAGGGATGGATTATTAGAGAAGTTCAATATAAAAAGATAAACACATTCAAAGGCAGTCTAAGCTCTGAACACTGCATCTCCTTGTATATCCTGATTTGAAGATGTATTGTGAATTATTTCAAGCTTTTAAACAATTATATGCAGACTTTAAGCTTGGAATTACTTTAGAAAAAACATATTCATTCATTACTGGTTATTCCTATCTAACTGGCACTACTTCCATACTATAACATTTTCAACAATCCAGGGGGTTAAAAATGGTGGGGAATATTTACCACGTAATTCCAAGTGCAGTGTAGGTTTGTTTGTAGGTTACCTCTGAGGAAAATAAATATTGATAGCTGAGTAGGTTACAAAATGGAGCTCACAGATTCACACAGATTCAGAGATGTCAGATGTTGTTTGACAAATCAGGAGGAAAAAACTTTCAGGTTTAACTAAAATTGAAAATCAGATCAACACTGTGCATTTCCATGCAAAAATCATGACTAGGTTGGATCAATACTTATATATATTGGAGGATAAAATATCAGAATACATTAAAAAAACAGCATTAGAACATCATTTCCCGTTTATATGGATTACTAACTTCTTTTGACATACTGCAAATTAGAAAACTTCATCAAAGTAGAAAGGGTACTAAAATAAATTGAAACAAAATACACATATTAATTTCAAGAAAAGGGATGAAAGCACAATGATTTCAGAAAGATCCACAGAAATGAACGATTTGAAAGATTACACAAAAAACTGATGGTTTGGTAAAAGTTGTTTGCAATACGCTGAACAATGCAAAACAGGCTTGAAATTATGGTCTCAGAGGACCGATTTGGACAAAACCTAATGATTGTATTATGCCAGTGGCCAATAAGATATTTCTATTGGCTTCTTATTTTGTTTAATAATTAATTTCAAGTCTGTAGAGTCAAACACCGAATGCTTTTCTTTGTCCTCTAACAAAAATACACTTTTCACACTTTGGCATCCTGTAATGCTGAATTTCTTAGTATTTTAAAGCCTTACTCTATCATGCTACTCTGCATCATAGCCCCTACTCATCTGAAGTCTCTCATCCTTTAGGGAAAACATTAAAAGCAACTTCTGAACTTACTGAGACACAAGTTCAATAAATTATTTTAGTAGTGGAATCTGATTTTACATGCTTTATAAAATGAAATTTGTATTTGATCCGAAAGGCACTACAGAAATGTATTCAAAACAATACTGATTTACTGTATATTTTACTAACACGAAACAAACCTACTATAGTAGAATACTGTAAATGCAACATGCTCCAATGACAGTATGTTAGTGAACCTTTAAAGAAACTTTTAGTAACATGAAAAAAACTTATTTTGCAATGTTAAAAAGAAAGGGCTTCTGGAGCTAATAGTTTCACACCGACGAGGATCACAAACATACTACTTTCTGTTCTTATTAACAAATAAATTAAAAGATAAACATACAATCTAAAAAAAATCTGTTTTCAAAACTGTTTTATAAAGCTGACAGATTTACAGTTTATTGCAGTATTCATTGACTAATAAACCAGGTCACTTTAGATTAATCAAATAACCTAGCATGCACATCTTCAATGATGGGAGGAAAAATAGGCAACATAGAGGAAAACCTTTGTAGACATGGAAAATATATACAAACTCCATGAGTGTGCAAACAAACCATTTGGAGACATGCTGAAACCCAACATTTCATGGTAATCTTAACAAAGTTCACTACACAGTGGCACATATACATGGTGAGACCAAACAAGACTGATGGATAACATCCTGAAAATGCAAAGTCACATACTAATATAACCCATATTTGTGTTTAATTATGAAACTTAAGATTGAGTATAGTTCACCCAATATGGCATTTTTTACATTAAGGATGTTGACAAGAATGTAGGAAGCTGGGACATAACAGTACAGTAAGTATGCCATTAAGAGAAATTTAGTAGCAGATGATACAGAAGAAAAGCAAAAGATCAAAGGAAATATGCTGAAAATTGCAGAGAATAAGAGCAATTCTCGACTGAACAAAACTAAAATAATACAGTTCCTTTTGAAACAAGCAGGGAATATATAAGAGCATACAAGGCACAAGTTGAATATCAGTACATTGTTCTAGTGTCGAAGAGATGGAATGATCTTTAAAAGGTGTCCATAAGTTTTTGACAGCAGCAGTTGAGAGTATCACTTTTGCAAAAATACATGACTTCAGTATCAGAAGAAAAATTAATGAACAGATAAAAAATACACAAAATAGAATGCAATAAAAACAGGGTGTTTTGAAATGAGGTCCTGCTATTGCATATCAATTGACAGATTCAGCATCTTCCACTGGTAACACGGACTAGAACATACAAAAATAAATAATTTTGTAATAACCACACTTCTAGTAATGCTTGGCCAGAAATTTAATAAATGAAGGCTGTTTATCAAGAACTTATGAAGAAGCTAGTATATACCTTATGCACTGAAACTATCCACTATAATATTCTGTATCAGTGTCACTACTGGTAGCATGAGGCAATACCTGGACCCTACAGAGGTTGCACAGGTAGCCCAACTTCTCCAGGATGGCACATCAATACATGCCATTGCCAGAAGGTTTGCTGTGTCTCCCAGCACAGTCTCAAGGGCATGAAGGTGATTCCAGGAGACAGGCAGTTACTCTAGGAGAGCTGGACAGGGCCATAAAAGGTCAGCAGAACCGGTATCTGCTCCTTTGGGCAAGAAGGAACAGGATGAGCACTGCCAAAGCCCTGCAAAATAACCTCCAGCAGGCCACTGGTGTGAATGTCTCTGGCCAAACAATAGAAACAGGCTTCATGAGGGTGGCCTGAGGGCCTGACACCCTCTAGTGGGCCCTGTGCTCACTGCCTGGCACCGTGGACCTCGATTGGCATTTTCCATAGAATACCAGAATTGGCAGGTCTACCACTGGTGCCCTGTGCTTTTCACAGATGAGAGCAAGTTCAACCTGAGCATATGTGACAAACATAAAAGGGTCTGGAGAAGCCATGGAAAATGTTAAGCTGCCTGTAACATCATTCATCATGACCGGTTTGGTGGTGGGTCACTGATGGTCTGGGGAAGCATATCCAAGGAGGGATGCACAGACCTCAGCAGGCTAGACAATGGCACCTTGACTGCCCTTAGGTATCGGGATGAAATCCTTGGACCCTTTGTCAGACCCTATGCTGGTGCATTGGGTCCTGGGTTCCTCCTGGTACTTAGCAATGCCTAGCCTCATGTGGCGAGAGTATGCAGGCAGTTCTTGGAGGATGAAGGAATTGATACCATTGACTGGCCCACAAGCTCGTCTGACCTAAATCCAATAGAACATCTCTGGGACATTATGTTTCGGTCCATCCAACGCCGGCAGGTTGCACCTAATACTGTCCAGGAGTTCAGTGATGCCCTGGTCCAGATCTGGGAGGGGATCCCACAGGACACCATCCATCGTCTCATTAGGAGAATGCCCAGATGTTGTCAGGCAAGCATACAAGCAGGTGGGGGCCATACAAACTACCGAGTACGATTTTGAGTTGCTGCAATGAAATTTTGGCAAAATGGACTAGCCTGCCGCATCATTTTTTCACTTTGATTTTCGGGGTGTCTTTGAATTCATCCCTCTGTAGGTTGATCATTTTCATTTCCATCAAATGATGTGGCATCTTTTTGTTCCTAACACATTCCCAGTACATATCAGTATAGATATCCAGCATGATTTTTTCCCATTGAGACCTGATGTGTTTTCAAAGTCCATCCATCCATCCATTATCCAACCCGCTATAGCCTATCACAGCATCACGGGGGTCTGCTGGAGCCAATCCCAGCCAACACAGGGCACAAGGCAGGAAACAAACCCTGAGCAGGGCACCAGTAAACTGCAGGGTGCACACACACACCCCCACACACCAAGCACACACTAGGGATAATTTAGAATCACCAATGCACCTAACCTGCATGTCTTTGGACTGCGGGAGGAAACCAGAGTACCTAGAGGTGTTCATTTAATTTTTTTGAGCAGTTTAGTAAAATAAAATAAATTCAGCCATTGCTCACTTTGAGTATTTGATGAATGAAGAAGAGTGAGACATTTTTAACACAGGAATAATAGTAATGACTACAATGAAGTAAAGAGAAGCTGATGAAAGAGGAAATAGAAATAGAAGTTGAGGAAAGGAGCAAGATATTGGAAAATAACATTTAAAAATAAAGAGGGGAAAAGTATAAAAATATGGTTGCCAGAATCCTCAACAAGATAATGGCCAGGAGATGAAAATAAGGAAATCAAAATTACAGGGGTGGAAGAGGAAAGAAAAATATAAAAAGAAAAAAAAATGACTGATGGAAGTATGTACTTGTAAATATGAACAAGAAGAGATGGGGAAAAATTCTTTAACAAATGTTGAAAAAACAATACATCTTAAGGAACCTTTCGAGTTAATACATACTAAAAATGTTGGTTTATGTGATTCATGTATTCATTGTAAACTTTAAATCTTTTTGATTCAGAGCAGTTTCTCATGCATTACGTAACGAATCCTGATATTTGCCCGATTTTTAAGTATTGTCATTTGAACACAGACATTTGTGTAGCATAATTTCACTAAATGATACTCTAGGATCAAAGAGGGCTTATTTTACTGGAAAGAATCTTGTCAATGGGGTTCCAGATACACATTCATCTGCCCTGTGACCAATCAAAGAAACTTCTGAATACCTGCATGCACACCTGCTATGAAACAACTGCTATATAACTCATAACAAAAGATGGCCAGTTGTAACACCTGGAAATATCAGCTGCTGACATGGCACAGCATAATCAAACATCACAGTTTACTCTTCTCAGGCTACTGAATTAAATAGAAAACCCTCCCAAGGCCATTTCAGGTAAGCTCCTTTAGAACAGAAAATTGACCTTTATGTTCTTAGGTCCTTTTTGCAGAATTTCAGAAGAAGGAATATGCTTTACATGTGATTGTCTGTTTACTAATAGTGTATGTTAGATTTATTGCATATACATACAGTTTAATAACCTGGTTGTTCATAGACACCTGGTTTCTAAAATGCCATTTAAACCCTTATTCTGTTTGGAGAAACCTGGTTGTTGGTTTCTGAGAAATTTGGTTAAAACAGGTAGACTTCTCAGTGAATAATCCTGTTATGTGGCCATGTAACACTTAATAGGGTTACACGTAAGGATTTTGTAGTGTGTGCAAGTCCATTGCACTCTGTGCATGTGTTAGCTTCATACACTGTTTTAGCAGTCACAGGTAGAATTGTCCACAAGATTCCTTTTTCTGAGGCAAATGCTTAGGTGATCGCATTATTCCTTCTCCTAGCTGAAATAATCTGTTTCAATATTTCAGAAATCATTAAATTTATGTTGATAATCTGAACAGACAGTGCTAAACTCAGGAGCACAATCTGGAGAGCAGTTAGGCAACACGTGAAAACTAACATGCATTAAATAGTTCAAATACTTTTTAGAGGATTGAGTAATCTAATGCAATGCTTATTTTATTGAAGTAAAAATACCTGCGTTATTATTATCGCAGAAGCACTGGGTATAAAACAAGAAACACACATACTGGTGTGCAACTCTGTTGCAGAGATCAATTATACAACCAAGCAGATAGACTGCACTGCATGCATCCCAGTAACAGAAAATATTAATAAAGTGTCAGTTTTGTTTGAATCCAGCTATTTGCCATAGACATATATTGAAACATTGGCGTAGTCATCAGTGTTCATACTGCTAATCATTGGAGACTCAGTTCAAGAATGTGACAAGGGGATAAATGTTATTTACTTCAAAGCACATGAAATACAAAACATATTTATAAGCCACAAGAAAATTATTGTTCAGTGAAGATTACTTGTACATAGGAAAGGGAAATTTTAAGAAACCAGGTTTCTGCCTTAACAGGTTCACTCACCTTATCCTGGTTATATATATATATATATATATACAGGCATGTAAACGCACTATTGGGGTGCATTAATATTGGTGCATAAATTGAAGAAGAAAGTGAAGAGTAAGTTGAGAAAAGAAAAGATAATTAACTTTGACAAAGTTTTGGATCACTTTTGCTTGCTTCCCAAACTGAGCTACAAGAAGATAATTTGTTTTTTTTTTATTTCCTAATGGAAAGGACCAATCTGTGTAAAGATTTTGTTTGCCTAGTTTAATTTTTTAATGAAGAAGAAAGATGGCTGAAATGTTTGCTAGACTCTCTGGGGGCCTGTTAAATTTCTTGGATAATGATCTGACTGCTTTACACAGAGCAAAGTTCATGCAGAAATACAACTTCACTAACAAAAACACAGGCAATCCGAACAAGAACAATTCCAAGCTTTATGACTCAATTAAAAAGGCATATATTCTAAGCGATCTGTTCACATTTTGTATAGAATTTTCTTTGTCTGTTTAAACAAAGTTATTATAATAACATTTGTCATTCTATGTTGAAATAAGGGTGTAGTTTTTCATTCCTAGAAATAGAAATTCAGAAAATACAGTACCTTATTAAAACAATATTGCAAAAATAGAAATGTTAGGATTGTAGGAGTACAGTTAAATGTTGGATAGTTAATTATGGATTAAACAAATAATTTATGTGAAATCTACCACCCAAAAATTGTTGAACATCCTTATTATAAAGTTAAGAAAATATTTGTAATTTAAGTCTATAGAGAAAAGCCAAGCAAAATGACACCTTTAATTGGCTAACTAAAAAGATTACAATAAGCAAGCTTTCGAGGCAACTCAGGCCCCTTCGTCAGGCAAGATGTAATC
>JANRMT010062808.1:28854528-28915211 GCA_026402145.1 Polypterus bichir lapradei | reverse complement strand
GTAATCTTTTTAGTTAGCCAATAAAAGGTGTCATTTTGTTTGGCTTTTCTCTACATTCATAATGGCTAACACGGTACAACACCCTAATTTAAGTCTAGAAACAAAGAGCATAAGTATCTCCTTCAATTAAATATGACCTTCCATTGAAAACAATATCTGACTTATGAAACATGTTCAAATAATAACCTGTGAAAAATGAGTTTGTAAAGTTGTGATTATAAAGTCCTGAATACCACTGTAGTATGGAGATTTTTATGTGGGAGGTTGCAAGAAAGGAAAATTCAAAATTCAAATTCAAAATTCAAATTTCAAAATTCCTGCATATGCATCAAAAACTAACCAATCAAAGCTGTCTACCAATCAAGACTGTTTTTTAATTACAGCAACAAAGAGCAACTGAAAGTCACTAGTTGGTGATCTGCCTAACCTAAGCCCTGTCCTGCAAAGTTTCAACCAAGACAGCTTTGATTCCATGCCACATTAATTTGAATCCATTACTCACCATCAGTCCTGCAATATGCCATGAAAATATTTCACTGTAATAAAGAGACAGTATATAAAATGAAAACTCACATATAGAACAGATCTTTAATGTTTCATTTACACAGAAAAGGGAAAAAGCTTTACTTTGGCTACTTAAAACAAAATAAAACTGCTATTATTACTCCCATAAAATGGATGCCAAGTATGATGATTATATTATTCACTGACACTGCTTTCAGCGCAGGGTTGTTTGCTCCAAATTCCATCTACAGACACAGAGTCACTTATGGATGTTTCATGAAGAGAATATGTTTAAAATATAAAAACAGCACACACTTCACATTGTAAAGCAACAATAATGGACTGCACACTTCAGGATCAATGATAATTTTGTGGCAAGTGTTATACAGTACATACAAAGTGATTGCTATTTAAGTAGATCAAATAATAACATATTATTTTGCACTTTGCAGTAATACATTTACTGCATTCTCAGGCTTTAACTGTTGAATATATGAATAAATAAATTATTTCAATAAAGAAAATGACACAGTACCTTCCAGGCTTCACCATGTGCAGCAGTTAAGTTTACCACAAGAACTTGTAACTGATAAATAGAGTTCATTATATATGACCATACTAAAAAAAAAAACGTAAAGGGTAATTTCAAAAACATTTTTCTTTGCATTTTAGAAATCTAATTCTAAATGTGATAAAACTCCATTATTAAAATACATAAAACAGGTTTTGATAGATGTTGTTCATAATATTATTTCTTGAGAATGATCAAAAATTTACAAAAATTCATCTGCATAAAATTAAAATACCTAGCCAGCTTTGAAAACTCATGCTGTATGAAGTCCAAGTTGGAGGATTTGAAAACCAAAGCCTAAACTTTTACATGCTACAATTTTTTTATTTAGGAGATGGCAGCTTGGAGGCAAAAAGGCAAAAAAGCAGATATCTTGTTATGCTCAGTCCTCCATACTACTCCCAGCTACAGCAGAATCTCTTACATTGTTATTTTACGGCTGTGGGACAATTGATAACACAGTAATCTGTAAAAGGTTTCAAAATGCAAGTGGTAATTCACACTTTAGAAGAACTGATCTTCCAAGTGTTTGATTTTACCGTATGAGAATGTGCATTCCTTTACTGTTGCATCCTCTTGCTAATTGTATTGTCTTATTTATTTTTCATAGAACAAATAGTAAGATTTGTATACATTCTTTTGAAATTAAAAGAGCATTAATTTAATATGATCAGACTACAATATACACAAGCAGGGGGGATGTAAATACAATAAATAGCATGTGAGGTATAATGCACACTTAATCATCCATGGCACATAGCATAATAAACAAACTTGTTGAAGCTTTAAGTACCACATTTGCTAAAGTGAAAGCCAGAGTTTTGAGATGCACATGGTACTAAGGTCACCTTGGCAACCTTCTCAAATCTCACAAAGAACTGTTTGAGCCAAGATACTTATTCAGAGATAGATTTTCTTTCAGTACTTCAAATGGAAAAAATGACCACAAGAACATCAAAGGTTATTTTCAAAGGAGAAACTGAGTAATAACCAAACAAATCTCTCTGCCTCTTTACATTCATCAAGAAGCTTCAAGAAATTCCACGTAATTCAGCCTTTATACAGGTTTGTTTTCTACAACAGAAATGTTCTGTGTGCCAGTTAACACATTTGGAACATTAGAGTTTTGTTATAATTTTGTGATGAGTAATGTTCTAAATTAGTCACACGCACCAAGGGCTAGAATGAATTCCAAGACGCTGATGTCTGTCTTAGTGTGTGCAAATGTGAATAAGTGAAACATGTTCATTTCAACATGCTTATAAGGCTGAGATATACCTCTCTTACTATAGGAAGAAACAAATAGGTGCAGGGTACTTCTGGTTAAGATGGAGAGTCAGTTAACAATGAAATATTGATTAATTTTTGCAACTTAAATGCATGCACGTATTGTGAACATTTTCTTAAAATATGGATATTTTGTACCTTAGGTGATATGAGTCACCATACTGTATATTGGGATAAAATAGTGTATATCAGAACAACATTGTAAATAATGTGTCCATTGTTCCTGTCCATATCAATCTGGACTAAATGTAGTCAAGTGTGCAGAAACCATTCTTGTGAGAGTAAACTATCAAAAAGTGTTAAGATGAGACAAAACATCCTGACGGATTAAGATGAGATAAAACATCCTGATAGATTAAAATAATGAGGGTATCTATTCATCCCTGCAATTTTCTTCAGGTAGCATAATTTAAGACCTAATCTTTGTGGAAAAAAATATAAAGAAATGAAGGTGGTAACCAGGGTTTTCCAAACTTTGCATATAAGAGTCGAACTATCTTCTTCAGATGTCAGTAACAAGACCCCCTCTTCATCTATTGGTGATTATTTACAAATATTCGAAAAAACAAAAAAATTGGGCAGTGCTATACATTTCCACACTAGTCCACATTTGTGGGAAGAGAAGTGGATACCAGTACAAGGAATGTAGTGAGCGGTTACCTAAAATATTCAGTACAGGTAAAATTGCAAAAACCATCTATCATAAACTTTGCTGACCTTATCACAAACTCGATTAATACCGATTTTACAACAGAATGCTTAACCATTATTGTAGCCTCCTATTTTTAATTAATTTTCAATAACATATTTTTGACATAATTTAATGAAAGGAGACCAAAAATAAGTAAACCTAAACCAGGTAGTACATCTTCAAAGAACATTACCATCAATCTTTGAATTCTGAGAAATTACAGTCACTTAAGGCAGATGTACATGCCTGTTTTTCACATTCTTGCTGGTTCATTCTAATTTTCAGCTTTTGAAGTAAGCTTTTAATTCTATTACAAGGCTCAAGTACATTATGTTTATCTCAGGTTTCAGCATGCTTATGTTAAGATGGTTTTATTTATCAAGCATATCAGTGAGACACACATGTTGTCGCAATCCATTCAGGATATTTAATGTAAACAGCCAAGCACACTTTGTAGTACAAAGTGATTTTAAAGCCAACAGACTTCAAAGTGAAGGAGTTCTGACTTTGAGGAAATGTATAGTCAGAAACATGCATAAAATCTTACATATCTTATTTTACTCCTAATTGACATCTATACAAGGTACCATAAATTGAAACATTTACTTTTTGGCTGTTTTTTTATTACAATTTTAAATGACTTGTAATGACAGTTACACTGTAAGCCTCACTTCATCTATAAAAATACCAATGTATGTTAGCAGCTTCATTGAAGATCAATTGTGATTATGCTATATACTGACTTTTTGTTTTGCTGTATTTTGTGTATGTATCTTAACTGTACAAGACTTTAAATAAATAGACAACTTGTTTTAGTAATTTGCAAAAATAAAAGTCTAAAACAAGAATCACTCAGTTATGCCTATTCCAGTTTTAACTGCTGGTATCTTTCCTCCCACAACACTGTCCTTGCCCACTGTTTATTATCCCCACAATATTAGACATCAACACTATAAGTCACTTAGTAACTATACTGTACATCCAGTCCTTCCTGTTTCTTTACATGTCTGAGGTTCAGCTTTCATTGGGTGCATTTGAGGGAATCACAGTTCCAAAGATTAAAGGGAGTTTTGGTGCCATCATACCAGGCAGCAAATGCAATTTTAGTCTGAATTATATTTCTTAGTTTCTACACACAGAGCTTATTATGAAAATGTAATCTACTATTTCTTCTGCTTTATATGCTCAACTGTGCACACCATTATCTACATTATGCTGGCTAAGCACATCAAAAAACAATGGTTCCAATATATACAACATTTTGTTTAGTATCTTTACTTTCAGTTCTGCTTTTAAAACTAAATTATTAATTTCCTTTACTGAAGTACCCATTATTTAATTACTGGCACAAACATGGTATCATGCGATATAGTCATGTCAAAATACATCCTGAGGATGCACCGGGACACATCTTTAATGATGTATCCTGGGGTCATTGGGTTTTTCAGTGTCTCAAAATATCAGACACCCTCACTCAGGTAACCCAGCTGGGGATGATCAGTCCCTGACTTGTGTCTGAGTGACTACAGTCCATGGATTGCTCCTCTTTATCCAGAGCCATCTTGAGGTTCTTTCTGCGGTTTTTGTGATGACTCTGATTACCCTATTTGTTTCAACCTCTGTCATGTCTAGCAGAGTGGAGGCTGTGCAGAGTGAGTGGCCAACAAAGCCCCTACAACCCACTTCCATTGGTAGGCAGCGAACTTGCCATCCTTGTCCTTGTACTTGTACTTGGCATACTTCCTCTCATTTGACTCCTCTACGGGATTCTCCCAGGGAACAGTGAGTTCTATAATTACTATTTGTTTCCTGGCTTCCAACAGTACAGCTATGTCTGGTTGTTGTGATGTTATTGTGATGTGCGCTGGGAACTTATGTTGTTTAACTAGGTCTACCATTATCTGCCAGTCTTACGCAGAGTGAATTGAGCCAGCCTGTGATTCGGGCAATATACAGGGCTGTTCACCTGCCCTCACAAAGATAATGTTCCTGCTAGTTTGGCAGTGATGCTTACTGGTGAGGATGGCAGAGGAGACAGTGTCTGCCACTGCTCTTAACACCTGGTCATGTCGCCAATATATATAGGAGATACTCTGCATCATCTTTGCAACCATGAACTGGATTGGGTAGAATGAAAGATAAATTGATGGTTAGATTTTTGCATCATCCAGACAGTTTGGTGGGCATTCTTGCCAGAGACACATTTTAAACCCACAAATCATTCCTAATTTGCAACATTTTCCAAAACAACCCTTTTTAAAAATCCTATAGACCAGGAGTGGCCAATTCCGATCCTGGAGAGCCATGGTGGCTGCAGGTTTTTGTTCCAACCCAGTTGCTTAATAAGAAGCCAGTCCTCACCAATAACAGACCATGTTTAATTTCATGGTGAGTTAGTATTTTAACTCTACCTATGGCAATTGCCATATCTACCATATAATGTCATGGATTTTTTTCCTTTCTAATGTACCATCCAGCCTAAAACGGATGATTAACGGATGTGAGCACTTAAACCAAATAGTGAATGATGAATACACATAGGTGGAAGTGGAGACAAGCTAAATGGAGAACTGCTGATTCCTTTGTCATTTTCTTCTTATTGCTAATAAGGAGCAGTTAAAACAATAAGTACAGCTGTTTAAGACTAAAACAAGCAATGAAGGCTTTAAAATCTTAACAAGCGAGACAACTAAAAAGAAGCAGAAAAATGTCACTTGAGCAATAACTGCTTCATCAGCAATGAATGATTCTCATGAAGCAATTGGGCTGGAGCAAAAACCAAAAGCCACTGCAGCCTGCCAGGACTGAAGTTGCTTAGCCCTGATTTAAAGAATCAGAGTCCTTAATAGAAAATAAATTAAATGAAGTTAATAATTACAAAAAACTAGTCACAAATTAAGAAAATGGTTTGAAAGAAAACCTGTAGCCAACTGTGGTTCTCCAGGATCGAAAATGGGCACTCCTGCTATAGACACAGGAGCGATGCCTACAAGATGCTTATTCCTTATAAACCTTGAAACAATGTTGGATGACAATTTGTAACAGTAAAAGCTAGATGTAGGACACAGCTTGGGCTTATCAGTTTTTATTGTACATTATGCTTTTCTGAATGTTCCTTCTCCTGTACTCTTATTTGTTGCAATATTCATACATTCTTTTTGGTATTTATGGCTGTCTTGATGTTATTGTGAGTGTGAAACTGATACGATAAAGGAGAGTTCCATTTACAACAGTTTAACAGAAACTAATGTGAAAACCTGCCTTTCCTCAGCAGCAATTAACATGTACACACATTTGTATTTTTATATAACTTTGTGTGTACCAACCTAAAAAAAAGGCTAAAAAATGTGCAGCTTAAGATGTAAAAATTCTTAATCCAGGTAGCTACAGCATGTATTTGCATGGCATTTAGAAACAGACAGATAAAGCCAAAAGATAATCTAAAAACACATTGTTTCTTAAACAAATTTGAATAAGCAGTATAAGGGTTTAGTCAGTTTCTCCTTGAATCCAAGAAACACTTTTTTCTAGGACACAGGTCAGAACCACCCAGCAAAATTACAGTATTAAAAAAATCTTAAATGTTTTGCTGTTATTCCTAGAAGCAGATAGGATTTGCTTCAGTACATTTAATTTAGTTTCAGCTTATATAACTGCTGCTGCTGTTGCCTAAACTGAAGTATACGAACTCTTCAATGAACAAGCAATGCAAACAGAGGTTTAACATTCTGCAGTACAAATAATGCAGTTATACTGTGGTTTGATCCAATTATATTTACAATCAAACTAAAAACTATGCAATTCCTTTATCAAACCCAAACAGCCACCATTGCAGAGACTTGAGTCTATCCAATCAATATTGGGTACTATGAAGGAAACAAACCCCAAACAAAGTGCTAATCCTTAACAGGACATTTTCTGGCACACAGATGCACTCGCAGAGGGCCAATAAATGTAACATGCATGTTTTTTGAAGAAAGTAAGAGTCCTCAAAGAGAACTAGGAAAGTAGGAACATAAGAAAATTCCACACAGGAAAAGACTCAGCCAGTAGTCAAACCCTGGACCCTAGAGTTGTAAAACAGTACATAATCCATTTCCAAGAGTCTCTGGAAAAAATAAATGACAGTTTTAAAATGGTTCGAGTTATTTTGCAAGGTATCTTACCTTTTCATTGACTAATATTCAACACAAAATTTAGCCATGTAGTGTCTGATTTTGTCATCAGGTTAACTGTTTGCTACTAGAATCACCAGATGGTCTTTGATTTTGATATATAAAATCCCCTTTTTGTTTAGTTACATCGTATATAATTGTTAAAGTGTAGAAACAGTAACAGAAGGATTAATCAATCTAATGGGAAAAAGATTTCTCGCCAAAAATACAGCAGACACAAAATCAACTGCTTGTATGCACACACTTTGCCAAGACTACACTTCAACTGAAACCAAGACAGCAGGTGCTAACTTTTCTAGTCCCAGTGTGTTCTTATATTTATGCCAAAGGGAACACAAGACCTTATGTGTGGTTAAAAGAAGCAGATGCTTTCTATGGCTATTTCTATTACTATGCCATGCACATAAACATCGTGCACAAGTATCCTCATAATTATGTTAACTGCTCTTTGTATAAACCTTTTCGGAATCCCCGTTTGGCAAATCCTGTTGCAGTTTCTATTTAGCTGGCATCTTATTCAGAATTTTGGCACTGCCATATGGTGCAGTTACAATTACCTTCCTTTCAGTCCATCGTGTCGAATATGACAGCACTCCATTTCTCACCAGATTTCAACAATGCTTAACTTGTGCGTCACTAGCTACAAAGAAACAAACCATGTAATAATGTTTACATTTTTGTATAGATATTTATCTTTTTCAGGGCAAATACAGCACAGACTAAGTTGTTCATTATATGGAACAGGTTGATATTTTAATTAATTACATTACATTAACCTATAATTTAAACTGTCATATTTAACATTAAGTGAGTTTAAGAATGTAACATTTAAATGGATGTAAAATTGCACGACTGTTACTTGGTGGGTTAGGGGTTTAATGAAATTTAATTGATTCATCACATGCCTGAAGCTGCTGAAATAAGCACTGGTACCCATAACCATGGATTGAACATGTTATATTACGCATAACAGGTTACTATAATCAGCCCTCAATCACATTTGTAAAACTGCTCTTTCCTCGAACTTACAGGGAAAACTTGGGGGTCAGTGATAGGATTGGCACTCCAGCCACCGTAAAAATCCTCACACTGCTCCAGTGAGGTGCTGAGGTGTCACCTGCCGCACTCGGGTCCTAATCCAGGTGGTTCATTGTGTAGTGGGTGTAGCATGCGGTATCAGCGCATGTTCCCAACCTCTTTCCATTACAACATCAGCAGATGCGACAAAGTCTGTTTTACATACCATAGCAGTTTCAGGCATACAATAGAAACAAACTCTGTGAATTTATACTCAGACAACACTCATCCAGATTCACTCATTCACATCAGACTCATTAATGAAACATGTTGAAGCATTGAATTTAGAAGGAGGGAAAAAAATGCACCCAGGGCCGGATCAACTATTAAAGCAATCAGGCAAGTGTCCAACCAGGGGCACCAAGATTTTAGAAAGCACAGGGACCAAATAACCTAAACATGAAATATAGAACTGCTTACGCTTCATAAGTATCTCGATGGCTGCATATGCACATCTGCATTTGCCAGTAGGAATTTTTAAAAAATTAAATCAAACAAAAGCTATAAAGAAAAGTATAAATTTTAATGGTTGGGGTGTAAGGAACCAGAGGTGCTCATGTCTGGGGGCATCAAAGACTATTTTAATCAAGTCCTGAACATACACTGAGAAAACCGCTAAGTACATGGTGCAACATGCGTGGCCAT
This sequence comes from Polypterus bichir lapradei, assembly GCA_026402145.1. Taxonomy (NCBI): domain Eukaryota; kingdom Metazoa; phylum Chordata; class Cladistia; order Polypteriformes; family Polypteridae; genus Polypterus; species Polypterus bichir. The sequence continues at coordinate 28,906,261 of JANRMT010062808.1, read as the reverse complement.
ACTGGAAATGATCCTTGGTGCAGTTAAGCAGTAGTAATAATGACCGTGTCAGATTTGTAGGTCTCATTCTGGTCTGGGAATACATTTAGTAATAAAGTAGTTTACCACCATACTTTAGATTATTCGAATAATGTGCGGGGATGTGCTTGTAACATTTTTGATTGTATCCTTTCGTTTTGTCTTTTGTTTGTTAAATTTGTTTAATCCTGTTTTCAAAACAGCCCCCAATGTGATGTTTACTCAATAATGTTGACCTTATCAGTAAGTTTCTTTAGGTAATTGTGTCTGCTAAATGATTAAATGTAATATATGGCTCATAGAAAGCCAATGACAAATCAGAGAAGCAGTACAGTCAGAATGTGGAATGAGGCAATGCAATGCTGTGTTCTGAAAACAAAATAAAAACAAAACAATATATATACGGTATATACACAAGCAATGGGTCGCATTTGAATTACACATTGAAAAAAGGTTATACATAAGCAATTAGTACCAGAGCACCTTGGGCTAGGGCTTTATGTTTTGTCTTGTCATCTAAATTGAGACCAAGTGTTACGAATGCTCATGTCGGAAAGAGGTTAACTGCCAACTGCCAATAATTTTAAACATAGATATGCACTTAGTCTACTAGACAGAAAAAGGTATTTACTATATTGTGCCCTGTAGGGGTCCTCTCCTAGTGTGCCATTAGTGCTGTTGCTATGGTTATTGTCATTATTTTTGGTTTTCTCAATAAGGCCAAGTTCAAATGTCTTTGTTAGCAGGAATTTCAATACACATGTGATAAATTATAAGAAAACTGAAATTGGTTCTAAGTTGGTGGAGGTGGACGGTTACGTCCAGAACAAACATATTGCCAGGGACTTCTTTGGAACACTAAGCTGATGCTTCTGTTTAGGAAGAGTTACATGTTAAGCTCCAAAAGACCTTCTCTTGCATCTAAGTGGAAGTCATAGATGTGTAGTCCAAGACCTCAACAACCACTTAATTATGTAAGCACATAATAATCATTAATATACTGTAAAATAATTGTTGCTTAAGCACAACTACATATTATTCAGTAGTGGTACTGCTTTATCCAAGATTAACCCAGTTATGTTTAAAGATCCTTTACTATTTTTGTGCTTTTCCTGATCAACTGATGTAAAATTCACACAGTATACATGTATATCATGTGTGGGAACAGTGTACTTCAGTGATACATATTTATACTTTAAATAATGATGTCTATTTTAAAATAATTTAACTTCTTATTAGAAACAGCTCTGAAACAATTCAGATTTTAGCTCTATACCACATTCAGTCCTTTATTTCTATTCTTTAATAGAGCTTATAATTTTATCATTGAATAAGTAACTTGCAAAAACTTGAAAAAACAAAAGGTTTAAGGAAAATAAATGTAATAAACTGCCAAACCAGTTCACATACAAAGTAATTTAAAAGCCCAAATGAAGTATGTCATTCAATTATGTTTGAACTAGATGAAAAGTTTAATGGTTTAACAAAGTGCATATTAAAAATATTGCAGTTGGTGCATCCATTTAATATTTTTAACATTTATTTTATACACTTTATCTGATAAATTAATATTAATAGGGTAGCACTGGAGGTCCGCAGTGGCTGCAGGTTTTTAGTCCAACCAGTTTTGTAATTAGAAGCCAGGACCAACAGATCCCTCAGTGTTTTAGCGCTTTCATTCTTCTAAGAAAAATCTTTATCACATTGTTGATTTTTTGCTTTCTAAGAACATTATATATACATGTTTTGTGTTCCAAAACAGATTTGTATCCCATTGTCCCTCCCTTCTGTCACATTTATTTGATATATTTTATTAACACATATACTTCATGATGCTTACAGTATACACTGGCTTAAATGGAAGCACATTAGATGGAGCTCTGGTGGTTTCTTTGTCATTTGTACCTTATTATTAACTGATAGCTGGTTAAGAAAACAGGCAACAATTAAAACAATAATGCAGCTGTTTAAAACTAAATTACGCAATTAAGGGTTCTGAATTGTAACAAACAAGTTAACTAAAACTAAACCTAAAAACATATTGCTATAGTAGTAAACTAGCTTTAGTTCCCATCTAAGATGGACTGAAATCCAAGTAATTGATGAAGACCTCAGCATGAAGTTTTGCTGTGCCCCAAGCAGTGTATATATGTCTGTTGTATGCCATTTGGTAAGGGATTCGTAAAAGCATTTATTTGTGACACACCATCTATTGAAATGACAAATGCAATGCATTTTATTACTAAAAATGTTTGTGATGCACCATCTTTAGGAATGATATAGAGATATCGCAACCAGATGGACACATGGACAGAAACACAGACACATATCCTTTTATTAAGGTGCACAAATGGGTTCTAAATAAAAATATAGTATAAGCAAAACACTACAGTCACTGCAACCCAGCAGGACTAGAGTTGAGTACTCCTGGGTTAACCAATAATCTTCCTCAAGCATCTTTATTTATTTCTATTCAAAAAAATGATATCAATTGCCAAAAACATGGCAAGGCAAATTTGTTATCCAATGAACAGGCAATTGTTCACCATTACTATTCAAACTACACATCCCCCTAATAGCTAGGTTCTAATGCATCAATTTATTGATTTGCACCCTTTAACTCCATGTAATCAGAGTCTAGTTGTAATAGTTTTCTGTCAATTACTATTTTACTGCTGACACTGCTGTGGCTACAAGTCAAGACATTCTATGGCTATAGTCATGAGTAGTTCGTGATCCTGAGTATATTAGTGCTGCACTAGACTGGGGTAATCACAAATTTAAACGCACGCTTATGTACTCAAGGGTGTAGGCAGGAATTGTCCATATATTGTGGAAATGGAAAGTATAGCATGAATTGCTTTGGATAGCTGTGATCCTGCTTTATAAATATGCTGGAGCTTTTTTGATAAATAAGCAACTAAGACCACATGATAGACGTAGAGCATATGACGGATGATTTTGAAAAAGTTTGTAGTGCTCCATGAGATCCTAATTAAACTGCATGAAACAGGGATTTGGGGTTGTGGGGTGATGATGGATTCTGTATTGGATGAAGGCCTGAAAGCAGTAAGTTTTGTTGTGAGGGATTCTTCCTGAGGTGTGCAGTTACTAAAAAGTTGACTGGAGCAGATGTTATTGCCAGGGCTGCTATTCATATTAGTTTACTTCAATGCTTTAGACAAAATGTAACTAAAAGTGGGCAAAACTTGCAAATGGCACAGAACTAGGTAGATCAGCAGATACCACAAACCCTAAATAATTCCTTTAAATGAAGCTGAAAAGGTTTGAATATGAAGTAATTTAATGATCTACAGCTAGATAGTGTAAGGTATATTTTAGTAATCCAAAGGAACCCATTGTCCTCAATCAGACAGTTTACAAAAGAAATTAAATAAAAAATACTTGAATGTTATTCAATGTATTACACTATGTATAGTGCAATTCAGTAGAGCTTATGCACATTTGTGGTATACAATGTGAAGGTTTTGGGCTGAGTATTATAAATAGGACATAATAATAACAGCTGTTTCAGAGAGGAACTATTAGACTTTCTCCAGCACGCTATGTTATGAGAACTAATAAAAGGATTATATCTTTCTTTTCATAGAATACTGAGTTTTAGAAAGGCATGTCATAAATGGTTGAAATTATTAAAGAAGTACAGTTTATGGCTGCTGTTACTAGAAAATAACTTCAATAGTGACAAAAAGCACAAATGGAAGCTGCACAAGATACATTTTGCACAAATGAGCTTTAGGTACATTGAACCTAGTAGTATTGTTAAAAGTCGGACATTGGGTACCAGAAAATCTACCTTGTCTTCATTCAACATTATTTGTAATTTGCTATGAAGCTAAATTAGCCTAATAGCTCATTCCAAAAACTTTATATTCTTGCTTATGTGTGTTCAAAAATGATATTGTAATGCTCTGGGAAAGAAATTGCCACTGAGGCAGTGTGTTCTAAAAAGTAAAAAAAAAAAAAGGGGGGCTGCACTGAGCGTTGTGGAGAGGGGCGGGCAGAGACACAACTGCCACTCTTAATAAGGAGCCTCTGGGGTGCTGGGGAGAAGGGACTTTGGAAAGGAGGTTCAGGTAATAGAAGAGTGTGTTTAACTCGTGGTGTGGGGTGGTTTTTTGTTCAGTGCTTGTCTGTTTGTCCTGACTACATTGTTTTTCAGTCTGTGAAATCAGAAGAAAATAAATAAAACCATTGTTAATTTTTTTGGGACAATTACCAACACTTGCTTGCGATATTTATTTACCCGCCTGGGAAGGGATACTACAATATACACCCAATGTTTTTCGGATGTATGTGACTGATGCACTTTCGGGGTTGTTCAAGTGAGATGATGATTTTATATTCTATAGAACTGCTGAGAGCTTTAATTAAAGTATTGTATATTGCACATCAATCAAAAGAGATCTGAAGATACAAAGCACACAAGTGAGATATACAATAATGAAAATTACCCAAAACACAATTATCTCAGTGTATTTTCTTTACCCAATTGTGCATGATGCAAAACACAATATAATAAAACATGACATTGTTCCTTTTCTTCCAATAAATGTTCTTTGTATTGAAATAAAGTTAGAATCTCATCAGCACTAACTAGCCTCTCAGTAGGAAAGGTTATTCTTTGAATTGTAACTAAAATTCTAAAATGCCCTAAAAGTTAGAACAAACAGAGAATTGTGTGCCATAGCTTTGAATTGTTATGTTTCTTTGCAATGAGCAAAGTATCAAGCATTAGTGCTATTTAAACTTGTCTGCCCATTAAGAGTTGTTTCTTACAAATAAGCAGACAGATGAGGCACTGTAGTATAGTATAGGCGCTCTCATATAGCATTCAGTATTATAAGCATTTGAAGCAAACTAGACAAAATGTAAATTTAAAAGAAAATGGCAAAGGCAATTTAAGAATTTTAAAGCTTTGGCTAACATGCAAATATTTCAGAATTACTTAGAATAACAGAATAAAAAAGGAGGCTCACTAAACAATGAGAATAACTTAAAGTAAGAATGACGCCATGATTGTGATACAATCCTTGCCTATAAAACAATTTATTTAATGTTATGTCTTTTTAGCAAATACTTCTGCCACATCAGGTTTCTATATTGTAGATGTTTAACTTTCCAAGAATATTCTACAAATGATATTTGGCCATGTATGAATGAGTAATTCTAAGTCCTTCACTTTTTTATCTTTCATTTCTTTCCAAATAGTTTATTAAAAAGATACATTATGATAAAAATAGAAAGAGGTGTGAATTGGACCCATTTAGACAGTGCGCTGTTGTTTCTTTTGTCATTTGCATCTCATTGTTAACTGGCTGCTAGTAAGAAAATAAAAGACGATTAAAAAAGTAAATGCAGATTAAATAGGATCCAAATCTTAAAAAGAAAGTTAATTAAAATGAAGGGCAATAAACCAGTTAGAGGTATAATTGCTTCAGCAGCAATAATTAGTTTCTAGTTAACAATTTTGGCTGGAACACAAACTTGCAGGCACTGTTGCCCTCTAGGACCAAACCTGAACACCCCAATCTACTGGTACTGTATTGCTATGGATAAACACATGTGATAATTTTAAATTTGATTTGAGTTTTATAAAGTAACTTTGTGTGGCACATGATGTATGTATGGTTTTATAAATCCAGTTTTTTTGTGTATATATCATTTTTCTCTTTTGAGCGTTTTAGCGTCTTTTGAACATTTTATACGTGAGGCCCCAGGCCTTTACCTCACTTATTCAATTACTTATACAGCTGCCTTCATTAGAACATCCTGTCAAAAGCCACACCACATGCACTTCAGAAGAGGTCATCCACCTGAAGCTAAGCATATTTGGGCCTGGCCAGTACTTGGATGGGAGACCATCTACGCAAAGCTTGGGCCTTTGCTGGAAGAGTTGTTGGTGAGGCCAGAAAGGGATACTTACCCTGTGGTCTAAATGTGGATCCCAATGCTCCAGTGCAATGATTGGGACACTGTGCTGTAAAAATGGTGGCGTCCTTTGGATGAGATGTAAAACTGAGGTCATGACTCTCTCTGGTCATAAAACATCCTTCGTATGCTTCCTTTGTAAAACAGCAGTGTGTATCCTGATGTCCAGGCTAAATTGCCAACCATGGCCTAGTCATTCTGTCCCCCAATCAGCATCTGTCTATAACTGGCTGTCTCTCTCACAATGTTACAACCTAACAGCTCATGTGTGATGAGTGCATTGGCACAAAAATGGCCATCTTGGCATCATCCAGGTAAATGCTACACATTAGTGATAGTTGAAGTGGCTCCCCACTCATTATTAAAAGTACTTTAAGTAGTGAGAAAAGCGCTATGTATGGAATTATTATTATTATTAAAACATGTACTTGTACTCCTCACACATTATTTAGAGGAAAGAGCATTTTATCTACTGTATGTCACATCAGTTTTTATTTGTTCATTTTATATGTGTTTGGTATAAGGCACATAGAATAAATGCAATGCGCATGCTTTAATTTTTGTTCTACAAGTATGTTACAAAATAAATTTTACATCATAAGCTTAAAAAGTCTGCTGTAATTACAAACTGCCTCCAGTTTTTGCACACAGTTTACTGTTCTTTGTGCTTCTTCACCCACTGATTCATGGACTGCATTCAGTGTGTGCCCCTCAGACTCTAATGATACCCAGAGATTTCTCATTTTCCTATTAGCGGGATGTCCTAATTTACTAAAAAGTTCAACCACTTACTAGGATGAACCTACATGCTGATTGGATGGCTCAAACATCTGTCCATGCAATTTTTCTAGCTCAGATCCATTACAAATTATTAAGAAAGTATTGCCTAACAAAATTTTGAGTGTGGCATTCAGAATATTCAAAAGTAATAGTTGAAAAAAAAAGAATATTCAGATGTATTAAAATGTTATAACTATTATTTAGGCTTGCATATTTTTAAATAAGTTGAACAAGAAAATAAGTTTTATAATGATGATTAAAAGCAGAAAAGAAAGAAATATATTTAACAAAACTGTCAATATATACTGTAGTTACTTTAATGTATCTAGCTATAATAAAAAAAAACATTTTCTAGGCTAATAAACCTGGAATACCTTAAACCAAGGAGTGCTCAATTTAGGGGGCTACTTTATTTCTATCATCAAAGCCCTTTTAACTAAACATGATTGTACAGTATTTCCTTGTTTCCACCTTTATCATGACAATCGAGAAACTCCTAATTCCTCATTTATTTTTTACAAGATTTCAACAAGTATGATAAAGTTTTCCAGATCTTCCTTGTTAAACTTTTGCTCTCATATCTTGCGAAATATCTTGGTTGCATGCTAATTAACACCTACATGAATATGACACTGAAGTAGTGGCTTTTTTTTTTTTTTTTTTTTGCTATTCCGGCTTTGTATGCGCTTTGGCAATTTTCACTATTTGGAAAAAAAATTTTTTCTTTTCTGTTTAGTCAGAAAGTTTCTTCAAAATGTCATCATTATTTCTCATAGATTTTAATTTACAATAGTTTTGCTTTTAATTTTCTTTAATAATTTTCCTGCACTGTAGAGATTATCTAATTAATTGTTTACAGTCACACTAAATAAAGAACACATGCAAATGAAAATAAAATTTAGAAAGAAGTATCTACTTCAGTGACATATCCTGTGGAATCTTTAGCAAGCAACCTTTATATAGCCAGGACATTGGAAAAGCAGAACTAGGAAAACTTAGTAATAGTTGTCATTTTCTTATGAAAACAGAATAAATCCTGTTAGAAATTTTTGTACTGAATAAAAAATGTTAAAATTTGTCATGAGCATTGCATCTAATCATTTAAGTTGCAGGCCTAAAGAATCTTATAAAATCATGGAAAGGGGACCTCTCAAAGAGCATCACTAAAAAAGGAACTGAATATAACCATTCACAACATACATTCTATCAGAGACAGGATCCAAACTGTGAATGCTGCATCTCCTAGGACAGGGGTCCTCAATCACAGTCCTGGAGAGCCGCAGTGGCTGCAGGTTTTTGTTTTAACCTGGTTGCTTAATTAGAAAGCAATTCTTGACAATAATTTAATTTCATGGCTTGTTAGTACTTTAACTCCGCTATGTCAGGTAATTCTCGTATCCTAGATTTTCTTCTCCTTTCTAAGGATATCATCCAAATGATTTGAAGGCTAAAATGGATGAGTAATTCTCAGTCCTTCATTTTTTTCTCTTTACTTTCCTTCCAAGTATTTAATTAAACCCAACAGTACATGGATAAATGCACACAGGTGTAAATGGTAACAAGCTAAATGGAGAAATGCTTGTCTCTTTTGTTGTTTGCATGTTATTGCTAATTAGGAGCAATTAAAAACCAAGAATACAGCTGTTTAAGACTTAAATAAGCAATAAGGGTTCACAATCTTAACGAGTGGGACAACTAAAGTGAAGCAGAAGTGTTACTTGAGCAATAAGGGCTTCTTATTAAGCAATTGGGTTGGAGCAAAAACCTGTAGCCACTGCGGCCCTCCAGGACCGTGATTGAGGACCCCTGTCCTAGGACATACATTGTTGGAAAGGCACCACATGCAGATCTGTCATTGTCATTGTTGGATTTATGACTATTCCTAATCCTTTAACAGTGTTATTATTTGATCAATTTCTGATAAATTATGATTGTGCAGCATAAAGTCTATTCTGTTTATTCTACACTACATTTTTAGTGTGGTGATTTACTCAGCTCCAAGAATCCTAACTCTCTCTACATTACCTAACAGGGAAACGATGTTTACATTATTTAAAACCTGAAAAAAATCATATTTTCCCATTGAGTAATGATCCAAAGCTTCTTCAGAATTTGCCAGGAATTCATTAATGCTGTTTTAAAAAAAACTTTTTTTTCTTTCGATGTTTCAGTATAAATGAGAACTTACATCATAATGGGTTCTCTGTTCAGTCATTTGAATAGAAAGCCTATTATGATGAAGTTGGCTGTGTACATAACTGACTAAACTGGGGATGGGTGTTGGGTTAATTTAATTGTAAACATGAATGCCTGAAATATCATGCTGCATTAGTTGCACAGTACAACCATATTTGAATTAAAAAACAAATAATAAAAAAAGGGTCACAATGCGTTTTAATCGGTATGTCAGGTCCTGAGTAGGGCTACACTATGGGCTGAGGTTTCATAAAAATGAGATGCCACCTTTCAGGGGTGAATTTTTAGTCTTTAAACCGGAAAAGATGGGGGTCAGTTGCCCTTACTGGGCGTCTTCTCAGGGCTGTGGGAACAGAAAGATGATACCACTAGCAACAGCACCCCCTCTAGTCCTGGAGTTTTATTGTTTACAATGGGTAAACAGGGAAGGTGATCCTCAGACGCACACATGTGAAATATACATAAGTAATTAATTTAACAAATAAATATAACTGTGTTCATAAATAAATGTTAAACTGAACCAATGCTTCAATTGTATTTTGAAAAGTATAAATAAGACTGCCTGGATAAATATAGAATACACAATGATACAGGAACAATTTTACAGACTGATTATTTCATAGGAGCCTTTTTGTCTAACCCTCCCTTGATCTCATTTAGCTGACCACCTAACCTGTGAGTCTTTTGTCTGCACAAGAGGAGGGCCACTTTCCTCATCAGGCACTGAGCTGTAACAGGAGCTGCTGTGTCAGTTGCAATTATATCACCAACAATACCCTTGTTTCTGTTCCCTCTGATAAATTCAATATCAGACGGGCCTTTCCCCTAAAAATCTTACTTCCTGCACTTCTTGTAGAAAGCACCCAGTCATCTACATAGGTAAAACAGAAACACCTAGAAAACCATTTCAGGGAGCACATTTGAGTCGTCAAAATCACAGACCTTACAAACTCTGCTGTAGAGAACTACACATCTCTTGATCATAGTCACATAGATCTGTTTGTGTTCTATCACAAGGCTTTAAAGACATTTTTCAAAGAAAAACAAGAAGTTAAGCTTATACTCAGCCTAAGATCACATATTTCTCCAGGCCCCAATGACTGAACAGCTAGCTTTTTAATTACTCCCTTCACCCTCTTTAATGGCTGACTTTTCACACTCAAACTCACATTTTTTCCCTTTCATTCCTTTTCCTTTTCTTGGCTTTCTTACCTTCTTTCCCCTCCTATACAGTATATGTTAACCACTGTTTCACATTCAATTGCACACCTGATGAAGGCTATACAGCCAAAATGTTATGTCTTTACCATTCTTTACTTTTTAGCTTATTTTACAGATAAACACTGTGCAATTCTAATAAAACAGATTTGATTTTTATCATATTATTTCATTCACATGATTTGTTTTGGATGCTTAGACATACAGTAGATGTAATGAATTTATATAAACGGCCTATAAGTGGCTACTGCTTGACAAATCTAGCATCCTGCATTTGAATCACATAGCCCGACATTTTCTTGCATGTAGTCCCTGTTCTTGTAGGGGTTTTTCTTGGATATTTAAGTGTTTCTACTACATATCGAAAAATACATGTATTTTAGGTTAAGTGGTAATTGTAAATCATTCCCATGTGAATATAAGAATGAATGGGCTCTGCAATGGACTGAAGCCTTGTCTGGAGCTGGTTCTTGCCTTGCTCCCAAAACTGCTTGGATTTTTTTTTGACTTCCAGGACTATGAATTTGATTAAGATGATTTTAGAATGCTATGTTATTATATAAAAGACATAACGCATATTTTTAAATTACAGTTAGTTTCTGCATAGGAAAACTACTAGTTGGATGGAAAGAGCAAAAAACAATATGTACTAATTAAGAAATTTTCAACAACAATCCTGGAAGATTTACCATAAAGACCCTTCAATTCAAGATTAGAAATAACCAGGTGAATTTTCTTGGATGGTTAGCAACAATTTTACTTGATTTCCCATGGGAATTGGCCACCGTAGGAGAAGACATTAGAGGAGAACTAGAGAGCATGCTGATGAGATTATGTCTTTTATCTGAATTCTTCAGAAGTAGATGACTGGAAACACGGAAATTTTGTCTTCTAGGACTTAAGTCTTACCACCATAACTTTCACAAGAGCAAAGCATCACAGAAGATGAGATGGGATGTGAATTCTAGATTCACTAATCTGGATTTACTATATTGATATACGGATATACATTGTATCATCAACAATATAGCGTCTAATTTTTACATGGTTTTAGAACATACAGTACTTTCTGTTCCCTTACGTACAGTTTAAATTAAAAAAAAATCTTCAACTTGCTTAATTTGATTTTTTAAAACTTTGTCATTCTAAGTATCAATTTAACTTTCAAGCATGTCAATAGATTAAGCTTTTATAGAATGAATGTGTATTAAAATATTTAAGTATAGATTGAGAAAAAGAGAGTTCATATTTACTTAAGACTCCTTGCCACTGAGTGCACTACAATCAATATCAAACATAATTCTGTGTTAAAAAAAGAGAAATATGTCCCTTGTTATAATCAATCAATTACTTTTGCCTAAGTTTGGCCATTATGTAAGAATCATTACAGTTATTAAGATATAAGCCAAGTCACCAAAGCAAAACAAACCACTCCAGGCATTACATTCATTCCTGATTGTTTTTTGCAAAGTGTCAGCTAATTTGAAAGTGAAAAGAGTTTTTAAATTCACATTTATTTTATACTAATTTGCTAACTTTTTTTTTCCTTAACTCTTCAATTCCAATAAAGAATCATTAGGAACTGGTGCATATGCTTGTAACTTTAGGCGAATTCAAATTTTCGATACATAAATTTGCAAATAAATAATCCTAGCTGGCTTAACACAAATGAAATTATTATATTAAGGATTGTATGTGTTAATTCAGAAAATATTTGTACCAAACACCTACTAAATTCTATGATTTGAAATGAAGACTGTGAGTCCCAAAAATTGCTTTATTGACTAATTACTTAAAGAAGTTAGTTCAAGCTCATACAAAATAATTAAACTAATTGACCAAGAATCAAAAATATAGCAAAGGCCAAGTAACCAAAAAGCACAAAATATAAAAATAGCACAGGCAGTGTGAAAGGCCAAATTATGCAATAGGTAAAGCAATACAAAATGGCAAGACTGAAAAAAAATAAAATAAAAAACTCTAATCAGTCGCAGGTCAAGCAAAAACAAAGAATACTAAACTAGCCTGGGCTAAAAGAATCAAAATGTTAGCGAATAAACTCAGGGGAGCCAGAAGGAACTAATAGAAAACTATCAAAAAAACAAAACAAAACAAAAAAAAAACACACAAAAAAGAATAAAATTACAAAGTAAATAACATAAAACATTTAGCTAATTGAAAGCAAACAATTCCATTCACACAAACAACAACATAATTATTACATCATATAACATTATACATTATATTATATTATTATACTAAGAAATGGAAAATAAGCAGCAGTAGACAAAACTAAAGCCAGGGATGGAGCTCAGTCAAAGCCATGACACTAAGGTTGCATCCACTTCTATACAGACATTTATTCCTCAGTTGCTAGCAAACTGATTTACCAATATCTTAAATTAATCAATAATAGAAAAGTAACATAAAATACACAAAGCCATCCATTACCATAATCATTTTATGATGTGATATGCTGACCTTACAATATACACATTATATGAACACAAGGTAAAAGTATAATCTACAATCAGCCAAAAGACTTAATTTGAGACAAAGTCTTGAAGAATGGAAAACTCGATTAACCTATTATTTTTCATGTAAAAGATTGGAAACAGCAGCACTAAAAGCTGTGCCACTGTGCCATACACTATACACAGTGTAAAATCTAATGCTTATATGTTAGATGCAACTTTGCTCTTTTAATTGTGTTTTAATTTAGCCATTATTTTTTAACATTTATAAAGTTTAACCATAACAACCAACCTGTTTTATAAGATAATAATTTTTAACCAGCACGCTTGTACAATGCATTGTATATGCATTAAATAACATTTACAATATGGCAAAGCAGGATTTTGATAAAATCAGAGATTGAGGGAAGTAAATACCAGGAAGAGTATAATAACTCAGCTTTCTTGCACTTCCTTGCATTGAGAGATTTTCATTTGAAGTAGTAAGCAAGTTAATATTTTTTCCTTTGTGTTCAAGATTTTTAACAGGTAGAGCATACTGATCTTATTTCTAATTTTAACATCTTTAAAAAAATAATACATAATGTGCATTCTTTATCCTTACTGTCTCATTTGAACCTGTTTCACGTTTACATTTAATGCATACACTGTACAGTTAACTCAGTTTAAACATTTCCTATAGAATTCATATATGTTTAAAATACTAATACAATGAAAAATGGTGAACTGGACTCCAGAACCTAAAAGAAATAACTCAGAATAGTGGCTACTGCACAAAAAAGTAGGATGCTATATTTACTATGTCTAACAGGTGATCACAGGTAGGAGTTTTGTATTTTCATTTTGATAATGTCAAATCCCTACACATCCAGTACTTGCATCTGCCTCGAAGCTCTGTGCTGTCTGGTCTGTCCAGTAAATGCGGGATTTGATAATGAAGTGGTTTATGACCATTTATATTGACTTTATGACCACTTTTATTTATCTTTGTAAAGATGTAAATGAACTAAGTAAATGTTTATTGTAAATGCATATTTCACTACACACATATTCTAAAATCACACACAACATATGGTTATGATGCTTAAATATTAAACAGAAGCCAGGGAAACATTACAAGAGATGAAAGCATAAATCCCATTTAAAAGCTACATTTATAGAATTCATTATTATGTAGTTCCTTCCAAGTTAAAAATCTGTATTTGTATTTGTACTTAATCAGTTTCAGTAAACTTTTTTTATTGCTAGGCTTTGAAGCAGATATAGCTTGCTTATGGATGTGAAATAAAGAAACTGAAAAATTAATGTACTGAATGACAGAAAATTCACTTAATCATTTCTTACAGCTCTGGCCAGTAATCTCAGTGTTGCATTGTATTCAGATTCATTATTCTGTATAAATGTTGCTCTAATGGCAGTACCAGCATAATGCAAAGTCACGCATTTGAAGTTTTTCAGAGAAACATTACTGAAGAACTGCATTACATAGTTCAGGCTTGGTTGGTGTAGGTTTTGAACTCTTTTATTACAGTCATCAATTTGAACAAGATACTTTTCCTCTGTCAGTGTGTAAGAGACCTTTTAACTTACAGCATATTTATTTTATATGAAATAATAATCAAAATATTTCAACACTGTAATGAAAGTAACGGAAAATTTTTAATAGAGGAACATGTGATCGAATTTGACTTTTTAAATAACTTCAGCACGTGTGCTTCGATCCACACTTAATCTGATAATTAAACCATATCTTTAGATGTAGCCTTGTATTAAATATAAACACAAAACCACCTTCATGATTGAAATAACACAGTGGTATGCTTGTGTTTTGGTAACTCTAATCTTTGCTCTTGAAAATTGCCATAAATAAAAATTGAAAGATTTGTTTAATAAGCAGGTCCTCTGCAAATGCTGAGCTTGGACATCTGATATCTAAATGATTAAGTACAACGATAATTCACAGCTAAACATCTTAGATGTTAGATTACAAGAAAGCAATGCCATAAAGGGTTCCAATGAAAAAAAACAACAATTCTATTAACATAATTATTTTAAATGAGTACATTGTTAAAAAGCATTTATATTTTTTGTATTTACTTTTTATTAGAAATGTTAGTTGTTTTAAGTGATTATAACTGAGATCTCTTAAAATAACAGTGAAACACAGTACTGCATTTGTTAGACTCATTTTAATAAAGCATAAATGCAGAATATAAAAAAAAACTATATACATATAAATAGCAACATTTATATTTATAGTGTACTTGGAAGAAAGTAACCCTTTGAATTTAAACAATATACACCAGAAAACAAAATATTGCAATCATTATTTAATCATAAGCAAAAAATGAAAGACAAGGCTGTTTTCCAGAAGCTAAAAAAGCTTTTCTTCCTTACCATCAATATTTGCTTCAAGTAGTCCAAATTGTTCCAACACCTTCACAAATAGTACTATTACCACAAGAACTGCTATCATTTCAAGCCCCTCCAAGTTCATTGTGAGTTAGGTCATGATCACATAACAACCTCTGAGGAAAGTGATCTTTGCACGTACTCACTTTGTGAAGCCATTTAACTACATTAAGGAAAGCAACATCTCACTCAGAGTGAGGGAACACATCCTGACTGTACCAGCAGAGGCCAGGAGTGGCAGCCAGATAAACTTGGGCCTGTCAGGATTATCCGCTGGCTTGTTATCTCCCCTACGCAGAAAGGCAGCCATGCATTAAACAGCAGACAATTCACCTGTGGACACAGGAGGTCACCCAGTAAATAGCCCCAGGAAAGACGCTGTGTCAGGAGTGATAGCCAGACATCTGGGAATATGCTTTTCCTTTTACTGTACTCTTTTGGTGCTGCTCTGAAGAGCATTGTTGTGGATAATCTGTTGTCAAGGCAACCTGGAGTCTAACAAATATATGGATTCACATTGGTCGCTGAAGGGAAACAAGTGCACCAATTTAAAAAAATCAAACAAAAATGAAGAGAAGGGGTGTTTTTAACATTATAAAGAACTGATAAATGAAGTCATTATTTGATAAAAGAATACGCATGGGCAAAATCATTAAATGTAATCTGGAGGATAAAAATTGCATTTTTTTATTCATTCATAAAAATGTGTCTTTTACTATTTGTTTTGCTCCATGTAAGTGAAACTTGTAGAGCATTTTCATGAATGTCAGCTGCAAAATATGAATGCTGTGCAAATTGCCATAATATATACTTAAAGCTCAATGGGGTTTGCTTCTGTGCTTTCTCAATTATGCTTCACATCTTTTAGGCTAACTACTATATTGTATGAGTATAAAAGGTATTTTAAAATGTCTATACTTTGTATTACTCTCTAAAAAACTGTCTTATGTTTGCATTGTATTGGTAGTAACATAATAACTATGACATAGATGAACTTTTCTAAATTGAACTAAGAACTCCTGTATGTTTGAAAACTATTAAACTACATCAGGCAGATTTTTAACTTTATCTGTTTGAGGTTACTTTCATATTGAGACAAGCCCATGTAAAAGTACAGCGAGTCTTACACAAAGCATTACTCCAAAATATTACCAGTTTCCCAAATTCCTCAGCCCAGTGAGAAGAGGTTCAAAAAGCAGATAAATGATAATGTCAGAGCAGCCACAAAGGAGACCAACAGCCCAACAACCTGGATGTTAAATGATTATGTTAAAAGGAGTTAGGCAAATTCCACACCACTGAGCATCTGTCAAACAGCAAGTAGTGACAACCTGATGTTGGAACAGGATGGCCCATTAATCCACAACTGAAGAATGACCAGCCAGTCAAAAGTAAATTCCTTAAGAGCAGAAGAGAGAAAATTAGGGAGTTTCCAGCTAGGAGCAGAATCTTTGATATAAGTACAGTTTAATAAAATATTTATCTGGGAATTTTGGAAGAAATGAATAAGAAAGGGAAAGCACTAATGACTGTAGTGTGGTCTGTTTAACTGTAAACAGTACATTATGTCCTTCTATCTCTCTCTTTCTCTCTCTTACTGTACTTTTCTCTGAGAAAATATCCACTTGGCATATGGATGCAAGGCAAAAAATAACTTTGAGGCCAGTTAGGAGGCCAGTTTATGTGTGTTCATTTATATACTTAAAGTAATAGCTGGCCAGATAGAAATGCCAGTCAGCCAAACTAACTGGTTGTTATCAGAGAATGTATTAGTTAAACATATCTTTTAATTAAATATGAAATACTGCAGTGGTTCTCAAATAGTAAATTTATAGAGAGGCACCAGATGACTGTAAATAATGTACTGACAAGAGACAGAGGAATGGAATTGGCCACTCTATGCGAGAATGGTAGTAAGAGGCCCTAAAAATGGCTTCTTCACTGAATGTTTCCGCCACGCTGGTTATGTCTTTTGCAGTGGCTTTCATTCCCAGCTGCTTTTTCCTTTTTGTCTGCTCATACATGCTGCCCAACTCACTCCACTCACACAGGGTCAGAGAGAACCTGTATATCACACTATTACCTGGTTCCGATGTATTGAGTTGACCCAAGGCCAGGATTAATATTCGTGGCTCTCAAGTGGCCATACACCTGGTCCAATGGGCATTAACAGTGGGGGCATTCTCTTTAAGTGCTGTATCGGGACTACTTTTATAGCTGGCTTCTCCAGGCATTACCGCCCCCTCGGACAGTCCGCCACCACCTGAAGAGAGTGTCCCTCTAGCAGCAAAATACTTAAATCAATAAAAAAAAATCAAGCTACAGATTGTTTTGTCAATATTCAAAGTATGTTTCATACTGGGCACAATGACTATTAGTTTTTTCAAAAATCCCCTTTCATTTATAGGTTGTATCCTTATATAGTCTAGCTAGATTACATTTACTGCTGGCATTAAAATGCATTTCCTGTGTCCGTATCCTGTCCTGTATACTCACTTTTATCTGTTTAGCACAATGCATTGAAACTAGTAACATGTATTTAAAATGTGAACGATCTTTTCCAAACAACACAACAATAAAAAGTGAAAAGATGGTTACATGCCACACTACCATAAAGAGTTTTAGTGTCGGAGCATGATGACAAAAATATGGTTGTCTCATGAAAGAAATGGTAAGTCAACTTCACACGCTGCTGCCACATTTCCTTTTTAAAACACCACAGTTTACTTGACTGCTGCCATCATCCAAAAAGATTCTCTTGTTTTTTTCTGATAACTTGATTGCTCCATATAGAGGGAACACACACTTGAATTAACATTCATGTTAAATGTGGCTGTCACTGATGGAAAAAATATGGATAATGTGGCACTGCTTGGAAGTTAATTGTAGGTTTCTATAATGGATACCATATTTGGATCCTGTTCTCTATAAGTTGCTTGAATATGGTCTGAGTTGTTACCTGGCAATCAATTTTTGTAGATGACATGAGTGCTGTAATTGCCTGTCTCGTTTATTCCACCAGTTCTCTCATGATGTTGTTCCTATGGACCAATTATACCCTTCCAAATAGCCTAAAAACATCATCACCAGCATCGTCCCAAGAGTGCATTCTTGTGTTCAACATGTGCCACAGTATGTTAGTCTGAAAATTCTACTTCTCAAACACTAAGGAGTAAAACACTTGGCCAATGGTTCATGCAAGAGACAAAAACATAATTACAACATTCTTGTTGTGCTATCTTGGCACTACAATTATCATTTTAAATTAGCTACTGTAGACTCCATTATTGGATGTTGGTGTTTGATTATGAACCCCCTAGTGGTGATCTTACCCATGATGCACAAACAAATCTAACTATTTGTATACCAGGTTTTTAATGCAGATAGAATTATGAATGCTGGAAAGCTCTATCCTTGCCACAAAGTGTAAGCTAAAAAGTTGTGTAAATCTAATTTAATATCATCTAATCAAAAGTAATCTGTATTTCACAAACTACAGAAACGTTTGCTTATGTTTCATACTGTATATATGAACTATTCTAGCAGTGTTTTCTTTACTTTCTAATGTTAAATATCTTTAACCTTCACTTTTCCCACTGGTTCCACTGAAACCTAAATGATTTTACATTGTAGAAGCATCAAAGTATTGGAATCAGAAGGCATAGTAGTAAGAATCCAAATGGGGATTGAATACAATTTTGCATTTTGTATATTTTGAACTTTATTTGGAACTTTTATTTGCACTTTATTTCTTGTGAAATTTGCATTGTAATGATGTTATCGCACGAGACTTGCAGTTGAAAGTGGACTTATGGAAGCGGTTGAAGGTCTCAGATGCCACTCCAAATGTCCCACAGGCTAGACATGTTGTTGGTATCTGAGACATTAAAATGTATAGTTGTGCTGGAGTTTATTTTCTTCTGGCAAGAATGAATGGAGGAGGCCAACAAGATGGCCAAGTATGAAGACGTGGCAAATGAGGGTCAAAGACATGAATGGCATGTGTGGTGTGTGCCTGTCAAGATGGTAAGCAAAGGTTTTGCAGGTCAGAGTCTCTGTAAACAGTGCAGAGGACATTGTGATGGCTGGAAATCAGACAGAATGATCCATAGACTATGACTGCTACCTGTTCAGAGGTTGGGGTTTCATCATCCTTGACTAGATCACCTGGAAGAGTGTGTCTGATATTAAAAAACCTGATTATGTCTCCAAGGGCATTTTTGCTATTTTAATGGTTGCTTTTTTAGTGTGTTGCATCCCAGACATCAATTTTTACCGAAGCATTGATGCTCTCATTTCTTTGCCTGGGCTTTACCTTGAGAAAAGAGAGCTAGCAGGGGGCTCAGACCTCCAGTGACTCATCTATAAAATGTAAGTTTACTAATCACGCCACAGTGAGTGAACTGTAAAAGAACAAGGATTAGAAATTATATTGGGTGAAGGAGAACACACTGGCCAGTTAGTGAGTTTTCAACAATCTGGACCTGAATATTGTAAAGATGGTGGAAGTTATTTTGGACTTTAAGAAACATTTAAATTCTAGGGTAACACAATTACACTCTGAACTGTAATGAAAACATAGCTTCTCTTAAAAAACAATAAAAAAAGACAAAAAGAAGAGTGTTTTTCCACCATTTTGTTAAAAATGTTTAAACAGTTCCAATGAGCCCTGTTTAAACCTTGTAAGGCAGCCATTAAAAATATGGCACTCCATATTTGGTGCTCTGCTCTGGTCATTCAAAATGTACAGTGTGAGGTAGTTTTAGGACAGGGCTTTTGCCATGGAAATGCACTCTTATTTAGGATGTGTATTCATTTAGGGTCAGGGAATGAGCAGGTAATATAATCAAAGATTACACAGTCCCAGGTAACCATGTCTTTATATTATTATAATTAGAAAAATAATACAGGCAGCTCAAGGCAAGAAACACACTGCTGGTCAATCTTTCCTATCCAATGGCAACCATTCTGGTAAGCCATTATCTTTTAATCACCTCTGCCTCCTTTGGATCTCAAATCACCTCTCAAACCAAAATTATATTTATTTTTAAAGATTTATGCAGTTTGCAGTATGAGTGCAAATGTCTTTGCATTTGTATTTATTTTAGTGTGTTTGCAACACTAAACATTGTACTACAATAACCAGAACGAGATAGATAGATAGATAGATAGATAGATAGATAGATAGATAGATAGATAGATAGATAGATAGATACTTTATTAATCCCAAGGGGAAATTCACACAGTGTTGCTTTATCTCTTTTTCTATAGGTAAAAATCATTCTATTTATACAAATATGAGTAAACTGAATGGTTTCCCAAAAAGTGATCTGGTGATATTAAAATATTTCAATGATTACCGCTAGACATGTATTAGCTTTTTTCTATTTCTCTTTTAATATAATGTAACAAGTCATCTGGTAAAGATGGTAAGTCAGCAAAATGTGTTTATATTGATGCCCAGCATTCTATGCTTTATTGAAAAGCCTGCTTTTAACTAAGATGTTTTGAATTCAGCAATTAGTGTCACATTTTATTCTTGTTGGTTTTTTTGCACAGTCTATGATTTCAGGAGTTCAGTTTAGGTTTTATTTTGTATACTATGATTGTATTGAGCCATGAATAGGACGTTAACAGTATGGCTGCTAGATAGGCCAGAGACACCTAACAAGATGAAAGAAGTATTTCAGTGAATAGAAAGGCTTCAATCGAACTTGTATGACCATCTAGAAATGATGTACCCACATATGGAGCAGCAGACATGGCACACTGGGAGGGCAAACCCCATGATACAACCAAGGAATTCTACTTTTGTTTTATGTGCCCTGTATGTGCTTGGGAATTCTATAGGGAAAGCTGGAAACCGCTACTTGAGGTAGAAAGCCCGTTTAGCGTGACTTCTGGTTCTGGTACAAATAGATGGATGATTTTCATCCTTTATACTGTAAGTAGCCTCTTAAAAAGAATTCCCTTTCCAACCTTTACAATTAAAGTAGACAATTTTTGAAAGAACTTGTTAAAGCTTATAATCAGTTAATATTTTTAAAACTTGCAACTAACCTATAAGGCCTTCATGCTGTTTCCAGAAGCTTGTTTTGGCTTATAATTTGTGCTGCTGTATCAAGCATACCAACCTCTTCTTTGCCGCAAGACACTAGTTGCTTGTTTTAAAGTTATATTTTGAAGGGATACTCAATTGCACTTGTGCTACTAGCTACAACACATCTTACTTCATACTCACTCATACTGCTGATTCCCTCTTCCTACTAAAGATCAGGTGTATGGTATTCTATCTGCTCTATTCTTCAGATTGACAGAAGGCTCTGAATACCTTTTCATTTATGAAACTTCATATAAGATTGTCTGTATAACATTATATACTGCAGTAATCCACAGTGGTGAATGGCATTCTTCCAACAATACACTAGTCTTAGGGTTCAAAGATATAGTGTTGTGAAACACTCTTATTCTACTTAGTATATTCTAATTTATAACAACAGATCCCACTCATACCTTCCTTTGGGAACCTTGGCTTTTCTAATATATCATTAAAGAAATGAAAATTTGGTTGGTCGTTGACACTAAACTAGACATGAATATGGGATGTGGGTTGTTAGAAAATTTCATATGAGAGAATGGCACCCATTCCATGTTGATCTCTGCCTTGGTTCTGATGCTGCCAAGGTGCTGGGTCGTATGACTCTCAAATGCTGGATCAATAACGAATGGATGGACTCCAACCAATTGATCTAAACTGAATGCGTTGAAAGATCAACTCACACAGCTTCTAGTCATCAAGGGATGTCTTATTAACAGCTGTCAATCAAAGTGTAATGACATCACGGCAGAGTTTTCATTATTGTCAAATTATTGACCAATTTAAGATCACAGGGTAATGTTTCAGTGATGTGCTACAGCAGTCCTCTGTTTCTTAGTGTTCCAAATTCAAGACTATCCCCCATCCAGGGATTGTTCTTGCCTCCCACAAGATGCTTGCTTGGATGCACACAACCCTGAATGGAATAATGTATTGTACCAGTACTGTCTCTGTCAAATGTATCAACCCCCAATTCCCGTCCTTCCATTTTCTTTCTCCACATAACCAATCACCACACAGTAAGCTCTGTAATAAATGTAAAACCAGTAAGCTTAGAACACTGATTCTTCGAAACATTTATGGAACATTGAAAAATCTTCGTTATACATATTTAATTATTCCATCCATCCAGGGTTGCGCCAGTCTTAGCAACCATCAAGCACGAGGCAGGAACAATCCCTTGACAGAGCACCAGCTCATCGTTACCACTGTGCTGCTGTGCCCCCACATGTTTAATTATTAACAGTATACATTATTTAAATGAATTTTGTGAATTATCTGTAAAATGTAATATACATACTATGCTTTAATGGATTTCATCATAAAAATGATATCAAGTATACATCCTACTGTTCTAACAGCACACAGCTCCAAGAGGATAGCTCTTGGAAATCTAAATTGACTTAGAAGCCTGTCATCATTATCTATAAATACGCACTCTCTTCTATTGAACTGAATTGAATTGCTTTAATGTCATTGTAAGGTACAATGAGATTCAACATGCAAATCCTCCATAAACTTGTTTTCCTATAAAATTATGAAATAACAATAATAATTCCAAAAAACAATGAAAAGTATACAATATGACAGCATAAGTACAATAAACATGTACATATAGTGCAGATTGTGCAAATTATTCATAAAAAGGCTCTGAAGCATTTGCTGGATGGGAGAAGTTCAAATATACTGTGGCATGGGTGAGTGGAATCCATACAAATGCTGGTGGTTTTCCTGAGGCAGCATGTGCCATAAATGTCCTCCAGGGCTGGAGGCTGTATTCCGATAATCTTCTGTGCTATCCACACAAACCCACAATAGAGCTTTCTGATCAGCTGCTGTACAGCTGTGATTCCACACTCAGACACAATGTGTTAAAATACTCTGAGTGGAGCACTGTTAGCAAAAATGCTAAAGCAGCTATGGTATTTGGAATTATTTGGTCATTCCATGCACCAATATATTGTTACAGAATGATTACAATCAAGTGAATTAAATTTGTAAACAATGTGTTATTAATTTCTGTGTATTTGATAAAGCCTGCATCATGGAAGTGAATATGAAAAAGAAGGCTAAACGACACAGAAACAGTGGCACTGTTTTGATACTGGGTGCCAGCAGCTTGCAAAACCAAGCAGAAAAGTGTGTATGCATGGTTTGAGGCTGCCATGAAAATTACGCAGTTTAATTTTTATACATCTGAGAGTGAATGTGGGAATGGAAGTATGCAACATTTTTGTGTGTATGCACAGTTTATACATGAGGCTCCTGATCACTATGACAGTACTTGCTTTCTCAGTAGGCATTAAATTTAGCCAGCCTTTAAATTTCTTACACATCTTTGCAGATATTCCTGTAGGTGTCTTGTAGATTCAGAAAACTTTGATACATGTTGAACTCTTTGAACATCACAATGAAACATATGACTCTTAGTGGCATGTAAACATTCCATACAAGAAAGAAACAAATGCATAAAAATATGATGTGCATTGGGTGTGATGAGGATGGACAGGATTAGAATTGAGTACAATAGGCTCAGGTTGGATGGTTGGGAGACAAAGTAACAGAGGCGAGATTGTGTTGGTTTGGACATGTGCAGAGGAGAGATGCTGGGTATATTGGGATGTTAAGGATGGAGCTGCCAGGCAAAAGGAAAACAGGAAGGCCTAAGAGAAGGTTTACAGATGTGGTGAGAGAGGACATGCAGTGGTGGGTGTGACAGAGCAACATGCAGAGGAAAAGAATATATGGAAAAAGATGATATGCTGTGGCGACCCCTAACAGGAACAGCCGAAAGAAGAAAGAAAAAATTGTTAGAACTTTCTTCACTATTGATGAGAACTCTGGCTTATATAAGAGAATAAAAGATATGGTACTTATCATGTATTATTTTTTTGTGGTCATTCTAATTATCTTGCTTGCTTTAGAAGAAAAGTTTAAGCTAACCGAAAAACCTTTAATTAAAAAAAAGCTGGGATTTAATAATTACAGGTACTAGAATACATCTTGTTCAGCCAATGGAATATCAATTAGTAAGCTAAGGAGCACAGAATCATACAAATGATTTCAATAGTTCATTCCGTCCAAGAGAAATTATATTTGAAACAAAATGTAAAATTTCATTTCAGCTATAATTCTGAGATAAACTGATATAAAACCTTCTAAAAATATAGTTTTTCAGAACCACCCTACATTTCCTGGAGGATGTTCTTATAAAGTTAGAAAAGTGTATGAAGGAGAGGCTGTTTGAGACACAGAAAAGAGAGAGGGGGATGCATTAAAATAGCTGAATTATTTAATTATAATGTATTTATTTTTGAATGGCTTAACGGTGTGATGGTTTGAACTGACACCTTACAGTTCCAAAGTTTTGGGTTCACATCCAGGTTTAGTCACTGTCTACATGACATTTGCATGTTTACCCTAGTTTCCTCACACTTCCTAAAGAAGTGAATATTTGAGTGAAGGGTCAGAGCTTCTCAGGAGCTAAGAAGTCTCCTGGATGAGTAAAAGAGAACATTCAAATCCAGTGACAGGGAAGGTTCTGTTATAGGATGCTCTAAGGACCACCTAGGGGTAGTAGTGAAGGAGAGAATTAAAACAAAACTGAGTGCCATTATGAACAACGCAGCACATCCTCTTTGTGACAAACTAACTACTGAGTAGTTTCAGCCAACGAATTATTCAGCAGAAATGTGTCAAGAAACACTACTGGGGCTCCCAAATACACATGGCAATATGTCTACATAATGCCTCACTGGGACTGTGACAACCAAGTCAAAACCAAAATATGTTTATTTATTTATTTACCTACCTATTTATTTATTTAGAGATCGTCTATTAAACGCCCAATTTTCCCAGGGACAAATAACGTTCTATCTATCTATCTATCTATCTATCTAATCATTTCTAGACTCTCTTTCCCTGTTTGCTCTCTAAAACACATAAGTGGCCTCTGGTAGAGACACAATAGTTTGGTGGCTCTTAATCACTTTATTCAACTTGTGTATGTTTTGTTCTGTTTATTACCCTGCTTATGAGGCTGAGCTGCAAACAGATTATGATTCATAGCTTAAACAAATGTTAGGTGTCTAACAGAGAGCTGGCTCTGGTAATTTAGGTCTTTTGAGTATTTACCTACCATTCAAGCATTTGTTTTTGACTCCTGTCCATTGGAAGCTAAGTGACTGCTGACTTTATTCCCTGAAATTATAAAATATGGTTTAATATTTTATTTTAATTTTATTAATTTTATTATAATCATTCCATACAAATAGATTAATTTTTACAAAAAATAGGATTGAAAACAAATCAACCCCCACCCAAGAGAAAGAGTGCATGCCCAACGGAGTAAAACTTAAAGCTTGTAAAAATACATAAATTGATGAGTTTAATAGATGGATAAAGATAAATGGAGAAGAAAAAGAAATGGGAAGAAAATCTACTTCCTCAGTGCTTTAAGAGCTTATTCTAAAATATTATTGATTAGATCCTGCCAGGTTTTGAAAAAGTTCTGCACAGATCCTGTAAGTGAGAATTTGATTTTTTCCAATTTCAAATAATATAAAAAATCAGTTATCCACTCACTTAAAAGAGGAGAGTTAGGATTCTTCCAGTTTAGCAAAATAAGTCTGTGTGCCAATAGTGTAGTGAAGGCAATCACAGTTTGTTTGTCGTTCTCCACTTTAAGCCCATCTGGAAGAACACCAAACACAGCTGTTAATGGGTTAGAAGGAACTGTGACACCAAGGCTGTCTGAAAGGCACTTAAAAATTTTGCTCCAGAATGGTGTTAATTTGGTTCAGGCCCAAAACATGTGACTGAGTGAGGCTGGAACTTGTTTGCAGTGTTCACAGGTTGGATCTTGCCCTGGAAACATTTTGGACAGTTTTAAGCGAGACAGATGTACTCAATATATAATTTTAAGTTGAATAATTATATGCTTTGCGCATATGCAGCTTGAGTGAATTCTCTGCATTGCTACCTTCCACTCCTTTTCTGATATGTTGAGTGAGAGATCTTTTTCCCATTGTCCTCTTGGATCTTTGAAAGGGAAGGACTGTAAAATAATTTTATATATTGCATAAATGCTGTCTAAGTCCTCGAAACTGAGCAATATTTTTTCCAGCATAGAGGAGGGTGCGAGATGAGGAAAATCAGGCAGGTTCTGTTTAACAAAGTTCCTAATGTGAAGATAGTGAAAGAAATGTGTTGCTGGAAAGTTGAATTTGGAATGTAATTGTTCATAGGATGCAGAGATGTTGTCTATATAAAGATCTCTAAGCAATTTAATCCCAAATGTTTTTCAGATATTAAAAACTGCATATGTTTGCAAGGGTTGAAAAAGGTGGTTCTCATGCAGAGGTGCCACACTTAAAAGATTCTCCATATTAAAATGCTTTCTACATTAGTTCTGTATTCTGAGTGAGTGAAGCACAATTGGGTTATTAGTACATTAGCGATAACTTGCATTTATGGGGCACAAAGCAGGAAATATAAAGAAGTACTGCAGGATTTTATTTCTATTGCGGACCAAGCCTGTGTATGTTCATCTATTTGTGTCCAGGTTTTTATAGCTTGTATGTTTGCTGCCCAGTAATAAAACTGAAAGTTAAGTAGAGCCATGCCACCTTCTGCCTTAGGTCTTTGTAGGGTCGCTCTTTGGATATGTGGATGTTTTGAGTTCCAAATCAATGAGGTTATGGTTGAATCTAATTGCTTAAAAATGATTTCTTGATGTATATTGGAATGTTTTGAAATAAAAAGGGAAGCTTTGGAAGGATATTCATCTTAACAACATTAATTCTTCCAGCTAGAGTGAGATGAAGGGTTGACCATCTATGCAAGACTTGCTTAATTTTTTCCATACAGACGGTGAAATTTTGTTGATATAGAGCTTTATGTTTACATGTGATATTTACTCCTAGGTATTTAAACTGATCTGCAATGATAAAAGGGAAGGTGTCCAATCTAATATTGTATGCTTGAGAATTCACTGGAAATAACATACTTTTATTTAAATTAATTCTAACACCAGAGATCTTTTGAAATTCTGTAAGTGCTGTTAAGACTGCAGGCACAGTATTTTGTGGGTCTGATATATACAATATCATATCATCTGCATATAGAGAAATTTTCTGTTCAAGTCCTTCTCTGATAATCCCCTTTATCTGATAAGCATTTCGACAGTGAACTGCCAGTGGTTCAATGGCGATTGCAAATAGCAGTGGTGACAAGGGGCATTCTTGTCTGGTACCACGTTCTAGTTTAAAGTAGTCTGAAAAATGTTGTTAATACAAACTGAAGCTTCTGGATTGGTATGCAGTAGTTTGATCCATGCACAAATATTCGGGCCAAACCCAAATTTCTATAATGCAGTGAAAAGGTAGTTTCATTCAATCATGTGAAATGCTTTTTCTGCATCCAACGATAATAATATCTCTGGGGTGTTTGACTTTGCTGGTGAATATATTACATTAAACAGGCATTGAAGATTGGAAGCTAAGTGTCGGCCTTTAATAAATCCAGTTTGATCTTGTGATATTACCGAAGGCAGCACTTTCTCCATCCTTCTAGCTAGGACTTTGGAAAGTATCTTAACATCATTATTCAGAAGTGAAATTGGTTGGTATGATGCACATTGTAATAAGTCCTTATTTTGTTTAGGAAAGATGGTGATTAATGCTTGGCGAAAAGTTTGAGGTAGAATTTGATTGTCTCTAGCTTCAGTAAATGTTGCTAATAAGACGGGAGCTAGCTGAGTGGAGAATTTCTTATAAAATTCTACAGGGTGCCCATCAGGGCCTGCTGCTTTCCCGCTTTGAAATGACTTTATAGCATCTAGTAATTTTGATAGCGCCAGAGGTTTATCCAGTTCCTCTGCACTAAAAGTATCTATATGTGGTACATGTAATGTATTCAGAAATGCATTAGATTGTGTGTTGTCTTCTTAAAATCAGTAGAATATAAATATTTATAGTAGTCTCTAAATGTGTGCATTATGTTTTTATGGTCAATGATTTTATCTCTGTTCGTATTGGTGATTGCTGGGATTGCATTGCAAACTCCTTGCTTGTGGATTTGTTGAGGTAAGAGTTTATTAGCTTTCTCTCCGTGTTCATAGTAATGATGTCTTGATTTAAAAATGAGTTGTTTAGTTTTTTTGGTTGTTAAGAGGTTGAGCTCTGAATGCAGAGCCTGCCTTTTCCTATGAAGAGCCTCATTTGGACACCTGGCATGTTCTTCATCTATTCTAGTAATTTCGCTGGTTAGCTCTGATACCTTCTTGGTTTCTAATTTATTTCTGTTGGAAAGATATGAAATAATCTGTCCTCTTAAGAAGGCCTTTAGAGTTTCCCAGAGAATTCCTGCAGAGACCTCTGAGGATGTATTTGTCTCTAGGAAGAAACTGATTTCTTTGGATATAAATTCTGTACAGTTCTTGTCTGCTAATAGAAGTGGGTTAAGACGCCATCTGCGAGATGATTGTGTTGGGCATAATGATTTTAGCTCCAAGATCAGAGGGTCATGGCTGGAAATAACAATAGTATCATACATGCAAGATTTAATCATAGGCAAATAAGAAATTATTATCTATAAAGAAATAATCAATTCTTGATTAGCAATGATGCACTGGTGAGTAGCAAGAATATGTTCTTGAGTTTGGGTTTAGAAACCTCCAGGGTCTGATAGGTTGTGGTCAGTTAAATACTGTGTAATTTTCTGTCATCCCCCCATGACAGGAAACCTATCTAAGAGTGGATTTAAAACACAATTAAAGTCCCCAGCCATTATAATTTTATGAGTGTTCACATTGGGAATGGATGCAAATACATTTTGCCTGAATTCCCTTGTCATCAACATTGGGTGCATAAACATTTATCAAAATCACTTTACAGTTAAATAAATTGCCCATGACAATCACATATCTCCCTTCAGGATCAAATACTACATCTGATATCACAAATAAGACTGCTCTATGTATGAGAATTCCCACACCTCTAGTTTTCTTTGTAAAGCTGGAATGGAACATTTGGCCAGTCCAGTCATTTTACAGCCGGAACTGATCCTTGCTTAGTAAGTGGGTCTCCTGTAAAAATACTATTTTAGTGTTTAAACCTGTTAGGTGAGAGAATACTTTCTTTCTCTTTAATTTGTGAATCAGGCCTTTAACATTCCAGCTCACAAAGTTAACTGTCCCATCATGGAGACATTGATTCTGAATTTTTGATGTCATTTTGTAGTCTTAACTGGAAGTGAGGCAGCTTTAACCTTAATTTCCAATTTTCAAAGTTATTGCCATGCAGCCTATTGTTACATTGGTACTTATAATTATAAGGATTAAAAGGATAGGTTAGATATAGCTTGCTCTCTTTCTCTCCCCCGCTTATGGCCCCCCCCCCCGGGGGGGGGGGGGCCCACATGGGGCTGGACCCCACTTCACAAAGTCCCAGTCCTCTGACATACCTACAGACAGAGCACGTCCAAAACAAAACAAGCCCCCCAGCAGTGGCATTTGAGGATTAAAAAGTAGAGATATCTATTGCCAATAAAGTCTACAATAAGCATAAAATGTAATCTTCAACAGTATTGAAATATTAAGACAGTAAACCCGGGGAATGGTGTTAAAAAGTGATCCTGGATAAGCATAGTAAACCCTAATGCAATAATAGCAATAACAATAAACCAAAGGTATGATGTTAAACAGTCTCCTTTAGAATAGTGAAAAAAAAAATACTTTAATTTCTTCCACACATATGCCTATAATTGTAATTAAAACATAAACAAAATGTGTCCAATAAGAGAAAAGGATGTATAATTATGGTACCCGTATCGTTGCAAGGGGATCAGACAGCAGGTAATATCTTCTTGCCATGCCATGACAGGATGTGACTCACTATTGTATTTCAAAAAAGTGTCGTGATCAGCTTTCTTAATTCCTTTTCTGCTTCCTTCTTGCTGGAGAAGTTGTAATATTTATCTTGAATATCCACTTTCAGTTTGGCAGGATACAAGAGGCTGCATTTGATATCGGCTTTCCGTAACCGCTTTTTAATGTTGTAAAAAGCTGCACGTTTAGCAGCTGCCGAGGGTGAGAAATCAGGGAAAATACGAATGTGGTTATTTTCAAATATAATCTCTTGTTTCTGTCTGAGAAGTGCCATTACATTAAGCTTAAATTGTAATCTCTCGAAACAGACAATTAGAGTCCTAGGTTTAGAGGTTTTTGATCCACGTATGCGATAAGCTGCCGCTATCTCGGTATCTGATTTAAAGTCCTTTCCAAATATTTTTGATATTTGTTCAGCTACGAGTTTCACTGGGTTTGGACTTTCACAATTCTCAGGTAGACCTTTGATTCTAATATTATTCCTTCTGCATCCATCTTTTTGCATTCGGAATTCGCAGCTGTAGCTTTTCCATTTGCGGTAGATGCCAAATGTTCCACTGTTTCAATTCGAGTCATGACAGTGTGCTTAACGTCTTCCAGCTGATTGGCAAGTTCTCTCAGTTTAGACACATTTTCCTGAATGTGTTCCTCAATTTTTCCCAGCATACTTTTAAAGGTTGCATCAAAACGATTATATATACATTTTTCCAAGTCTTTATTACCCTGTCGCAGCTCTTGCAACTCCAGCCGCAGCCTCTCGTTTGTCTCGTTTTGCAGCTTCTCGTTTGTCTTGAGCAAGCCATTTATTTCTTTCTTTGCTTCTGGCTCGCGAGAAGTAGATGAAAGCACTGCAAGGCCATTTCTAGTTTCATGTGATCTTCTGGAATCGGCGAACTATCGTGACCTGCATCACTTGCACCTTCTCTCCCATTTTCGCTGTCATCTGGAGAAGATGGAGTGGAGCGGGGTCCTGGGAAGTCTGTGATTTTGCCTGCCTGCTCCAGGTAAGTCTCTGAAAGGCCTTACCTTGCACTTGGGTTTGATGTCTGTCTAGACTTGGATATAGCTTTGAGTTTCCTTTCCATTTCTTTCTGACCCCCTTTCTTGTTACTCATGCTTATATACTGTAGTAGAAACTCCTCGGGTTGGGTAAATACAGGATATCTCGGGATAATAAGAAATAACAGAAAAAATAAAGCCGCTGCTAACAGAGCTCCGCTTCAGACGTCCATCTCCCGTAACGGACGAGACCAACCAAAATATGGTTATTTTTTTTTTTTGGAATACATCTTCTTCTTCTATTTTCAGCTGCTCCCATTAGCTGTTGCCAAAGCATATCATCTTTTTTCATATCTTCCTACCCTCTGCATCTAACACCCACCGCCTTCCTGTCCTCTCTCACCAATTCCATAAACCTTTTCTTAGGCCTTCCTTTTTTCCTCTTCCCTGGTAGTTCTATCCTTAGCATCCTTCTCCCAATATACTCAGCATCTCTCCTCTGCACAAGTCCAAACCAACGCAATCTCGCTTCTCTGACTTTGTCTCCAAACTGTCCAATCTGAGTGGACCCTCTAATGTACTCGTTCCTAATCCTGTCCATCCTCATTACACCTAATGCAAATTTTAACATCTTTAACTCTGCCACCTCCAGCTCTGTTTCCTGTTTTTTTTGTCAGTGCCACCGTCTCCAACCTATATAATATAGTGGGTCTCACTACCGCCTTGTAGACTTTCCCTTTCACTCTTGCTGGTACCCGTCTGTCTCAAATCACTCCTGACACTCTTCTCCACGCACTCCACCTTGCCTGTTCTCTCTTCTTCACCTCTCTTCCACACTCTCTGCTACTCTATATTGTTGATCCCAAGTATTTAAACTCACCCAACTTCACCACCTATATACTCCCTGCATCCTCACCTTTCCTCTGACCTCCCTCTCATTTACACACATGTATTCTGTCTTGTTCCTACTGACCTTCATTCCTACCCTGTCTAAAGCATATCTCGACCTCTGCAGGGTCTCTTCAACCTGTTCCCTACTCTTGCTACAGATCACAATGTCATCTGCAAACATCAAAGTCTACAGGGACTTGAGTCTAATCTCGTCTCAGAAGGGACTGGGCGGTCTCGTGGCCTGGATTCCCTGCAGATTTTATTTTTTTCTCCAGCCGTCTGGAGTTTTTTTTTTGTTTTTTCTGTCCTCCCTGGCCATCAGACCTTACTCTTTTTCTATGTTAACTAATGTTATCTTATTTTAATTTCTTATTTTGTCTTTTATTTTTCTTCATTATGTAAAGCACTTTGAGCTACTTTTTTGTGTGAAAATGTGCTATATAAATAAATGTTCTTGTTGTTGTTGTATGTCAACTGGTCCATCACCATTGCAAATAAGAAAGGGTTCAGAGCTGATCCCTGATATAATCCTGCCTCTACCTTGAATGCATCTGTCACTCCTACAGCAGACCTTGCCAATGTCACACTTCTCTCGTACATATCCTGTACAACTCTTACATAGTTCTCTGCCATACTTCCTCATACATTACCATAACTCCTCTCTAGACATTTTGTCATAGCTTTCTCTATGTCCACAAACACACAATGCAGCTCCTTTTGGCCTTCTCTGTATTTATCCATTAACACCCTCAGAGCAAACATTACATCTATAGTGCTCTTTCTTGGCATGAAAGAATACTGCAGCTCATTAAGCATCGCCTCCTTTTTTTAACCTAGCTTCCACTACTCTTTTTCATAACTTCATGCTATGGCTCATCAATGTTATCCCTTTGTAGTTACTGAAGTTTTGCACATTCTCTTTATTCTTAAAAATCGGTACCAGTACACTTCTTCTCCATTCGTCAGGCATTCTCTCACTTTCGAAGAGCGCATTAAACAATCTGGTTAAAAACTCCACTGCCATCTTTTCTAAACACCTCCATGCTTCCACAGGTAGGTCATCTGCATCGAACCCCTTTCAATTCTTCATCCTCTTCATAGCTGTCCTTATTTCCTCCTTGCTAATCTGTTGCACATCCTGATTCACTAAGTCCCATCATCCAACCTTCTCTCTCTCTCTTTCTCTCATTCATCACCCTCTCAAAGTACTCGTTCCATCTGCTCAATACACTCTCCTTGCTTGTGAGTATGTTTCCATCTTTATCCTTTCTCGCCCTAACTTTCTGCACATTTTTACCAGCTCAGTCCCTCTGTCTAGCAAATCAGTACAGGTCCTTTTCTCCCTCTTTAGTGTCCAGCCTCTCATACAGCTTATTATATGTCTTTTCTTTAACCTTCACCACCTCTCTCTTCATCTTACACCTTATCTCTTGAACTCCTGTCTACTTTCTGCATCTCTCTAACTATCCCACTTCTTTTTCAACAAAATATTCCCCTGTGTACTCTGCTGTACTTTCCCATTCCACCACCAGGTTTCCTAATACTCCTTTCTCTGTCCAGATGTTGCACAAAGCACCCTTCTAGCTGTCACCCTTACTATTTCTGCTGTAGTTGCCCATCCGTCTGATAACTCTTCACTGCCACCCAGTGCCTGTCTTACTTCCTCCCTGAACTCCACCTTTCTGTTTTCCTTTTACACCTTCTACCATTTGATCCTTGGATCTGTCCTCACTCCCTTCATCTTCTTGATATCCAACGTCATCCTATAGACCACCATCCTATGCTGCCTAACTACTATGACGTATGACCATTACCAGTTGTTAATGCTGGTGCTCGGAGCTCCCAGCCTAATATACCAGCAATGGTCACACTTAAAATAAAGAGAGCACAGACAGCGTGGAGTCTCTCTTATTGCCATAGGGAGTCCCAGACTGTCACTCCAATCAAAAGTAGCAGGAGGACTCGGAAAAGAAGGGCCAGGTCTACAAACAGTCCAGCACAAGCCAACCTTAGAAGAGTGTAAAATTAAGTGGAGCTTCCCACAATGCTTTCTTATCTTTAGGGCATAGATGCAAGGAGGGGAGAAAAGGTGCTATGAATGCTATGGTCTGGGACAGTGTTGGAGGTGCTGTCCCAACAGAATGCCAAGAGATGTCCGCTGGTGGCATTGGCACAGTGACACCCTGTCCTTGCCATTTCATTTCAGGACAGAGCTGTGGATAAAAAATTTTGACTCCCCATCTTGGAGAACAGTAGCCTCGGGACAGGACACCTTGCCTCATGGTGCTCAGCTGAGAGAGGGACACTATGATGGATGGCCAGGACCATTACCAGGCCGAAACGCCGACTGGGTGGAAGGACTGAATGAGAAAACCTCTTTGGGACAGTATCCTCCCCAAGACGCTAGAGGGCAGCTCCCCTGGTTTGCTACTGCATCACGGATACCTGCAGGGCATACCAGGAGTTGTAGCTGGGAGCAGCTCTATTGGGCTCCGTGAGTGCTGCCAGGGGGTGCTGCAGCTACAGCTGAAATCTTTCGGGCACCACTTTTGCCACAAAAGGAAGTGCATCTGGAAGAAGGTCAAGAAATACTTGCGGCACTTACAGGTGAACTATAAAAGGTGCCGTTCCATCATCATTCAGCAAGCCAGACTCAGGAGGTGGAAGAGAAAGCTTGTGAGGAGGAGGGGAGGTGACAGGAAGAGAGAGAGAGAAGATAGGACTGTGTGTGTTATTTGGAGCTTTGTACTGTGTTGTGCAGTGAGGAGAAAAAGA
Organism: Polypterus bichir lapradei; assembly: GCA_026402145.1. Lineage (NCBI taxonomy): Eukaryota > Metazoa > Chordata > Cladistia > Polypteriformes > Polypteridae > Polypterus > Polypterus bichir. The sequence continues at coordinate 28,871,562 of JANRMT010062808.1, read as the reverse complement.
AAAACATTTCCCCACTTAAATAAAGGTGTGCTGTCTGGGAATCCTTATGTCTCAGCCTGTCTGTGTCAGGGTTTAGGGAGCGAAACGCCCCCTCGTGGTCCACACTACGCTTTCCCACGCCATCATTTTGCAGTCTTCAATCTCTTTCAGACTGACCCTGCATAGGATATAATCTAACTGTGTGCATCTTCCTCCGCTCTTGTATGTTGCCATGTGTTCCCCCCGTTCTTAAAATATGTATTTACCATAGCCATGTCCATCCTTTTTGCATAATCCCCTACAATCTGACCTTCTGCTTTCCTCTCCCTGACATCATACCTATCTATCAACTCCTTATCTCATCTGTTCCCTTCACCTACATGTCCATTGAAATCCTCTGCAACCACCACTCTCTTTCCCTTGGGTACTCTCTCCACCACTTCATCCAAGTCACTCCAGAAATCTTCTTTCTCATCCATTGCAAACCCAAATTCTGGGACATGTGTACTAACAACATTCATCATCACACCTTCAATTTCCAGCTTCATAATCATCACTGTTTCTGATACTCTTTTCACCACCATAACACTCTTAATATACTGATCCTTCAGGATAACCCCTACCCCATTTCTGTCTTTTTCTAACCTGCTTAACCCAGATCAGTGACACAGGAGCATTCCCCAGCTAACAAAGAGCACAAGGCAGGAACAAACTCTGGACAGGGCACCAGTCCATCACAGGGTAAACACACATGCACACACACACACACACACACACACACACAAACACCCTAGGAATGGTTTAGTGTCGCGAGTTCAGCTAGCCTGCATGAATTTAGACAGTGGGAGTAATCCGGAGCACCTGGAGAAATTGTGCCACCAATGTATAGATGGAGAGGAAAAATTACATGCAGTTTATTTGAAGGAATATTAAAGATCTTTCACAGTTAAAGTATACATTATTTTTACATGCCATATTATTGTAAAAGATCACACATTTCACTTCAAATAAGCACCTGATATATGTTAGCATAACTTCACAAAAGTAAATTTAATAAAAATGGTATTTTACAGTATTTAAAACAAAATGCTTAAGAAATACATAAGTGCTTCTTTGTTTATAAACAATTGAGCTCTCCAGCAATAGGACTTTTATGCTTTTCCAGTAAACCATATATGATTGAGACTCTGGTGTGTCATTGTTTGATTTACTTCAGGACTTATTTAAACCCAAAGAAACAGATACATGAACCTGTGTCAGACAGAAATATATATAGTTTGTGAGGAGATAACTAGTACCAAACAAAAATCGGTATAGTTATTACAATATAATTTTACATTTTATTTCACATCTGTAGGTAAGTGTTCTGAGTGCATTTCAGTCTGTGAAGGTGGTGCATTATCATTATTGCTTCAGGATAATTGTTAAAAATTGAACAATACATGTATATAAATTAAAACATAATGATCGAGTAGTATGCCATTGTAACATTCTGTTTTTGAAAATTAAAATAAAAATTAAAAAAAAACCAACATTTAACACTGCAAAAATCACTGTATAATATGTATGTATGTACACTGCACATTTATATACATTTTGACAATTATACACATTAATACACATTTTTCTTTCAAAACTGAAAACTGCACAATAGTGAAAGATTACAATGCTGTAAACACAATATCTATGGGCAGGTTTTACTCTTTGTGATGTGCACTTACTAAAAGAAAAACCAAACTGAGCATACAGCTTCCTTGACAAAAAAAGAGCTGATATAGGAAGGTCAGCCAGTCATACAAAGCTTCACTGAGTGCTCAAAGTCATTGTAACCTTGAAGTCGATAGCATATTGAAAATAACACTTGTGGTAAGATAAAATTAATAAAGATTTAAGTGATTAAACTATAATATTACAAAAGCATTTTATATTAACCCTAGTCTACAATGTCAGGATATCTATAAAGATGGTGTTGTAATTGTTGGAATTCTATTTTTAAAAATTGAAAATATATCAGCAGCATTTTGCCATTAATACAGTGCTTTTAGTCTGACCATTTTATTCTAATAATGAATAGTTTTTTCACTGTGTGCCAAATCCCTTTCTATAACAGTCCATCCATCCATTATCTAACCTGCTACATCCTAATTACAGGGTCATGGGGGTCTGCTGGAGCCAATCCCAGCCAACACAGGGCGCAAGGCAGGAAACAAACCCCGGGCAGGGTGCCAGCCCACTGCAGGGCGCACATGCATGCACACACACACCAAGCACACCCTAGGGAAAATTTAGAATCAGCAAATGCACCTAACCGGCATGTCATTGGACTGTTGGAGGAAACCGGAGCACCCCGAGGAAACCCACACAGACACCGGGAGAACATGCAAACTCCACGCAGGGAGGACCTAGGAAGTGAACCCAGGTCTCCTTACTGTGAGGCAGCATCGCTACCACTGGGCCACCGTGCCGCCCCCTTTCTATAACAGTGCAAAACAAAATTACTTTTAAATATAATAATTGAAAATGCTAAATATGTGAAATAGGAAAACTGATTGCACATAAAGGATAGTTAACTGAATAATTATATGCAATTTTTGTTGTTTTCAGACCCATAAAAATTATGTTATGATACTGCAGTATTGCAAACTGACATTATCACTTTATAGCAGCAGTTCCCAAGTTCAATCCTGAAAGACCATAATGGATGCAGGTACAGTATTTGTCCTAATTACAATTGATCCTTGACTATAATGGAAAATTTGTCTAATTTTACGGCTTTTTAGTGTTTTCATACTTCTACACCAAGTCACAGTACTGGGATGCAGTACTAATTATAACTTTGATTGATTTGTGTCTGTTCACTATTATGTAACTAGGCTTCCAACAAGTTTTTAGAGTTTGTCTGTGGAAATTTGTACCCATTCAGCCAACAGTGCATTTGATGTCAGGTACTGATATTGGGTGAGAGTTGGAATTTCAGTTTATTCCAAAGAAGTTCAACAGTGTTGAGGTCAGGGATCTGTGCAGGATCCTCACGTTCCTCCACACCAAATTCATCAAACCACGTCTTTAAGGTCCTGGAGCTGTTCTGCTCTACCATTCTGTTTTTCTTTAAAATATACTAGGGCGGCAAACCCCCTGATGCCTTTGGCGCCCATCTCCAGTTGCCAGAATATTAGTAAAATCTGCAAATGTACAAAAGAAAAACTATTATTTATAGGGGGTTTGCCCCCTGCTCGCTTCGCTCACAAACCCCCCTGGCCTGTGCTACATGCCAGCTACTTCGCATCTCTGCCGCTCACGTTGGGGAGAGGTGGGGTTGAACGCACCCCAAAGAGACACGGTTGCTCCTTTAAAACCCCCTTTTAAACAGTGATACAATGGGAAACAAATAATTTTTTTTTTTACCTCCTCTTTGCTCGATCAGCTGCTGGCTTGCTGCTGCTGCATACTGTGTGATCTACATCTCATGCGGTGCTTCAAACATTTAAAAGCCTGTACAGCAGTTGTCCTACTCATTGTCTTTTATTTCCGGCCCCAGGCATGGTTAAATCTGTTTGCACAAAGTCTTGTCTCACGGGACGTGAGTTCTTGATATTTTTTAGTTTATAATTTAAAAATGGAAGAAGAATCTGAAAATCTAACAACATCACATTAAAGTTCAATAAATGCTGAAAAGAATGATACCAAACGTATATATGTAGGTTTTAAAATAAGCCTGATTTAAAGTGTGACAAAAAATGTGGCATAAAAACGCCACATAAAATTGTTGAACAAAATTGTTCCACCTTTAGGCTTAGGATTTTATATATATATAAAGTAGATATAATAAAAAATTTTAGCAGAGCAACTTAAATGATACATTGATTGAGTATAGCAGAATGGGGAAAATCTACAGAAGGTAACTGTTGTATACGATTGTTCAATAATGCTTTTGTCAATTACTTTATGTTCAAGTATTGATTACTATGCTCTGCATCTTTTGGGACGTATGACATCCCTAGGGAAGGGTGTGGTTTAAAAAACACACTGTATGGAGAGTTGGTTAAACAAGGTTAAAAAATAAACAGCATTCGAAACGTTATTCTGAGTCTGTCACTACTTCAACCTAAAGAACACTACAGTAACATCTTCACATAATGCTTCACTGCTGGCCATCCTACTTGGGCAAATGGGAAGTAGGATTGTCTGTCGATTTGATTGATGATTTGTACTGTTTAAGTAACTTTACTGGTACTGTTTTTGTACTATCAAAAGTTAACTGTCAGATTTTTTTTAAGTAATTGTAGTGCTTCTCAAAATAATATTAATTATATTAAAATGCACATGGTCAGTGGTCTCTTTTTGGAAGCAATTAAAAAGTAAACCACACTGCCAAGGTAATATACACGGCATATAATGACAAAAAGGCATAAAAAGATGGTTATAGTAAGCATTAATACTACGAAAAATGAGGTCAAACTTGATGAATTGTTTTGTAGAAACTTTCATTGATTTACCGGGTACAATGTTACTTATACTGTAGTCTGAAATTATAAAAATAGAAAATTGACCTTGCTCATTATGTTGCATTTAATAAATTGTTAATAAATTGTTCGAATTCAGATCATGCTTAAAAAGACATACAGTGGAAACTATGTCCCTGAAAACTGTCTAAAATTGTGGGAAATGGGCAGGATTGGTGTCTGTCTGTTACTGTGATGGTTATGCTGAAGCAATCACTACTTTATAAACAAGCCAAGATCTTTATGCAGGACTAAAATTTCAAGATAAAGTAGTCAATTTTAACAACAGATTAGTCAAAGATAAAAATAGCTTAGACTGTACAGGTACTCATAACAACTGAAAGCGAAATCTTCTGTAGGAAGGATACCTACAGTAAAGCCCTTTATCAGCTGAACAAGCTGCTTTATTTTGGTGATTACTGATATGCTGCTTAAATGTGTTAATCTTCAGCTTCGTTAAAAGACTAAAAAGGGTATGTATGATGTAAGAGAAAAACATCAGTTATACTTGTGATAAAAAAATAGGAGCCAAATCTCGCTTAAATTACTATGGGCTTTACTATTTTAGTGTATAAACTGTACAAAACAGATCTAACAAATTCACACACATGTAGTATTGTAATCAAATAAAAAAATAATTATTAGGTTAGGTTTCATTTGAAAATGTTTACTTTGAATGGTTTAGAAAGATACCAGAAAAAAGCCTGAATATTAATAAGGACTCCTCTGTATCTAGCTGAATATACTTCATGAATGTTTTAAAATGTACTTTTATAAATAATATGAATTAACCTAATTTTTAAGATAGGCAAAAGTGTATTGAAGTATTTAACTTAGGGTCCTCAGTTCTCATTTTATTTGCTGTAGTTTACCTAATTTCCTGAAGCGCACATGGTGACTGAGCTGCTGCTGCTTTCTTTAACTAATAATGTTCAGATATGCTTAGAAATTATTGCAGATATGTCTGTTCAGCAGCATAACACACTGAATGAAAAGCAATCGTAAAGGAAGTCAATTTTCCTTAAATGAGAAAAAAAAGCAAATCATTATAGGTGTTTTTTTTTTTCTTGATCTTCTTGTTCTGTATTTAAAATATGCTGGCAAGAAGAAGGTTGTTGTGTTTGCTTTTAAAGTTTGATTTGCGTATGTTGGTTCAGGACATTTTCTCTCAGGTTTCAAATTTAGTGCATTACATATGGGCCATTCTAAGCACATGTTGACAGTTACTCCACTTTCTGAGTGAGACATCTACTTGTTCATGTAATGTTAAAAGACACCCAGAGTGAGTAATCAGAAAGGAACAACCTCCCTGATCTTAAAAAAATAAGTGAATTATTATCATTATCATCTGCTAGAACAGATTAAAAAAAACCTGGTAGCCCCTGGTAGCACTGAGGATTAAAATAACCTGAAAATCCTTACAAGTTGTGCTTTAGTATTGCAACTACTAAGCTTACATGCACACTGTAGTTAAAAGTGACTCAGCTTCAATTTTCAGCTTATATCTGATTTTTTGATATGACTGTTCAATTCAAACCTAATACCAACATCTACCCTGAATCTGTAAAATTAATAAAAAGTAATTCTTTAGATAGATGTGGCCTAATAGACAACCATGCATACCAGTTACACACTGACTTGATAAATTGTAGACTTCAAGTTGCCTCCAGTGCAGGACAGCTATAAATTTGTTAGCTCACAATGGCAAGTGCCCAAAAAGTGAAATCATCAATGCTGAATCTGTATGGACACAAGAGGGGAGCAAGAACTGACAGAAACAGGTTTGATGCAAAAGAATGGTTTGACAATATCAGACTGCATCCTCAATTGCTAATGGCAACACCTATCTGATAGGCTCTCTCAGAAAAATATGACCTTGAGGCATTATATTTCCAAAAACATGCAGCAATTGTACTGTATTGGCATGCTTTTTTTTACATATTTCTCTACAGAGATTAAATCTGTGTCATATGTGTGAGTAGCAGTACAAATGAAATGTTATAAAAGGCATCTTTAAAAGTACAGTGGAACCTCGGTTCACAAATGACTCTGAACACGTACAAATCGGGTTACGACCAAAAAGTTTGCCAAACTTTTGCATCTGCATCAAACTTTTGCAACCACACACTCAGTTGACAAACAAGCCAGTTTCCCTTCCAGTTCGTACATGCCGATGATTTCTGCACGTGTTCAGTCTCTCCCTGTACTGTACATTGGTGCATTAGGCAGAGGGACTCTCCCTCAAAACTGTAACCTCCTCTCAACCCAGCTTCATCCTGTGGTATAGCAAGTCCACAGCTCCAGTCAAAAAGGCCAGTTTTAATAAATAATCACAGCACTCGCAGCTTAGCGAGGGGGCGTGGTGGTGTGTGGCCGAAGCGGTTCCTGAGGAGTTCATGATGTGGGCATTTCTCACCTAAGTGCACAGGTGAGAAGCGGTCCACATCCGTAATTGTTCCCAGGAGCTGCTGATAGCCATGACTACCACGTCTCTTCATAAATAGAAGCGTGAGTCGGCTAAAGGGAAAAAGAAGAGAACAGAAAAGAAAGGGAGGTTGCAGGAGAAGGCAGGAAGCAGGAGGAGAAAGCCGATGCAGGAGAGAGAGAGAGAGAGCAAGCAAGCCTGGGTGTTTGTCTCAGTGTTATTCAATGTTTTTACATTTAGTTTACTATTACACTGTGCATTCTATGGTATAATTAACTATTTTTGTGCTTAAAAGTCTTTAAAGAAAATATATTTACATACAGCTTATACGGTCTGGAACGGATTAATTGTATTTACATACAATCCTATGGTTACGACCAGAGTTTTGGAATGAATTATGGTTGTGACCCAAGGTTCCACTGTAAAACCTAATAGATGGTTTTTGGTGATGCTGAAAACACAATCATACCCCTATTATGTAGCCCCATAAACTATAAACATATAAAATAAATATTGATCCCTGAAATAAATAGATAAGCTTAATAGAGTTACAAAATTCAATGAAGTCAAAGTTTAATGATTATCTATAAGTGTTTACCCATGATTTCTTTTTATTGTATCTTTACCAGAATATGCAAACAATACAATATCACCATTCAATTACTCCACAGCATTACAATTTTTCCAGCAGAACAGCTTAGAATGAACAATTATGGTTGGAATCTGCATATATGTTGTTCACATATGCTCAGCAGTAACAGACAAATAGAGGCACCACACAGTAGGTGACATCATGCTGGCACTCAAAAAGTTTCATATTTTGGAATATTTCAGATTTTGGAATTTTAGTTTAGGGATACTCAACCTGTACTAGTGGACACAAAGAGTGAGGGGGGGTCTGTAAAAAAACAGAGGTGTACAGAGTTCTCCTTGCTAGTCAATAAAGGTATGGGTGACACTGGCTGGCTAATAACATTGCAAGTGCAATAGTTCAGACAAAAGCTGGGGTATAGGTGGAGTTTAGTCATTGTAGGACAGCCACAAAGAAAGATGAGTGGAGAAAATGCTACTCGGGCTGTACTTAACAAAGACAGAAAACGTTATGGATAGGAGGTTTGTCAAGAGGTAAATGTAACATATTCAGAAATTCCTACCTGATCATATTAATCACTGCCTGTTTCTGGAGGCACTGCTAGAGGAATAATAGTTTGTATTGTTCCTTTTATGCAGTTAAAAGTTGTTAAAACAGTTTTAGCCAATGAGAAAACACTTGATGACAATCTATCAAATAAGAAGGCCAATAACTACATATAAAATATATATATATATATATATATATATATATATATATATATATATAGAGGCAGATTGCTGGGTCATTACCTGGCCAGGATGCCTGAAGGGACCGGAAAGGGACAGTAATAGCTTCCGGGTCATGAGGGGGCAACCGCCCTGGACAAAAAGAGGACAACGGGAAAGGGACAAAGAGGTTCTGACCTGTTGGGAACCGTGGCCACCGCCAGGGGGCGCCTTAAGCCTCATGGGACCTGGGAAACTGTCACTTCCGCCACACAAGGCAAGATGGTGGATGAACCTGCCAGGGACACCCGGAGTGCTTCCGGGTCAAAAGGGCAGCACTTCCGCCTCACTAGGAAGTGCTGCCGGAAGATCGTCACCAGCCACCTGTAGCACATCCGGGCGGGAATAAAAGCCGCCGCCTCCTAACAGTTGGGGAGCTAGAGTTGGGAGCGGGAGCAGGACGAAGCTCCCAGGAGGAGATTGGCGGCTAAAAGACTGACGAAGAGAAGGTTTATTGGGGAGATTAATTGCTGTGTGCATTGTGTGGTGTTTGGGACTTTATTCTTGTGATTAATAAACATGTGACTTTTGATAAAGATGTGGTTTCCAACTGGTGGTGTCCGGGCGAGTCTCACAATATATATACCCTACTCATACCTCTTCGAATTGCTTACATATTTATAAATCATAAAGTATACTAAACTGTTAAGCTTACCCATCTTTGAAACAGTAATAATCAGCAGTTATGTAAACTTTTCTTAGGTTCAGATTATTTAAATGCACTTCTCTTTATTCAAAAATAAATATTTTTAAAACCTTCTAATTTAGTAAGTAGGTACTCAGGCTTTACTATTGCCATTATAGTTGTGATATTTTGCTAGTATAATTTTGGTAATTTTGACCCTGCTACTCATTGTACAAAATTAAAGCTAAAGGTTTGCATTGTCTGATAGCTCTTCTGCAACTGGGCCTGTCTTCATAAAGAAAATTCTTAAATGAAACCCAGTATAATGATGCTATAAGCCTTACAATTAAAAAACAAAATTTGCTATTAATAGTTTCATTTTATTCAGAAAACCAAGATTAATAGTATAAAATCTTATATTACCAATTGGCTTATGTTACTGTAGTGAATAATGTATTATTATCTTTATCTCCTCATCAAAGTTCTAATTAAGTTAGTTTAGATTAACTTGAATACTGATGTGTAATCACTTACTGTGAATCTCATTTGAATAAAAAGAACATGTAAATGTCTGAATGCCTTGGAAAGGATAGTCTTTTTTAATTTTAATGAGTGAAACTTTAATGATGATAAACATCATAAATCTGACCCAGCAGTGATCGGCATGCTCCAGTCCCCTAAGATGATAAGACCATGTTGTGTTTAATGTCGATATTTTAATTTTCAAAAAGCTTGACATAAAAAATTTAAGGATGAGCTTGTTTGAGATGGGTAGAATTGCGAAAATATGGCTTTTATTTAAACATCTACAATACTCAAAATACACAGGTGAACATTTTCTTTCCTGTCTGGTGTGTACTGTTGCTAATGGAAGTTCACAAATCTCTTTGGGAATTACCTTCTTTAAAGTTCACCTTAGCACAAAAATACTCTGTTCAGAGTGATTTATGTTCACACAGTCGCAGTTCCTTGTCAGTGCCTCTTAGTCACTGCGTTTCAAATCTGCTTTGCCAATCCTGTCAATTGATAATAATGGACTTTTCTCATTCCTGAAGCTTTTGAAAGTCCACCTATGATTTAGCTTTATTGAGAGCCCTTTAAAGATCATTGATGTGAGAAAACTTGTCTCAAAGGTCATAGTAGATGAGAGAAATCAAAGCTATTCAAAACAGGGATGGCTATACTCTGTCTTCAGGAAACTTTTGCAGGTAATCCAGACACATTCTTAGATGAATTCTATTATGCAAGGTATTCTTTTTTCCCTAAAAATTCTTTTTTTTTTTCTTTCCTTAATGTATAAAAAGTTATTACAGAATTTCATGAGTGAGCCATTTGCCATTTTTTAGAATGGACAACATAATAGAATTTATTCACATACACACACACACACACACCAAATGTTAATAAGATACATATTATTTTGTTATTTCTTTGAAAAATGTACACATATTTTTCCCGTCACAAAGTCAATTGGGTATAAAAAACAACAGGGCAGAAACTTAAACTCTTCTTACGATGCTATGAATTTTACTTTCAAAATTGGCATAAACAGTTTCTTCTCAATTCCAAAAACACATATGTTCATTCAGTATTGATATTAGTACACTGTACGTATTAGTATATACAGTACATTTATTTAGTATTTGCTTAGGGTTGTACAGTGGTGAGCACTGATGCCTCATACATCTAGTCCATACATTCTCACCTTCTTTATTTGGCTCTCTTCACACTTCTGAATTTTTTCTTCTGGGAGGAGTCATCAATTGGTAAATTCTCTTCCTGTTAACTCTTTCAGGGCTGATGTTGACTTTTGTGAAAAGGAGGAGTTGATGATGGTAATCAACTGTAAACTGTGACAAAACCATCTGTTATGTTGGACTCTCATTGCTAGGAGGAAAGTTAGATTCAGATTGGTTTGACTGAGATTCCATGCGCTCATGTGAGTAGCAAGGCGCACACAATGGCAAAAATGGCACTGACATCTGGCGAGAGATCAAAGCAAATGCAAAAAGCAAAATACTCCGTGGATGACATCCTGCCTATTATCTCTGAACTGGAGTATGACTTGAAGACTCAGATTTTGATATAAGTGATTGAAAATGAATGTGAGGTTCCAGCTTCAGCTGATCGGCCCCCAGCTAGTCGTGGTACTGACAATGTTCACCAGGGAGGACTGCCACTAAAAAATCAGATTGTAATGCACTGTGACCGTGACTGCCACTGCTGCTGTCCCAGCCATACAAAGACAGCCTGGCAGCAAGCCAGCCACTTATTCTTGGCAAACTGGCAGCCACAGCATGCGGCAACAGACGTTTTATGTTGATTTCTGTGTGAAACCATTGTTCTTTTGGAAAAAATATTCAGCCCTCAAAGAGTTAAGCTAAATGATGTCTGGATCGCAAAAGAAGAGCTTCTGTAGTATTTCTCTGTGTTCAAGTTCGAAACATAAACATCCTTGCCTGAGTTTCCAAAGTTTCCACACTGATGAAACATAGTAAAGATAACAGACCCAATCAAAAAAGACAAAGCACCAAATTTTTCACATGCCATTGCACACTTACGTTTTGTAGCCAGCACTTTCAATCTGGTGAGTGCATAAAGTTTATTTACTGCCTTAAGACTGATGTTGTGCCTTTTTTCCTGTAAAACTTTCAATGTTGGTACTGACATGGGATTCGGCTTTTGAAAGGACAAATGCTTGTCCTGGAGTCCATGCTGATAGAAAACAGCACAGCAGGTGCCTTCTCAACGGAACATGACTATACAATGGCGCCTGCTCCTGCTCAGAATATACAATTTAATGTAACTGCAGTGTTATTAATTTTTTTTCTGACTAACAATATGAACCAAAAGTTTGCATGCTGTAAGTCTGAGTATTTCCTGTCAGGAGCTTAATAACTTGCGTACAACAAACATGAAAGAACTTTTGAACGCCATGCAATGATAAATGGTTGCTAGGAAAACATTGACCAAATATGGTTATTTAATAAGATTATAAATAATTACCATGTTTATTCTGCATTTCAATATACTGGCATTTGTTGAAACAGAGTGAGTTAAAATAAATATAAAAAACAGGTTTCCTGAAATTGTTAGCATACTTGCATTAAAAAGTTAGCAAACTCATTGTACCATAGTAATTAAAAAAGAATTCCTCTACTAAAATTGTATTGTCTTTGTCCTGTTTTCATGATTTTGTTATGCAGGGCTTTTCGAAGTCTTCCATACCTTGGCAACATTAATTATTGGAAGTGGAAGAAGAGAAGCTGACAAACTAACAGGAAGTAGATTTACCCATTTATTAATAACTTATGAACTTAATGAAAAAAGCTAATTTCTCCAGGGTCCTGGCCCCTCATAAGACTTTGTCCAATTGGTACTGTAGTGTTACAGCCTTAGAGCATGCCATCATTTCAACCCTTCCAGTGTTACTGCTCTGGACAAATGGCATCCTTTGCCTACTCCACTCCAGTGTTTCTGGCTTTGCACTACGATGGTCTATACTTAAATCTTCTCCAGTGTTACTGGTCCTGGAGTATGCCAACCAGATTTCTCACTTTCTAACCTTACCTCTAGCTCTTGCTATTACTGCCAACTTTGCACTTCCTCATAGCTTGTTGATACCAGTCACTGTGCACTCCCTGACCCTCCTTCCAGCTCTTGCTATTGTGAATTCCACAGCTCATTCCCACTCTGCTATAACGGTCATTCTGCATTTTAAAACCGTCCTTTCCGCTCTTGCTACTGCTGCTGGTGTGTCACAGCTCACTGGTGCTATTTGTGGGTCTGATCAACTTTTTATCTTAATTACCTTTTAGATGTGCTCCTACAGCTCTGCCATCCGTAACCACTTGTGCACTCACGCTCCATATGTACTCGCATACATATGCTCAGGCACCACCTAATGCTCATCCAGGCTTCAAGTTCTTTTATGCTTTCTTCAAGGGGGCCTTTAACTGATTGGATGACTTGTGTCCCAAAGGCTCTACCTTCTGTAGCTTGGAGTAGTTATAATTTGCATCCCTGTCAGGTCAGGATGTTGACGCATCAGCTGGACCTCCATATCTGAGGTTAACACACCTATATGCAAATTCCTACTAATGGTGCTATATACAGTATAGCATATTTGAATGTTTTATGCATTTTCTTTGAATTATAGTTTAAGCTTTCATTCAAGATCTACAATTCGAAAAACATTTTTCTATTATTAGTTCACAGGAGCTACAGCCTGTGATAAATTGGATGTCAGTTCCTCACAGTGCCATCTTAATAGACACAGCAAGTATAGAATTATCCATCCATTAATTAATTTTTGTATCAGAATCTCTACGAAAATGCAGACAAGTTCCACATTATCAAAATCTGATCAGTAACTAAATTAAGAGTTGTCAGACAGTAATGCTAATCATTGTACCACATTGTTCTTTATATCTCAAACTTACTACCGAGAAGACAGTAAAAAAATTGTTTAATTACCCTCTATATTACAATAATAAAATACATATTGTTTAGATAAATTCTTTTTCTAGGACTAAGAAACAATTTCTTACTCTAAAGACTAAACCTTGCAATAGTAAAGTTTAATGCTCTGGGTTATATTTAATTCCTTTTGCAATTTCATGAAAAATGCGAAGCAAATATTATACAGAAAGTTGTCATCAGGGCCTAAAGGCTAATCATAACATGTTCAAAATGTGGTCTATTTGTAGTTTAATATTTTTAAATTAGTTGATGCCACCAACCCACCCACCCATTATCCAACTCGCTATATCCTAACTACAGGGTCACAGGGGTCTGCTGGAGCTGATCCCAGCCAACACAGGGTGCAAGGCAGGAAACAAACCCCGGGCAGGGTGCCAGCCCACCACAGGGCACGCGCACACACACACACACACACACACACACACACACACACCAAGCACACACTAGGGACAATTTAGAATCGCCAATGCATGTCTTTGGACTGTGGGAGGAAACCGGAGTACCCGGAGGAAACCCATGCAGACACAGGGAGAACATGCAATAGATAATACAGCCAATTATCCATCCATCCATCCATTTTCCAACCCGCTGAATCCGAACACAGGGTCACGGGGTCTGCTGGAGCCAATCCCAGTCAACACAGGGCACAAGGCAGAAACCAATTCTGGGCAGGGTGCCAACCCACCACAGGACACACAGAAACACACCCACACACCAAGGCCAATTTAAAATCTCCAATCCACCTAACCTGCATGTCTTTGGACTGTGTGAGGAAACCGGAGCGCCCGGAGGAAACCCACGCAAACACGGGCAGAACATGCAAACTCCACACAGGATGGACCCGGGAAGCGAACCCGGATCTCTTAACTGCAAGGCAGCAGCGCTACCACTGCGTCACCGTGCCAACCTACAGCCAATTAATCTATTATTAATTAAATAAATAAATAAACAAATAAATAAATAAACCTAACACGCACATTGGGTAGACGCATTAAATTGCCTGATAGCAGTGGGCAGAAAAGAAATAGTATAATGTTTTCAAACCTATTTAATTAAATTAACTATTTCTAATTAATGGCTGCACTCGGGTCCTAATCTGGATCCTAAGTTGGTTTGTGGTGGGTGCGGCAATGCACTGTATTAGTGTGTGCTCCTAACCTTTCTCTCTCTAATTAACTATTATTTCACTTAAAATAACAATTTTTTCCCTGAATTTGCAGAAGGTCCGCCAGCTGTGGAAAACATCCTGTATGGTCCCAGTATCAAAGAAATACCATTCCAGTGATCCCAAGGCATTCAGACCAGTTGCTCTTAATTCATACATCAAGAAGACCTTTGAGAGACTGGTCCTAAAATAGCTGCGACCCCTGGTTTCAGAACATCTTGATCCTCTTTAGTTTGCCTATCAAACACACAAATGTGTGGAGGGTGTTCTCATCCACATACTCCACAGAGCCTATTCCCGCTTGGACAAAGCTGGCTCCACAGTCAGGATAATGTTCTTTGACATTTCCAGTGCTTTTAACACCATTCTACCTAATCAACTGGGGAAAAAGCTCAGGGCTTTGAATCCTGATTCTCCCACAATCTCCTGGATCATGCAGAGCAGACTGTAATTGCTAAGAACACATGCTAAGCATATTCCAACAGCACTAGGTATAGGCAGGAACCAACCCTAGACTTTGCACCAATTCATTACACGGCCTATTTGGAATCATCAAGTAACCTAAAAGGCACCATTTTGAGATTTGGAAATATAATTAGAGCATCCAGAGAATAACATTGTTAGTATTAGTGAAAGACTTATTTGAGCACCCTGACACCTTGTGGTTTTTACAAGCAGTTGTTATGATCAACAAGAACCCTCCATGGATGTCCATAGAGAAGAGCCAAGCAAAATGTCCATATAAATGTGTTTTTTTTTTTTTATTAAGGGTGCAACAGTAGAATAATCAGACAAAGCAGCCCTTGGTACACTAGCAACAGAGACTTGAAATCAAAGTTCACAGGCAAATGCTATACTTAGAGTCATAAAACAAAGGCTAGGTCAACACCAGATTCTAATTTAAATACTTCTGCTCAGTGCCAAGTCTCTAACAAAGTATTTTATGTTCACAAAATTGAGTTTAATGCACAAAACAATTTCTTATTGCATGGCTGTTAGGATGCCATGCATGCTGTGATGTTACCATCGAATTTGGCAAGCCCATAGGCAGTATTGGAAAAATGAACCACACAACATTGTCCAAACAAGCAGAGGACAAAGCTCAAGTCCAAATGCTATAGACAAAATGCAAACCATAATCTTAGTCACAAAACTTTAAGGTCCTAACTTCTTAAATAGATTTACTACTAGCAAAACACACAACAGAAGTACACAAAAAAATCCAGAAACTTGGACATTTGAAGTAGCATGCTGCCATCTTAAATAGAGGCTGTTATAGTTAGCTTTCTTTACTGCAACACTATCTTGCTTCTCGCTATTTTATGTTATTTGCATCTCCCATATCCATTGGAACCAGAGCCGGCCCTAGACAATTTTGGGCCTGAAGCAAACTGATACAGAGGGCTCCATAAGTGCCCCGACCCCTGCAACTAAGGGGTCCGGGGCAGAGCTCCGGCCGTCAAGCGATTTCCTGTATTCTGAGCTGCAGAAATGCGTTTTCCCGGCATCTACAACCATTACTTTTTGACGATTTCCATTTGACACTGACAACCGTAACCGTAACACACTGACAGGAGCCAAATTTACAGGCTGTCAGCGCAGACTGTCGTACAAGGCCCTGAGTGAAGGGTATGAGTGATGGAGGTCGGAGTGGGCCTGCATAAATGTCTTTAGTGACGATACTTTAACAGATAAAGCTACATTTTAGCCAGCTTTTGCTGTTTCCACCAGGCAGCACGTGGAGGTAAATAGCTAGGCCAAGCATTTTTTTTTCGCTTTTTATATTTTTTATATATTTTTTTTATTTTATGAAGATGAGATCCACATTATTTTGTTTTTACATTTTTATTCGGTTTTAAAGCTTGTTTTCATACTTTCTGGTGCTAGTGCTGCTGCTGCTGCTAGAGCTAACCGTTTTCGTTAGGAAGCGTTGCAAAGCGCCTTTTTGGGTAGCGAAGAATTCATCTTTCGCTGCTTTTTCTTTACGTTTTTGAGCGCCTGATTTATATTTCTTTGACGGTGGAACTGAAGACATTTGGAATACAATAATTTCAAACTGTGGAAATTCGGCAAGGCCTAACTACTATCTACAAGACGTTCTTTCTAACAAAATGGAAATATGAAGGAAAGTGATGGCTTTACGAAGAGAAGGGCCCCTTTTATGCTCTGTCGAGAATGCAGTGCGGCGGAGAGGCCCTGACTGAAGCGTACGTGGCCGCCTACTGAGGACAGAGGCACAGATGAGCCGTGGAGGCGACAACAGGCGCACGGGCCTAAGTGAAGCGTAATGAAGATTGGAGTGCCGAGTGGAGATGTCCACGTGGAGTAATTAGGTGATGGAATATGTTGCCCGTGAATTACAGTGGTGTGAAAAACTATTTGCCCCCTTCCTGATTTCTTATTCTTTTGCATGTTTGTCACACAAAATGTTTCAGATCATCAAACACATTTAACCATTAGTCAAATATAACACAAGTAAACACAAAATGCAGTTTTT
>JANRMT010062808.1:28785933-28854128 GCA_026402145.1 Polypterus bichir lapradei | reverse complement strand
AAAAACTGCATTTTGTGTTTACTTGTGTTATATTTGACTAATGGTTACATGTGTTTGATGATCAGAAACATTTTGTGTGACAAACATGCAAAAGAATAAGAAATCAGGAAGGGGGCAAGTAGTTTTTCACACCACTGTATATATATAAACAAATTAGAAATAGAGGTTGGAGTGAAGGAGTCTGTTGCTCCATTGGGCCCTCCGCAGCAGCGTCGCATCATAGGAATAAAAAAAACCTTGGGCGCAGTGGGCCCCCTCCAGCTGTGGGCCCGAAGCGGTCGCTTCGTTCGCTTCACCCTAAGGCCGGCTCTGTTGGATCATCCCAGCATTCAGTGGGGGACACAGCACTGATGTCATCTGAATTGAAAACAGGTCAAAAACAATATTGTGGCATCTGACTTTAGGATCCCAAAACACTTTGTACCTTTTTCCTTGCAAATTATTTATTTAAGTCATGCTTTCAATTCTTGGTTAGTGGTTCCCATCTTGTAGTTTGTGTTCTGATGATTTGGTTGGCTAGATCTGCCAGTTTTGACCTCTGCCTGTTTCTGACTATGCATTTCTCCAGGTCATTTTCCTTCTCTGTGCTTTCGCCAATGTGACAGAAGGACCTCCATGACATTACATATACTTAAAAGATTTACATTGTGGCAAAAGGGCACTATTGTCAACAATAAAAAAACAAACAAATAAAATGGCAGCAGTGATAATCAATGTAAAAAAATAAAATGGAAGTGAAAAGATATTGCCCATTCCATTAATTAAAAAATGAAAAATATTATTTGTGCAATCCTGACAACAATAAACAATGCAGGAGCTGACATCACATGATGTGACACATTGGCAGGTACACCATAACCATGATGGTAAGAATACCAAACTACCTCATTATGAATGAGTTATTAACTAGTTGAGCTTTAAGAAGCAGGGACATTTGTTTGACCACTAAGTTAAGTAAAATAGGTCATAAATATGCAAAGACATCAATAAATTAAAATGGGTGCAAAACAATCACCCTTGGGGAATTGCACCATATGGGCATAGTGCCGTAACTGACGCTCCCTCACAAAGCAGGTAATGTTCCTCATTCAAATTACTCATTCGTCACAAAGTCAAACCAGTGGTACCCAAGAATTCTCTGAAGACACATTGTACCCTAGGAGTCCAGTCTTAACCTCAGGTCACTAGATAGCATCCATGTCTCACAGCCATATAGCAACATAGGAAGCACCAGGAGTCTAAAGACTTGGACCTTTGTCCTTTGAGAAAGATATCGGGAGCACCACACACCCTTTTCCAGCGACCTCATGACTCCCCCATGTTCTCCCAATTTGTCTACTGACTTCACAGGAAGAGTCACCATAGACATGAATGTCACTGCCGAGGTAAGTAAACCTCTTGACAAGGTCGACTCTCTCTCCACAGACAGACACACTGCTGATGGCTGTGCCTGAGAGGTCATTAATGCAAAGTAAAATGTATAAGTGCAGTACAGTTAATTTTCATTTGTAAAATTAATTAATTAATTAAAAAAGCTAAGCTACAAAAAAGAGTGGACCCATGAGAAATGTAGGTGGGTATAGGCCTACCCAAGCTCTATTCTGCTGCCAAATTTGCTTCCCTATATTTTGAACAAAATTTGGATGTTGTTTAATATGCTTGACAATATTGCATAATGTGACTGTGATGAAGGGCATTACGCAGTGTGTGCATCATGTTCCCAGCAACATGAAGCATCATAGTGCTATGAGGCTCAAAAATGTCAATGCCTATGAAAAGTGAACACATAAATGGCAAAGAAATGGAAAAACCAAAATAAATGACCTGTAAAGTACATTGCGATAGTTTGAGTATGAAGAACACTATGTGAAATAAGAATTGATTGTTTGGGTGACTAAATGATTGATTTATTGATTGTATAATGGTGTTGTTCTGAAGGTTGCATTGAATGACAGTTACAAGTATAGACAGGGAAAGAAAGAAACAAATCTCTCATGGCAAAAAAGCAAGCTACTGGTTGAACAGACTGAAATAAAAGAAGACTATTCACCAATAACCTCGAAAGCAAGGTATGGCCTTGACAGTGAGTAACAAAAAAACGTGAGCCAGTGTCATGTTTTTACTTGTTATGTATGACTTAGAATGAACCTGACATCCACACTGCTCAAAGTACCACATTCATATGGAATACAATAAAAGCCTGTAATAGCTCTCAAAATCAAAACTAAAATCAAGTAATACAGATGCTTCAGCAGTACATTCTATCCCTAGCGTAGTCAGAACAATGAGTAGATGGTATAATCAGTAGAATGTTCTTCAAATAAAAACAATACAGAATAATACTAAGACTGTGCTAATTGACTATTATTTATGAAACAAATACATCAGAATCCATACAAAATACAAACTTGATAAATCTCAGGAATGGTTACAAGCAGGCTATCTGACTAAAAAGCTTCTGAAATATCACACACCAGCAAAACATTCACACAGCTTAAGCAGTTATCAATTTAGTACATATAGAATGTCAAAGGGTTCCCTATGCCATGATGCCAGCTTCCTAAGACCTTATTGTTAGCTCCCATCTTATTAGAATGGCTTACAATATTTGGTTACATTGTCTGTATTAGTACGTTAAATGTGGTTAGTTATGTTACTGTGCATTTGTACTTTTAAATGTCCATGACAGCAATTAAAGAGCAGCAAGTTTATTTTGAGAATAGAAGAAAATAACTGCATTCTTGTTTTCTTGTTCACTAAATGGCATGAGTATTTCAGCATTCTCACAGCTGAGCAAAAATCTGTTACCACAGCAGACGTCACACAGTCTTTGTAGTTGGCGTCTGCAAAAAGTGCGCAATTTTCAATGAAGTGGAAAAATGCACTTGACACTTTCTCAGCATCCTTACAGAAATGTGCACATTTCTTTACTGCAAAAGAAAAAGACAAGCCAGATCTTTTTGACCGACATCACATTTCATCTGAACATGTGCCAAGGGAAGAGAAAGACTGAAGTAACATGTTTCTTGTGTTGAAAGCATTTCAAATCAAATTGCCTCAGTCCCCATAAATCAGTAAAGATTTTTTTCACTGAGATAACAGAATGTGATTGTGTATAAGGAGTTTCTCAGTTTCATTGATAAGTCCTTTCTGTTACTGGATCCTCTTTTACTCCTGTTACCTGTTAGCTCTGTCTGGATCAGTGTGCTACACTGAAAAACAACTTTGTTAATTTGCAAATTAATAATCCTGAAAGTTAAATGCTTGACAAGTATTAGTCAATTTTGGGGCTTTGTCCATTTGACCAATGGATATCTGCACAAACTAAAAAAACTGCCTCAACAAACTACAAATACAATTTTTCAACATATACAGTATGTATTATCCAATGTGGAAACCAGGGGTGCTCCAGCTGCCCCAACCCCGACACAGACAAGCAGAGACACAAGTTCAAGCACAGCACACATTTATTATAGTAGGGTAGCGCTTTTCCCTCGCTCCCCTTAGCAGCATAGTACAAAGCACCAAGTACAATACACAGTCCTTCCTTTCTGTTTCTTTCTCTCTTTGCCTTCACTTCTCCTCCAGCAAGCTTTGTCCACCTCCTTTCGACTCTGGCTCCTTGAATAGTGGCGGCTAGCTCCTTTTATAGTGCACACATCACATCTGGATGTGGCGGAAGCGGTGCCACAAAGAGCTCAGCCATACCTGCAGCACCCCCTAGCAGCACCCACGGAACCCAATAGGGCTGCTCCAAATTCCAACTCCAAGCATGCCCTGTGGGAATCTGTGGTGCTGCAGCAACCCAGGAGGGCTGCCCTCTAGCATTCCGGGGAAGATAATGTCCCAAGCGTGCTCTCTCCCTCTGTCCTTCCATCCAGCTGGTGTCCTGGCTGGGTAATGGCCTTAGCCATCCGTCACACCAAACATTGGGGATACAAAAGCTGACCTTTGCAAAATGTGATTTAATGTTGATTTTTGCATTGGATTCATAATTCCATTGTCTAATACCAATGTGACTTGTTTTAAAATAACAAGATTACTTCCCCTAGGGAGTTTCTCTGATCATTTTCTTGGTCTACCATTACCACTGTCAATAGCAGCAGGTGGTGGGCACAAGCTTATTTGGCAATGTCACATTAAAAAATTGGAGATATTGCCATTACCATAAAAGGTAGTCAGCAGCCTGCTATGCTAATGGTGTGCACACTTGGAAGTCAGGGTAGGAATAAAGTTATCTGGCAAGATGGTAACTGAGTAAATAAAGTGTGGGATGTATAACGAAAAGGTATAGAGTTTGAAATGTGTTACACAAGAATTGCATGCTGAGATAAAAAAAAAAAACCTTGGCCATTGTGAGTGACTGTGGGTGTGGCAACTGGCAGGATTTCTATCTGTTCTTAGTTCTGTTATATTGGAAAAAATTTAAGAAGGTGGATACATGCCTTCCCATGGTGAAAGACAAAACAGGTTTCCAAATTTGGCTGTATAACAAAAGGTGAAGAAACATTAAGGCACAGAGAAAGAAGGGCTTCAGCAATGCTGAACAAAATTTTAACATCTTCTCTCACTAAATTAATGATCAAGTGTTCAAGTAAATCCAGACCAGCATGACTACTCTTCATCAAGAAAATGGAAATGTTAGGTTTCCTAGATGTAGAAACAACTGTTTTGAGGGCTGAAACTGAATATTTGTATTTGGCAAAAATATGGTAAAGAAGATTAAAAATTAAGAACAGATCGATCCCCACCCCTGAGAGAGAGAGCAAGCCAAACGGCGTTAAATTTAAGGCTTGTAAACATACCTAAATTAATAAATTCTCTGTGCCTTATGAACTTATTTTAAAATATTACTGATTAGATCCTGCCATGTTTTGAAAAAAGTCTGTACAGATCCTCTAACTGAGTATTTGATTTTTTCCAACTTCAAATAATATAACACATCGGTTTCCTACTGACTTAAAAGAGGAGAGTTTGGGTTCTTCCAGTTTATGAGAATAAGTCTACGTGCCAAAAGTGTAGTGAATGCAATCACAATTTGTTTGTCTTTCTCCGCTTTAAACCCATCTGAAAGAACACCAAACACAGCTGTTAATGGGTTTGGAGGGATTGTGAGTCCAAGGCTATCTGAAAGGTAATTAAAAATGTTTGTCCAGAATAATGTTAATTTGGTGCAGGACCAGAACATGTGACCTAGTGAGGCTGGGACTTGGTTGCAACGTTCGCAGGTTGGATCATGCCCTGGAAACATTTTGGAGAGTTTTAGTCGAGACAGATGTGCTCGATATATAATTTTGAGTTGTATGATTGTATGCTTTGCGCATATGGAGCTCAAGTGAATTCTCTGCATTGCTACTTTCCACTCCTTTTCTGATATATTAATTGAAAGATCTTTTTCCCAGTGTCTTCTTGGATCTTTGAAAGGGAGGGATTGTAAAATGATTTTATATATTGTAGAGATGGAGTCTAAGTCCTTGAGATTGAGCAATATTTTTTCCAGCATGGATGAGGGTGCAAGATGAGGAAAATCTGGAAGGTTTTGTTTAACAAAGTTTCTGATTTGAAGATAGTGAAAGAAATGTGTAGCTGGAATGTTAAATTTGGAATGTAATTGCTCATAGGATGCAAAGACGTTGTCTATATAAAGATCTCTAAGCAAGTTAATTCCAAATTTTTTCCAAATATTAAAAACTGCATATGTTTGTGAAGGTTGAAAGAGGTGGTTCTCTTGCAGGGGTGCCACAGATAGAAGCTTCTCCGTCTTAAAATGCTTTCTACATTGGTTCCAGATTCTAAGTGAGTGGAGCACAATTGGGTTATTAGTGTATTGCCGATAACGTGTGTTTATTGGAGCACAGAGCAAGGAATACAAAGAAGTACTGCAGGATTTTACTTCTATTGCAGACCAAGCCTGTGTATGTTCTTGTATTTGTGTCCAGGTTCTTATCGCCTGTATATTTGCTGCCCAGTAATAAAACTGGAAGTTAGGTAGAGCCATGCCGCCTTCTGCCTTTTGTCTTTGTAAGGTCGCTCTTTTGATGCGTGGATGTTTTGAATTCCAAATAAATGAGGTTATTGTTGAATCTAATTGCCTAAAAAATGATTTATTAATATATATTGGGATGTTTTGAAATAAAAAAGGAGTTTAGGAAGAATATTCATCTTAACAGTGTTAATTCTTCCAGCTAGTGTGAGATGAAGGGTTGACCATCTATGCAAGTCTTGTTTAATTTTTTCCATGCAAACGGCGAAATTTTGTTGATATAGAGCTTTATGTTTACTTGTGATGTTTACCCCTAGGTATTTAAACTGTTTTGCAATGATAAAAGGTAGGGTATCTAATCTAATATTATATGCTTGAGAGTTCACTGGAAAGAGTACACTTTTATTCAGATTAATTCTTAGACCAGAGATCTTTTGAAATTCTGTGAGTGCTGCTAAGACTGCAGGCACAGAATTTTCTGGGTCTGATATATACAGTACCATGTCATCTGCATATAATGAGATTTTCTGTTCCAGTCCTTCTCTGCTAATCCCCTTTATCTGATCAGTATTTCGACAATGTATTGCCAGTGGTTCAATGGCAATCGCAAACAGCAGCGGTGACAAGGGGCATCCTTGTCTAGTGCCACGTTCTAGTTTAAAGTAGTCTGAGCAAATGTTGTTGATGCAAACTGAAGCTTCTGGGTTAGTATACAGTAATTTAATCCAGGCACAGATGTTTGGGCCAAACCCAAACTTCTCCAATATAGTAAAAAGGTATTTCCATTCAATCATGTCGAATGCTTTTTCTGCATCCAATGATAATAATATTTCTGGGGTGTTTGATTTAGTTGGTGAGTATATTACATTAAACAGGCGTCGAAGATTGGAAGATAAGTGCCGGCCCCTAATAAATCCAGTTTAGTCTTGTGATATTACCGAGGGGAGCACTTTCTCCATCCTTCTGGCTAAGATTTTAGAGAGTATTTTAACGTCATTATTCAGAAGTGAAATTGGTCTGTATGATGCACATTGTAATAAGTCCTTATTTTGTTTTGGAAAGACAGTGATTAGTGCTTGGCGAAAGGTTTGTGGAAGAGATTGGTTATCTCTGGCTTCTGTAAATGTTGCTAATAAGAGGGGAGCTAGCTGAGCGGAGAATTTCTTGTAAAATTCTGCAGGGTAACCATCAGGGCCTGCTGCTTTCCCGCCTTGGAGTGATTTTATAGCATCTAGTAATTCTGATAACGTCAGAGGTTTATCAAGTTCCTCCGCACTAAAAGCGTCTATTTGTGGTATCTGTAATGTATCCAGAAATGCATTAGATTGTGTATTGTCTTCCTTAAACTCAGTAGTATATAGGGATTTATAGTAGTCTCTGAAAGTGTGCATTATATTTTGGTGTTCGACGATTTTATCTCCGTTCGTGCTAGTGATTACCGAGATTGCTTTGCGCACTTCTTGCTTGTGAATTTGTTGAGCTAAAAGCTTATTAGCTTTCTCCCCATGTTCATAGTAATGATGTCTGGATTTGTAAATTAGTTGTTCAGTTTCTTTAGTTGTCAAGAGGTTTAATTCCGAATGTAGGGCCTGCCTTCTCCTATGTAGAGTCTCGCTTGGTAGTCTGGCATGTTCTTCATCTATTTTAGTAATTTCGCTTTTTATCTCTGCTATTTTCTTGGCCTCGGATTTATTTCTGTGGGAAAGATATGAGATAATCTGTCCTCTTAAGAAGGCCTTAAGAGTTTCCCAGAGTATTCCTGCAGAGATCTCGGGGGATGTATTTGTCTCTAGAAAGAATTTGATTTGTTTGGATATAAATTCAGTACAATTCTCGTCAGCTAATAGAAGCGGGTTGAGGCGCCATCTGCGGGGTGAGTGCATGGGGCTTAGTAATTTTAGCTCCAAGATCATAGGTGCATGGTCAGAAATAACAATAGCATCGTATTTGCAAGATTTAATCTTAGGCAAGAAGTTATTGTCTATAAAGAAGTAATCGATCCTTGAGTAACAATGATGTACTGGTGAGTAGAAAGAATATGTTCTTGAATTTGGGTTTAAAAACCTCCAGGGGTCTGATAAGTTGTGGTCAGTTATAAACTTTGTAATTATTTTTGCAGTATTAGATGCCGTTCCCCCTGTGGAGGAAGTCCTATCTAAAAGTGGATTTAGAACACAATTAAAGTCCCCAGCCATTATAACTTTATGAGTGTTCAGATTGGGAATGGATGCAAATACATTTTGTATAAATTCCTTATCATCA
Organism: Polypterus bichir lapradei; assembly: GCA_026402145.1. Lineage (NCBI taxonomy): Eukaryota > Metazoa > Chordata > Cladistia > Polypteriformes > Polypteridae > Polypterus > Polypterus bichir. Next base: position 28,845,883 of record JANRMT010062808.1, on the reverse strand, counting down.
ACATTAGGTGCATAAACATTTATCTAACTAACTTAATTAATCAGCCATAATACGTTTTTTTCCCAGAAAATGTGTCATTCTAATGGAATACACCATGAAAGTCATGAAAAGAAAAGAAAAAAGGCATTATTGTACCAGGCGCTGAAATTGTGCTGTACATAGGAATTCAGTTATGTATACTACATACACTCACCGGCCACTTTCTTAAGTATACTCGTTCAACTGCTCATTAATACAAATATCTAATCAGCCAATCACATGGCAGCAACTCAATGCATTTAGGCATGTTGACAAAATGGCCTCCTGAAGTTCAAACCAAGCATCAGGATGGGGAAGAAAGGTTATTTAAGTGACTTTGAACATGGCATTGTTGTTGGTGCCAGAGGGCCTAGTCTGAGTATTTCAGAAACTGAATTGGTATATCCAGCAGGATAATGCACCATATCACAAAGCTCAAATCATCTCAAACTGCTTTCCTGAACATGACAAAGGGTTCAATGTACTCAAATGGCCTCCACAGTCACCAGATCTCAATCCAATATAGCACCTTTGGGATGTGGTAGAACGGCAGATTTGCATTATGGATGTGCAGCTGACAAATCAACAGCAACTGCGTGGTGGCATTATGTGATATGGACCAGAATCCCTGAGGAATGTTTCCGGGACCTTGTTGAATCTATGCCATGAAGAATTACAACAGTTCTGAAGGCAGAAGGAGGTCAAACCTGGTACTAGCAAGGTGCACCTAATATAGTTGCAGGTGAGTGTATTACTTATATATTATGTGGTACAAAAAAATTTCTCAACCCTAAACTTTACATTCTAAAAAACTCCACAATAAGAGTTAAGAGTGACATTTTCTATAACTATTTTTTGGCACCACACATCTCCAGTGATTTTTAACTCGCTTGTTAAAGTTTAGGTGAAGGCAGTCTGGATTTAGTATTTTGTAATAATCAGTATAGAATTAAGGGTGTAGAGGTGATTGAACCACTAGGACCAGTGACCATAAATTAATACAGTTCTCAGTGTTTTGTAAGAGTGTGGCTGCAAAGACTAAAATCCTTAAGTTTAACTTTGATAGGACAAATTTTGAGCAGATGTGGCAAATCTAAGAAGGATAGACTGGGATAAGCTTTTAAGTGTGGAGACAGTCAAGGAGCAGTGGAACAGTTTTAAAAATGTTTTACATGTAATGCAGGACAGGTACATATCTAAATTTGGAATTAATAGGACATTTACCTTACTTTAATTAATAGGATATTTACCCTCAAGTTGTTAAGGAGGCTAGAGAGTACATATATAAACCCTTGACACATATATTTAGGAAGTCACTATGTACTGGGGAGATTCCGAAGGACTGGAAAATGTCAAATATTATCCCATTATATAAAAAGGGTGACCAGGTAGATCCAAGCAACTATAGGACAGTAAGCTTAACGCGTATCTTAGGAAAATTAATGGGAGGAATTATTAAGGATAGGATTGAACAGCACATGGAAAGTACAGGAGTTTTTCTGAACAGTCAGCATGGGTTCAGATGAGGAACTCTATTGAATTCTATGATGAAGCAACAAAAGGATATGATGAAAGTGGAGCATATGATATTATGTATCTTGACTTTCAGAAAGCATTTGATAAGGTGCCACATGAGAGGATGGGCATCAAACTAAAAGAAGTGAGAGTTCAGGGTGATGGTTTTAGATGGGTGCACAACTGGCTCAGACACAGGAAGCAGAGGGGGATGGTGAGAGGAACTTTATCAGAATTGATCGATGATAAGAGTGGCATTCCACAGGGGTAAGTGCTAGGGCCGCTGCTATTTTTAATATACTGTATATAAATGATTTGGATAGGAATATAAGTAAAAACCTGGGCAAGTTTGCAGATGATACCAAGATAAAGTATGTGGATTGGCAGATAATTTGGAATCTGTTAAATCATTATAGAAGAACTTGGACCGCATACAGGGTTGGACGGATCTGCGGAAGATGAAATTCAATGTCAGTAAATGTAAAGTATTATACATAGGAAGTAAATATGTTAGATTTGAATACACAATGGGAGGTCTGAAAATCGAGAGTGCACCTTATGAGAAGGATTTAGGAGTCTTAGTGGACTCCACGCTATCAACTTCCTGACAGTGTTCAGAAGCCATTAAGGAGACAAACAGAATGTTAGGTTATATAGCACAATGTGTGGAGTACAAGTCCAAGGAAGTTCTGATCAAGCTTTATAATGTACTGGTGAGGCCACATCTGGAGTACTGTGTGCAGTTTTGGTCTCCAGGCTACAAAAAAGACATAGCAGCTCTAGGAAAAGGTCCAAAGAAGAGCAACTAGGCTGATTCCAGGGCTACAGGGGTTGAATTATGAAGAAACATTAAAAGAGCTGAGCACTTTCAGTTTAAGCAAAAGAAGATTAACTGGAGACATGTTTGAAGTGTTTAAAATTATGAAGGGAATTACCACAGTGGATCAAGACTGTTATTTTAAAATGAGTTCATTAAGAACAAGGGGCCACATTTGGAAACTTATTAAGGGTAAATTTCGCACAAACATTAGGAAGTTTTTCTTTACACAGCGAACCATTGACTCTTTGAATAAGCTGCCAAGCAGCGTGGTAGACAGTAAGACTTCATGGATTTTCAAAATTAGACTTTTGAATTAAGTGGATAGGACTAGTGAGCCTTGTTGAGCTGAATGGCCTGTTCTCATCTAGATTGTTCTAATGTTCTAATTTTCTAATCTACACCTACTTTAGGAGACTTTTACAACTGAAAACATTAGCACTGCACAGAGATGTCTCCAACTGTTAAAACATGTATTTGTCATTGCTTCATTCATTTATTATCTAACCATGCTTATTCATATTCATGTTGAGAATATCCCTGAAGCACCAGGCACAAGTCATGGCTAAAACCTGGATGATTAATCTTAAATGGATGAAACATACATCATACAGATGCATTGAGATGCATCATTAGTGATGTTTCCTGGGTTCATAGGATGTTTCAGGTCTCACAGCATTATACACCCTAGCCCAGGATCTACTGAATTAATAAATTATCCCAGAAAAAAAAAAAACTGAATCATACTGTACATTGAGTCTTGTATCAAATATATTTTTGCCTACACTCAGGCTGTCACCCTGTGTATCTTTAGGATGGAAATATGGCTTGTCAGTGTACCATGTGGTTCATGCTCTAAAACATTTAATTCAACTCATTTTAGTAGATTGCCTCTGGCAATAGAGAGCCTATTGGCATTATACAGTAGCAAAAGAAATGTTCACATTCATGAGTAAAAATAAGGACCAACTAGAAGTTACAGAAAAAAAAGAAAGAAAAAAACTCACATATAATAAATTACCTCAAAAAGTTTACTGTGCTCGTCTTCTCTCTAGATGTACAGTAGTAACTAAGGAAACACTAAGAGATACTGTGCAAATCTGTACAAACATCCTTGTTTATTCATATGCTAACATTAGAACCCTTGTCAAAGTAAAGCTGAATAGATAAAAAGTACGCTGCCTCTCTTTTGATAGCGAGCATCATAGACAGCCAGGTGCATCAAGAAACAGAAAAAGAAAACTAAATTACATTTTTAGATTTCATTTTTCCTATATTGATTTATTAAAAGATACAGAATAAAAACATGTTAGAAAATATTGTAGCATAGTGCAGAGAGCCCTTTGTAGGCAAAAGTAGAATGAGGTAATTTGCATGTACTTCATAGGCTGACTTTATCCAAGGTGACATACAACACTAATGGTTGTAATTAGTTACTAATTGGTTACATTTCTTTTGGTTTTCCAATCAGAGCACAAGCAGGTCAACTGACTTGCTCAGGGTCACACAACATCAGTAGCAGGATTTGAACCCATAACCTCAGGGTTTGATGTCCAAAGCCTCAAACACTAATGTACACCACACTGATGCTGCTTGCAGAGCAGGACTAGACGTTTGACAGGCAGCATCAAGAGAGCTCATGAAAGAGGTTGGGAACTTTCTTAGAAAACAAATAAATCAGAAACACATGCAGATGTTAGTGCTTGAATGTATGAAGCATCATGTCAATGATGATGAAGAAGAGTGTAACAGCCATTGCTACATAGTACTAATAGTGTTCAGGTTTGCAACAGTGTTAACCAGCCTCATCTTGTTTCCAAATAATATCAGTTTTGGAGGTATTTTCTGTGACCCATAAAAATGCATAAGTGAAATTATTAGTCTTTTTTGGCTCTTGGAGTCTAATTTGTTGGTCTGTGAACAAGCCCATTATTAGGATGAATATGTGACTGTTCTACCAAGAAGACTTCATTTGTCAGTAGTCAAAAGTGTGCATGGGAGAATGGAAGGTTGGTGCATACTTTAAAGGGGGTTAGCATTCATAAGGAAAGAGACAGAACAGAGCTGCAGTGGACTTTAATAGATAGAATGCTGGTATTGCTGGTGTAGTTTTTGTTTGTAGACTTTATATCCATGTAAAATTCAATTTGTCTCCTTAAGATGTGCATATCCTTACTGATAATTTTCTTTATACCCTAATTTTATTTATATTCTGTAGTACCAGGGAATAATTTCAGTGTTCAGCCAATGAGACCACTGATTACTACAAGGTACACTTTTAATACATCATTAAGAACCTGTCACAGTTACATTGTCATCTTCTGAAGTATTTTTTTTTAAATTAGTACGACATACCTTATAAAATAGCAACTCACTAAATATTGAAGGAAACAGATATATCAAATAAGTCAAACTGCCACAAAATTGTCAGGAATTTCTGAGAGAGAGAGATTTAGGCCATTGCAGTATTTTTAATGAATGTACAGATACAAGTGTCAAAAAAGTAATCACAACACATTTTGCGGTTGTAATATAACTTAGATTTAAACTAGATAAGCAACAAAAGTGTATTGACTCATTTATGTTGAGACATTTCAGCCTACCAATGTGACAAGATTTAATTGGAGCAGAATTCTAAGAAATTATCTTATTTCATTGCATTGCATTTGTTTCTTAGTTTTCTTCTCTTCTGTTGACAATTTGCCTTCATTTAAATTATAATCCTTAAAAACAATACCTCCATCAGAACCATTAAACATCATAATAATGGAATTAATATGAAATAATAATCAATCACCAAATGCATAGCAAACATTTGAAAATAATTAGTGTATTAAACAGTATTCAGTGTTTTAGACAAAGATAATTATATTTGTCCATGTGTAGAATGTTTTTAACCTGACCATAGGGATGTGTAATAAATAAAATGAACTGAACTGAAGTACTACAGAACAAATAGCTTTGGCAAGATGGGTTAAGCCAGATAGCTGTTCTTTTCTATACTTTCCTTGAACAAGCCTTAAGTTTTTAGTGGAATACTCCTTGATAATATTGCTGGACGTGTTTTTTCTGCCATCTTGCCTACTTGATATTTATGGTATATTTTAGGCCTTTTGATTTGTTGTGAAATACAGCCGGGTCCCATGCCCGGCAGGGACCCCCCCTGCTGCTTATGTTCCAGGGGAGCCACCATGGGCAGTCCAGTACCTCCCCCGGGATGCTTGGTGGCAGCCTCCCTGGCCGACGGCGATTCCCCAACCACCCGCAGGGCTCCATGGGAGATGGAGTCCTCCACAGCCTGGTTGGGGGCTTGGATGGCCGCTAGGAGGAGCTGCATGGACTCAGCAGCCTGGCTGGATGATTCTTCAGTCCCACCCGGAGGTGCAATCAGGACCAGGTGGTCAAGCACCTGGAACACTTCCGGGTGGATTATAAAAAGGGCCAGCCACCACCACTCAAGGAGCCAGAGTCGGGATGAGGAGGATTAAGCTTGAGGAGGAGTGGTGGAACAGGAGAAAGAGTGTTTTGGTGGTACTAAAGTGGTTTTGGGACTGTGGTGGGCCTGTGGGACATGGGGAAGGCGTGCCCCATAGCTGAAGAGAGAAATAAAAGTGTGCTTATTTTAACACATGCCTCTGTGTCAGTCTGTGCTGGGTCGGGCGCTATATAGCGCCTATTTACAATGTAAAAACAGTAAAATCTTCTTAGATCTAGAATACATACATCTTTCATTAATTATGAAATAAGCAGCAATTTTCAATTTAAATAGTGAATCACATACCAGAGAACACCAGTGGCAATTAAGGGGAAGTGCATTTAAGACAATCTGAGGCCTATTCACACAAAGAACTCTGGAAACAAACTACAGAATCAGGTACGATGCAGCAGTAACCTTTACAGCTTCAAGAAATATCTGAGTAATATTTTGGGAAACATAGTTAAGCAAATTAACTTGATAGACGGTATGGTACCCTCTCATTTATATCCATTTATCCATTATCCAACCCACTGAATCCAAACACAGGGCCACAGGAGCCAATCCCAGCCAACACAGGGCACAAGGCAGGAATCCAATCCCGGGCAGGGTGCCAACCCACCGCAGGACACACACTAGGGCCAATTTAGAATTGCCAATCCACCTAACCTGCATGTCTTTGGACTGTGGGAGGAAACTGGAGCGCCCGGAGGAAACCCATGCAGACATGGGGAGAACATGCAAACTCCACGCAGGGAGGACCCGGGAAGCAAACCCAGGTCTCTTAACTGCAAGGCAGCAGCGCTACCACTGCGCCACCGTGCCGCCCCCTCTCATTTATGAATGTTTCTAATTCTAGGCACACGATAAAAGGTATCGATATTTTTATGTATATTAATAATAACAATAAAGAAGATCAACCATATCAAATAATGGACTAAAGACTTCTCTGACACTCTATTAAAATCATAAGCAAGGGAACCAAGGGAGCCAAACTTGCTTTCAAAACCACCTACAAGGATAGCCTTTTACAATTCTTTTAGGTAAATAAGGAATCATGTACTGTATAATAAAATTAGAAGTTAACAGAAGGTACATTCAGCTTGGAAACCACTTCACACTTGCTTACACAAAGTTACACATTTTAGATAGATAGATAGATACTATATTAATCCCAAGGGGAAATTCACATACTCCAGCAGCAGCATACTAATAAAGAACAATATTAAATTAAAGAGTGATAAAAATGTAGGTAAAACAGACAATAACTTTGTATAATGTTATAGTTTAGGATGGAATTGAAGAGGTGCATAGTGTGGGGGAGGAACGATCTCCTCAGTCTGCCAGTGGAACAGGGCAGTGACAACAGTCTGTCGCTGAAGCTGCTCCTCTGTCTGGAGATGATACTGTTTAGTGGATACAGTGGATTGTCCATGATTTTTTTTTTTTTTTTAAATTTTTTTATTAATTTTATTACAATCCATACAAAGCAATCAAGTTTTTACAAAGAGAAAAATTAAGAACAGATCGATCCCCACCCCTGCGGATTCTCCATGATTGACAGGAGCCTGCTGAGCACCCGTTGCTCTGCCAAGGATGTCAAACTGTCTAGCTTCATGCCTACAATAGAGCTTGCCTTCCTCACCAGTTTGTCCAGGCGTGAGGCGTTCTTCTTCTTTATGCTGCCTCCCCAGCACACCACTGCGTAGAAGAGGGCATTCGCCACAACCATCTGATAGAACATCTGCAGCATCTTATTGCAGATGTTGAAGGACGCCAGCCTTCTAAGGAAGTATAGTCGGCTCTGTCCTCTCTTGCACAGAGCATCAGTATTGGCAGTCCAGTCCAATTTATCATCCAGCTGCACTACCAGGTATGTATATGTCTGCACCCTCTGCACACAGTCACCTCTGATAATCACGGGGTCGAGGAGGGGCCTAGTTCTCCTAAAATCCACCACCAGCTCCTTGGTTTTTCTGGTGTTCAGGTGTAAGTGGTTTGAATTGCACCATTTAACAAAGTTAAATTTATACTTCTCCTCCTGCCCACTCCTGATGCAGCCCACGATAGCAGTGTCGTCAGCAAACTTTTACATGTGGCAGGACTCCGAGTTGTATTGGAAGTCCGATGTATACAGGCTGAACAGGACCGGAGAAAGTACAGTTCCCTGCGGAGCTCCTGTGTTGCTGACCATAATGTCAGACGTGCAGTTCCCGAGACGCACATACTGAGGTCTGTCTGTAAGATAGTCCACGATCCACGCCTCCAGGTATGAATCTACTCCCATCTCTGTCAGCTTGTCCCTAAGGAGCAGAGGTTGGATAGTGTTGAAGGCGCTAGAGAAATCCAGAAACATAATTCTTACAGCACCACTGCCTCTGTCCAAGTGGGAGAGGGATCAGTGTAACATATAGATGATGGCATCCTCCGTTCCCACCTTCTCCTGGTATGCAAACTGCAGAGGGTCAAGGGTGTGGCGGACCTGTGGCCTCAGGTGGTGAAGCAGCAGCCGCTCCATGGTCTTCATCACATGTGAAGTTATTCAGCTCACTAGGACATGATACCTTTGGGACTGGGATGATGCAAGATGTTTTCCCAAGCCTCAGGACTCTCCCCTGTTCCAGGCTCAGGTTGAATATGCGCTGTAGAGGACTCCCCAGCTCCAGCGCACAGGCCTTCAGCAGTTGTGGTGATACTCCATCTGGACCCACTGCTTTGCTGGCACGAAGCCTCCTCAGCTCTCTGCTTACCTGGGCTGCTGTAATTGTGGGTGGGGGGAAACTCTCTCCTATGCTGGTATCAGCAGAAGGATGGGTGGAGGGTGCAGTACTCCGAGGTGAGAGTGGGTTAGAGTGGTCAAACCTGTTAAAGAAGTTGTTCATTTGGTTTGCTCTCTCCACGTCTCTCTCGATGATGGCGCCCCGCTTCAAGCTGCAGCCAGTGATGATCTTCATCCCATCCCACACTTCCATCATGCTGTTATTCTGCAACTTCTGCTCCAGCTTTCTCCTGTACTGCTCCTTCACCGCCCTGAGCTGGACTCGGAGTTCCTTCTGCACATGCTTGAGCTCATGCTGATCACCGCCTTTAAAAGCCCTTTTCTTCTGTTCAAAAGGCCCTTGATGTCACTTGTAATCCATGGCTTGTTGTTAGCATAGCAGCGTACTGTTCTTACTGGAACTACAATGTCCATACAGAAGTTGATGTAGTCAGCAGTGCAGTCAACAACTTCCTGAATGTTCTCACACTATTTTTCATTACTATGGAGAAGTCACAATTAAATAGGTCTTTGTTGTTGTGCAATTGTGATTTCTAAATACTTTATGTAAACTTTTGTAAGTTAAAGGAGACTGATTAACTTTAAACTAAAATGCAAGGCTATTCACTGAAAATAATATACTTTATTTCAAATAATACATTTTTTTATTCCATTTGACATATGACAGCAATATAACTGATCTTTGTAGTTATTTCAGTAAAAACTATCCCTGAATACAAATGTTGTGTTATAACTTACTGTGAACTGATGAAAAAAATAGAGAGAATGCAACATTATAACCTTTACATATAAATGGATGTTTCTATATGTAACAGATAAATTATTTAAAAAATACTGAAATAGAGAATAATATGCTTATAATGCAGAAGAATTCACACTTTGACAGAATCAGCACTTTCTGCATGGATAATATGCTTTACTACTATTGTTAGCAACAGTGCAGAATCATGTTTTTTTCCAAGGCATCAAAAGGTTTCTGTCTTGGGCAACAGGCACTTACAAAATCTTGTTTCAAAGAGAAAGAAAGCCATGCAGTCTGAAGGCTTCCATGGAAACCAAGACTGATAAATTCCAATACACTTCCGACAACCTGTTCTGTCACGTCTGGACTCCATGCCAACGAGGCACAAAAATTGCCCATCAGGATGGAGTGCTATATTTAGAATGTGCTCATCTGCCACAAATAAGATGATAAGCAATACCAAACTTACAGACAGGGACTGAAAGCATATCTTTAACAGAGCGTGTTGCCATGAAAAATGTCAAACCTTTGACATCCAATTTAAAATGTACAGTCATAAAATTAAAATGATAATAACTACTGTTTTGAAAAGGTTACATAAAAATACTTTGCAAACAGTGTTCTAATTTATTAACTCCCCTTAAAATTCTATAAGGCTATATTACAGCAGCTGTATACTGTATATATTTTCACTTTAATTTATTAATTCTTCTAGGAAGAAAATTTACAATAGTGCCAAGACAGCTGTCTACTGAAGGCAACAATATTCCACAGGAAAATGTCAATATTCCACACATTATTTTTAAGTTTACTGATCACCTGTCTATATGTTTAAACACTGGCTGAATTAATACCTATCCTAAATGAATAAAGCCAGGTAATTCAAAAATCTTTGCTTCTCTTTTATGCAGGCTCAACAAAGGTACAGTTAAGAGGTATGCAGTACACGACTTACCAGTATTTTAGACAGGTAGTTGAGCTGTGCCCAGGTCATCCAAACATGGCTCTCCATTATTCCACTGTATTGTTTCTTACACACCCCATCCTAAGTTTTACTTTATCTTTAAGAGAAAGCTCCTCTTCCCTTTAAAGAGAAAACTGCTCTTCCTTTTAAACCAACTATAAACTTCCCATGAGTGACTAGTAAAGTGACCATTCACTCCGAGGCAGCTGCTCTCCTGCTCAGATAAAGTACATTTGTGGCCATTTGACTACTTCATGCTATTTATCTATATATATAAAAGTCAATGTGTGTACAGTATGTATGTATGTTCCAGCATCACGTCCGAACGGCTGGAGCGAGTTTCATGAAACTTGGTACACATGTTTCTCATTTGTCAACTAAAAATACTGTAGGGTGAAATCAGCCTTAACCCACCCCCTTCTGGGTAGGGTAGGGTAGGGGTGATCTTATGGTCTTGTATGCATGTTAATCTTTCAGTTGACACTCGGAACGACCACCAATGGGCAAACTGGAGGTGACTGGCAGCATTCTTTATGTTTGCGCACCACCATACGCCCCTGTTGCTTTTGAAATTAAATAGAGTTCTATGCATGTAGGTGTGTGTGTGTCTGTTCGGCCCGGAAGTGAGACGTAGTGTCAGGGTAAGGGCTCCAGCTCCGAGGATACGGAAGCGTGGCCAGCACACCGGAAAAAGGAAACCTCCTAAGGAAGACAGTCACTTAGCTGCTAATGCACAAACGATGCGAGCACGTCGGCAACACAAATGCTCATAGCAGAGTACTCATAGTCCAGAGTAGTTCTGACAGTTTCAATACTTTTTACTTTCTGCTTAAACAGTTAGTGCAGTATATAGCAGGTGACTGCCAGCATTCTTTATGTTTAAGCAGCACCGCACCCCTGTTGCTTTTCAAATTAAATAGAGTTGGCCGGTTCTGAACGTCAAATGGATGATAACATACATACAAGACTGCAAGACAAGCACATTAGTGAGTCTTTATTGTTTGTTAATTTATTTTTATTTTTAAAGTTGTGTTTTTTTTTATTATATTTTTCTCAAGCAGTTAAAAAAAAACACTTTATTTTCCTCCTGGGCAACACTGGGTATTTTAGCTAGTTAAAATATATAATCTTCCATTGAACTTACAGTAATGTGTCAGTAAATAGTTAACTGTGATAACAACAACAACAACAACATTTATTTATATAGCACATTTTCATACAAAAAATGTAGCTCAAAGTGCTTTACATAATGATGAATAGAAAAATAAAAGACACAGTAAGAAAATAAAATAAGTCAATATTAATTAACATAGAATAAGAGTAAGGTCCAATGGCCAGGGTGGACAGAAAAAAAAAACAGACGGCCGGAGAAAAAAAATAATAAAATCTGCTGATACTATTCATTTGAACTATTCATTTGATTGATGTCCGTAACACATTTTACACATTAAACTGCTAATGATCAACAGAAAAAAATGTAGAGATGTAATATTTCAACACAATGTATAATGTATTATTATTGTGACTATTTGATATTATCTATGTTTATAGGAACGTAATGGCTACACACTTTGAAAATTATTAATATTCATTTAAGAAACAGAATCAGTAATATTCTGTGGTGTATTTTTTGCACTTCTTCTGAAATTAAACTTCATGCCACAGCATATACAAATACTGCTTTTACTATTTAATTAAAAGATAAACAGCAGTAAGAAAAAAATGTAGAGATTTAATATTTCATCACAATGTACTTTTTAAGAAGCCATAGTCCATCAGTTTTCTTCGCCTGCCTATTATAAATTAGTCTAGCTGGAGGGCTGGATTTAATTCCAGTAGCAAACAAGGCGTAGTAGGTCAAAGACATCAGTTACATTTGGGATATTCATCCATCCCAGGACATACTCGTACACACAGAGTTTACTGAAAATGCACAACATAGACATATACAATAAGTTACCAAGTAGAGTAGTAGATAGTAGGACCTTGAACACTTGACTCAATTGTATTTTTAGAGAAATTAGATGAATAGGATTGATGAGCTTTGTTTGTTTGTTCTTGTCAGGACTCTGCTACTTTTCTAATGTTCTAACAATGCACACACTTTCATGCACAGGCAGACAAGAGTAAAGTCAACCAGCAAAGCACTAGAAATGAATGCTTACATAGGATCATTAAGTAATTCAATATGTTTATTGTCATGATTTTGTGGAGTTATAAATTATTAATAAATACTATGATAAAGATTTAAACATGTATTGAAGGCACATAACTGTGCATGGTATTTATTAAGCAGTTCAGGTGTAAAGTGAATAAATGGTGATAACTGCTAACATTAAAAAAAGGCCATCATCTGAATGTTTTCTTTAAAAGAGAAGAGTTTTTACTGTGTATATTTTAGAAATACATAAAACAGGAAAAATATCAAAGCAATTTTATTACAAACATTTTTTTTTTTTTGCATACTCATTGGCCTGCTCACTTTTTCAATCTGTAGCCCTTGTAAATTCATGGATTGACCAGTATAAAGATTATCACCACAAGGGGTTGCCACAAAGCTCCAAACCTCAGCCACAATGCTACCCAACACAATTCCGGGTTCAATCAAAATGCAATACAAACATTAACTGCTTATAACAAATAACTATTGAGATGGAAAAAACATGCAAATAATGCAATTGGTCAAAAAAAAAAAAACTTGATGTTGTCAGGGGGCATTCCACCCAGGCAGCAAAGCAATGTTTTTTAACCAACTTAAGAAACAACACATTTAAAGTATGTGTCAAAAAAGGCTCACTGATTTTATTTTTGTATAAGTAACAAGGCTTTGTTTTCCCAGGGTTTGTTGAGAAACATATGCACAATATGAGAATCTATATTTTGCACAAAAATACTCAACTATGCATCATGTCTCATCTATCCTAGTAGGATTTAGTGAAGAGCTGCAGTGTCTGCTTTTAACATTGCTAACATTTCACCTTTATGTATTTCTAATTGCACTTCAGTGTTATACAATCATTGTGATTGCTTAATTTTTGACATCACTAGTATGGTTTATGTTGAGCTACCACTTAACTAAACTTTCCTCTCATCTAAATACATCTATCAGTTATTTGATTATATAATTAGGTAACTAGACAATATATTTGATTATGAAAAGTCTAATTAAAGGGAACATTCTAAAAGATATTCTTTTTATGTTTCATGAACTCTCTAGATTTACATATGCAGTGATTCTGTTGGAGTCTCTCGACATATAGTGTTACTATATACACAAAAGTAGTATTTTTCTACACTTAGTGTAACATACAGCACATATTGAGTCTTGGCTTTTAAGCTATTAATTTTGGGAGACATATAGCTAATGTGCATTAAATAAATTTGCAATTAAACTTGTTTCACGATTACCAAGCACTTTTACAATGCAAGAATAAATATATAATTTAAATACAAAAAAAAAAAACAGTATGAAACAAAAAGAAGGCAAACACTTCAAGCACAATGTGTCTAATTCCTTTGTTAAACTGGGAATGTAAATTATGGTGAAAAACTATCTTTGGGTAATTCTTCTTCAAAAAATGGTTCTTTTGTTATTCAGCATTCAGCTTTCAAAGGGCAGTGGTTTTTATACTCTATGTAAGAGGCTCATGCATAAAAAGGCCTTTTGTTATAACCAGTTTTGATAAGCTAAAGAAGTGGTAAACAGCTCTGCTACATGAGATAAAATAAGTAATAATGCTGTGTGGTTAGAAGGATAATGGAAGAGTCACGAAATCTTTAAAGCAATCTCTCTTGATGAATACTGCATTAGTGTAATCAGATGGCCCAGTCATCTTTCGCTTAATGCAGTTCAACATTATCCAACAAATCAAGTCACTTCTTCCTGTCTTTCCTGCAAAGCTCTGAATGTAATGTCCTTGGATTGTAAAAAATAATTAGTTATAGTTACAGTCTTTGCTTGCGCTAAATTTTATACACACAATACTTCTTGCAAGTTTCTATTTTATTATTTTTGAATTTTTTAAAAGAAGATTCTACTGTACCTTTAACAAAAATGGTTCATTTAACATCAACAAATACTTTCAGAAATTGATAATCACTTGGTTCACTTAATGCAGATTATAAGTAATGTAGGAGATGGTAAATCCAGAGATTCACTCATTACTTCTTATTTACCTGTTTATTTTTGGATGTGAAGAATATATTACTATATAAATACATTACTTTTTTAGATATTAACTTTCATTTGAGACAATTTTTAATCAGGCAATAATTATGTGGTAAAAATGTAACATTTAAAGAAGTAAAAGAGCAGGTGGTACAGGCTGCCTCATGTTTCCAGTGTCCAGTGCCCAATTACTATTCCGAGTAATTTTTGTGCAGAGTCTACACAGATTATTGATGAGTGCTCTTGTTATCCTTCCACAACTACTTAAAGCCTTTTCTACTCTGTCTGAAATTGGGTACTGCATTGTAACCACCGCTGCCAAGGCAGGCATAACTTCATGATTTCTTCTAATGGAAAAACAGAATGAAAAAAACTGATGAACATCAAGATATTCATTGTGCCAATTTATTTGTTTTATGAACTCACAATGTCTCATACAGCGTCACAGAGGACCTAGAGCTAAATAATACCAGCAACATGTAAATGCTATGAACCATTTCTCATTTCCAAACATACTTAAACTTACATGAGATCGGTTTCAAGTAACCAAGTCACCAATCTGTGGAGTAACGGAAGAGACATTAATGAACACAGGAACAATACAGCATGTAAACACCACACTGAAGGAAACCACCAATTAAAGATCATTCTGGAGTCCAATTGCTGGGATGCAACTGCCTTAAAATAATGACTTTAAAGACATACTGTAAATAATTAACCAATTGAATTATTGATTAATCTTCAGAACCTGAAAGACAGTAGAATGTGTAATCTTTAAAAAAATCTTGAACGTTATCTTGGCTTTCTGTAAAAAGATGCTGCAGAAAATAACCAATAATCAAAATGTAATAAGTTGGCTCTGTATCAACCATCTGAATACCTGAAGCAGACCAAAATTTCAGAACAAATTTTCCAGTGATATACACTGGTATGGCTCCTGCATCCCAGATGTGGTTTCATTCAGTGATACCACTAGTAGCCTATTTATTCTTTTTGCAGTGAGTGCACTTAAGTACACACACTAAAATCAGGATGAAATGAGTAACCAGATAAAGGCAGAAACCTGGTTTCTCAAAACCACTCATCTACATGTGCAAATCCACTTATGGAGTTCTCCATACCAGCATCCTTGAACTGCACAAAAAAGAGCTAACCATCTTCATCAGCAGTGAATATGAAAACAATGGAGCCAGTGGGTCAGTTGCAGTGCATGAGCATCTGAAATGATACTGTACTAGCAGCAGATCAAGACCAGACTTTGTAATATGACACTAAGAGGAGATGATCCTCAGGGCCCAGTTGTTCAAAAGTAATCTGATTGCATTGGATAACTTGGATCCAAAGAATCAGGATTACTTTGATTCCAGCAGCAGGGTGCATTCACAGTCGATTTCAGGAACAAAAATGTAATTTAAATTAAATTTAGGTTAGTCAGATAAACAACATGCATATCATGTAGTATATACAGTCATATGAAAAAGTTTGGGAACCCCTCTCAGCCTGTATAATAATTTACTCTACTTTCAACAAAAAAGATAACAGTGGTATGTCCTAGGAACATCTGAGTACTGGGGTGTTTTCCGAACAAAGATTTTTAGTGAAGCAGTATTTAGTTGTACGAAATTAAATCAAATGTGAAAAACTGACAAAACTGTGCAAAAATGTGGGTACCCTTGTAATTTTGCTGATTTGAATACATGTAACTGCTCAATACTGATTACTTGCAACACCAAATTGGTTGGATTAGCTCGTTAAGCCTTGAACTTTAAAGACGGGTGTGTCCAATCATGAGAAAAGGTATTTAAGGTGGTCAATTGCAAGTTGTGCTTCCCTTTGACTCTCCTCTGAAGAGTGGGAGCATAGGACCCTTAAAATAACTCTCAAAAGATCTGAAAACTAAAATTGTTGAGTATAATGGTTTAGGGGAAGGCTACAAAAAGCTATCTCAGAGGTTTAAACTGTCAGTTTCAACTGTAAGGAATGTAATCAGGAAATGGAAGGCCACAGGCACAGTTGCTGTTAAACCCAGGTCTGGCAGGCTAAGAAAAATACAGGAGCAGCATATGCACAGATGGTTACAGACAACCCACAGATCACCTCCAGAGACCTGCAAGAACATCTTGCTGCAGATGGTGTATCTGTACATCATTGTACAATTCAGTGCAATTTGCACAAAGAACATCTGTATGGCAGGGTGATGAGAAAGAAACCCTATCTGTACTCACGCCACAAACAGAGTCGCTTGTTGTATGCAAATGCTCAGTTAGACAAGCCAGATTCATTTTGGAACAAAGTGCTTTGGACTGATGAGACAAAAATTGAGTTATATAGTCAAAACAAAAAGCGCTTTGCATAGCGGAAGAAAAACACCGCATTCCAAGAAAAACACCTGCTACCTACTGTCAAATTTGGTGGAGGTTCCATCATGCTGTGGGGCTGTGTGGCTAGTTCAGGGACTGGGGCCCTTGTTAAAGTTGAGGGTTGGATGAATTCAACCCAATATCAACAAATTCTTCAGGATAATGTTCAAGCATCTCTCACAAAGTTGAAGTTACGCAGGGGTTGGATATTCCAACAAGACAATGACCCAAAACACAGTTCGAAATCTACAAAGGCATTCATGCAGAGGGAGAAGTACAATGTTCTGGAATGGCCGTCACAGTCCCCTAACTTAAATATCATCGAAAATCTATGAGATAATTTGAAGCGTGCTGTCCATGCTCGACAGCCATCAAATTTAACTGAACTGGAGAGATTTTCAATGGAAGAATGGTCAAAAATACCTCCAACTAGAATCCAGACACTCATCAAAGGCTATAGGAGTTGTCTAGAGGCTGTTATATTTGCAAAAGGAGGCTCAACTAAGTATTGATGTCATATCTCTGTTGGGGTGCCCAAATTTATGCATCTGTCTAATTTTGTTATGATGCATATTGCATATTTTCTTTTAATCCAATAATGCCACTGCTGAAATACTACTGTTCCCATAAGGCATGTCATATATTAAAAGGAAGTTGCTACTTTGAAAGTTCAGCCAATGATAAACAAAAATCCAAAGAAGTAAGAGGGGTTCCCAAACTTTTTCATATGACTGTATATATTTATTTATTTATTTATATTTTGCACCTGATATGTTTACCATTACATTCGTAAAGAAAGCAAAGTAGAAATTAGACTATTACACCTTACAGTACAGTAATGTGAAAAAAGGATTTGTCCCCCTAAAATATTCCTCCAAATAGCTGTCAAAATCAAACAAAAATTACTCAATTTGAAGTTTCATTTGACACTTTATATTGATTACAATGACAAAACCAAAATAGTTTCTAACAATGGCATCCCTTATTACATGTCCAGTCAGTCTCTCATTATTGAGAGAAAGCCAGAGGTGTGCCTGAATTTTCAGTAGGTTCAGGTGCATCATAAATGTCATTAAAGAGAAGGAAATTCCACTTGTTAGCAGTATTGTACAGGACAATACAGACAAATATTATGTTGCACACTTCAACATTCTATTTAAATGCTCAATAACACATCTTGTTCTGCAATGAGCAGTGTTGAAGCATGCCTGCTCAGGTGTGTTTGGCACAACAAAAGGGGTCATCAGACATGTAGGAGTGGATAGTCGCTGTCTCCTAATATTATGCCATCTGGTCAGTTGGTTTGGAGCTCTCTGTATAGTGCACTTTCCCTCAGGATACACACATCATGGACAATCACAGACTACTTCACAACACAGTTTGTGATCATGAGGTCATATTAATATGTTTTAATTCTACTGAGGGACGAGAGCTAACCTGGAAGAAGAAAAAAGACATTTGGTTTGAAATCACCCAGAATGTGAATGCCACAGTGTTTGGCCAGAAGAGGACCATTGATCAAGTAAAATTTAGATGGAAGAATCTGAAGACTAAAGCAACGATGGACCATGCAGAAGCAAAACACACCCAAACAAGCAACAATCCGTTTAGGAGAGGTAAGTACACTGATTTGGTCATTGCCATTGTTGAAGGGGAAAACTTCCCCACAATTGAAGAGAAAAGTGTGCCAGTTCCTTCTAATGTAGAGGAAACAATAATTCTTGATCTCATCTCTGTTAGTCTTGAAGAAGGTGAATCCTCACTGGTAGAGACAGTAGCTACTGCCAAAGGAGCTCAAAAAAGAGGCTTGAAGCATTCTTTGCTAAACAATGATGCCTATAGGGCACTTCTTAAACAAGAAACAGAAACACCAGAAGCACAGATTTGTTCGGCAGAGGAACAAATTACTTTGACCCAACTACAGCAAAACAAAGCCATACTTCAGATCCACCTCTTAAAACCACAGATTCAAACTTATTGTCATTCCACAAAGGAAGAACTCTTAAAGAAACCACAGTGTATTTGGTTAATATATATTTGCTTTTTAATTTTATTTTTTTGTCGTCAGATGAGGCCTGTTTGTTAAAAAGATATTGAAAATGAGAAGAGGTGTTTATATTGTTTTCTATGCTGCTTTTCGTTTCACAAAATAAACACACTTTGAGTGACTCCACGCTGGATATTCAAGCTGTTTTTCACATAGGCTACATAGTAGCCTTCAGTGTGATATGCACTCCCATTTAGAGTACTGGTAATTAGGATCTGGTAATCTTCAAAGGTTTGTATCTGAATCACAGTTATCCAATTTTGCTTTGAAAAACCAGGAAAAAAGTAAGATGGATTACATGATCCTGGAAGACAAATAAAGGGATGTCAAAATCAAGATCAGTTTGATCCAGATTCACCCTTTTGAACAACTGGACCCAGGTCTAAGTAACTGACTCAGTGAACACCGGAACAAGGTCAGTCCAAAGATTATCCAATGCACAGCCAGTCTTCCTTTGGCCTTCTGTTTCTTCTCAGTTCAAAGAGACAGTGCACAAGGATGAAGTACATCCTCATGTAAGCTTTATAAAATTAATTGAAATCTAATAATTGGAATACAAAAATAATTGCCATCATTAATCTGTTTGTTATTGTAAACATTATTTAGTTTGAGCGTGTGAAAAGCCCAGAAATCCTGGAAAATAGTGATGAAAATAGAGGTACACATTAGTTAAAGCATATCTGAAGCATAATCATCTCACTGTAACTCATTTCCCAATGATAATACAGATGAGTCAATACTTGTCATTCATCATGTGCAAGCCTTCCTAATAACCTAAACATATAAAATACTTCAGAGGGTTGATAATATTTGTAAAGAATGTCTTTTTGCAGTACAAACTTCATTGTAGAGCACAAGCTCTATATTATATTATACATTATTTTATACATAGTAGATATGGGAGATATCGACAAAAATACTTCCACAATACAGAAAAAACTGGCAGTATCTTTCAATGCACACTTTTGGAACCGGTGGCCGAGAAGCATAAAATGCAGTATGAATATTTCCATGTGTTGCTTGTTTTTTTCTGTGGCATTGAGTTAAATATACAGTAATTGATTTTGTATCACTGAATAATTCAATCCAAATGTAAGCCTGTAACAGTCTATTGTATTCAGGATGCAATTTATAACATTACCTACTGCACTAACTCTACTGAACATGCTTATGAAGTGGCCTAATATCCGTTACCCCAACTCCAAGAAATACACTGCAACTGCATTTAATCTCAGTCTTGGTCTGCTGCTTACTGTAAATACGTAGTAAAACCAGATCTGTATAGGATGATCTCAAACTGACAGCACAATTAAACTGACCCTGCATCTTCCGAGATTATGCTGCTGAGCTTAGCACAGTATGCTGTGCTCATTATCATAAATGTAGCAAGTTCTGAAATGATGACGCAACTTATTTCAACCAGATGTAGGAATAATGCAATCACCAGAGCATTTGCTTTAGCAAATTTATGCCTGTGGACGCTTCCAATGTTTTCTACCTAGAGTTGCTGGATGTGTGTGGAGAAATAAAGTTGTTTGGAAAGAGTTTAATAAAAATTTACTGGACATGTCCAGGTTTACAGAGTGCACAGATTACAAAATCCTTAACTGCATCCTGGTTAAGGGTTTACATGGTCACACAACCAAGTTACTCACTGAGAAATCCATGTGTCTTAACCTGGTGTCCCAGAGACTAATATCACGGTTCCTCCTACTGAAACAAGGGTTTTCATGAGGAAGTCAGACTTTTCTTTTGTGGGGCCTACTCCATGCTTATCCAAGATAGAATTTTTGTTTTTGATAAATATTAATATGTTATTTACCAAGTAAATGATTTCAGCACTGATACGCATATTAAGGCAATGACCTTAGTTTTTCTGGCGATTAATACATTTTCTCCTGACCTACTGTATGCTTAGCCATTATATTTACTGCTTGTACTTCTGATTTTGTGTTGTGCTTTTGTTAATAGCTACGCAAACTGTATTCTCATTTCTATTTTTTTACACGGTAAAAGTGAAACTACTATGCACAGTATACAATGTTAATTGTTAATGGAGACAAAGTACAATGGAGGTGGAGGGATCAGAATGGCAATTGGAAATTAGATCCATGAACAAGGAATTGAAGCAAGCAGTACTTCATTATTGCTTCAAGGGGATTGCTTTTAAGCATTAATGAACTCTATAAAAATATCTTACTTGTAATAATTATAAAGCATAGCTAAAAAGTTAATTATGCGGGCCTTCTATAATCTCTGTCAAAAAGTATTTGTCAACACAAACCTTCTCCATCAGAAATGTACCAATGTAGGAGTATACATATAAGGTGTATATGGGCTATATTATGAAGAATTAGAAGTTATGTCATATACTGTTTTGTACCCCACTCCCAACAAATAGTTCCCTAAAATCTATTTGGTAGACAGTACTTAGTATTTTTATATACTAATGCTGTAGTGCCTTGGCTGCACTAACATGGACTTCATAAGTTGGTGACCTTCACATATTAACCCAAATATTCAAGGATACATGGGAATCAGTGGAACATTTTGCTGTAGCCAGTACAAACTACACAAGGTTAGTTAGTTACTTTAGCATAGATCCCATGACTGAAACAGGAGAAACACATTCCTTAGTAAAAAAGGTTGGAACACTAGCAAGAACCTACAGGAGTACAAGTACAAAGCCAAAACAAGGGAGCACTTGCAACACTAGTCAGCCTACCAAGAATGTTAAGATAAAGCAAAACAGGCATACACAATTAAAGTAGAACTCTGAAACGAAAGGGAAAAAAGAAATTACTGGAACTATTGTAGGGGTAGATAAGGGTGGAACCTACCATTCAGAAAGGCTGCAGTCTAATATGGGGGTGAATAAGGGTTTAAATGGTAAAAACCATCACAAATTTGAAATTATTATACAATTAAATAAACAGTATATAAACATGCATCTATCATAAAAGACTGAGATTACAATTTACATCAAAATCATTTTCACAAAGTGTTTCATTTACTGTATCTCTTCTCAGTATTGTAATTTAGTTTAAAGTTACTATGTATGAATTAACATAGAATAGACAGTATGTAACTACTAATACAGTACATGATCAACAAGAATTGTTTATTTGCTTGGCTGTAACATTAGCCAGTTTCTACTGTATCAGCAAGGCCACAGATAGAGTTACATGCTATAAATCATAAAGACCATTTCTAGTCTGATTATTTGCTTTCACAGTCTGTTAACTGTGTTCCAAGTTCATCTTATGTAGCAGAAAATGTGACACACTCTGTTATTCTTCATAAAAGATTGGTGATTACAGATCTGCAAAACTATAAGTGCACACTTAGCCTGCCAAAGAAAAGATTTGATAATGATGAGAAAAGATGTTCCAAAATAATTTCAATGCATGAATTGTACTCTGCAAAATACTAGTCACAGCAAAGTGTTCTGAAAGTTGAATTTTCACAAAAAACAAAAGTCACAAGTTAATGTTTTTCTGTCTTTTACAGTTTACGTAGTGCTTTCTGTTATTTCAAACATGCATTACCTTCATTTCTTTGTAATACAACCTTCTTAAGCAGAAAAAAAAAACTTTTTTTCATTTTAGTTTTGGAGTGAGTTCAAACAGTTAAACACCTTTCAATGGAATACTATTTATAATCTTTACATTTTAAAACTAAATATTTGGTAAATAACATATTAAGTTAAAAACTTAATCATATTTTAAAATACTTCGAATAAGTTAACAATAACACAAGATAAACTCTTCTTTAATTTTCAAGCAGCCTTTAAATACTCAAAATAAGAAAATAATTTAGATACAACAAATATTGCCTACCTGAAGTCCAAAGAGAGCCAAAAAAAGAATAAAAAAGTTACATTATATATACAGTCACACTTTAATTGCATTTTAGCCAACATTTCTGTACCATTAATACAAAATATTTAGAAAATAATATAATGTATACTAAATATTAAGTTATTATTTTTAGATTAACATTAAATTATTAATTTTTTGTATTATTTTGTCTAGCTGCTAATTCATGGCAGGGATAGCTATGTAAAAAATTAACACAAGCTGTGGTGAAATAGGGCAATTGTCCCAGTGTCTGTAGAGAAAATTAGGGTACACCTTGTTGGTAGGTAGGTGTACCTAACAAGGAGCAGTGGTTAGCAGCAACATACTTTTTATATATCATAATAACCAAAAATACTTAAAAGTATTTGATTTTCCAAAAAGACTATACATATTTTTTTCAAATAACTGTTGAAGTATAGAAGTATTTTATGTAACTGTACGAATAACATGCTGAAAGTAATAAGTTAAATCAGCTTTATTTGCCATATCACCATATACTGAATACATAAAGAAACAACTTGATGCATCTCCAGGATTAACAGTGCAACCCAGCACAAATGGGGAAACAAAATTCAGACATCCATGACAGGTGTTTGCTGTACAAGACGTACAGCAGAAATAGCAAAGGTAGAAGTAGGAGTAGCAATATGAACTTAATAGCTTGTTAGCTAGGATAAACACTAATGTGGACTGTAACAGACTCTTAACAGCAAGAAATGTATAGGATTACACAGAGTAATAAAGTGCATGTTAACACAAGATCAGTCCAGCAATTAAGTAGGCATGTGTGTAGAAATACTGAAAATAAATGTAACTTAAAGCAGATTATGCTTATGCATGTGTGTGAGATCCCTATGATAAAAAGACAGTCCATACGTGGTTTCGATATCTTACTATCATGGCTATGTGGACGGCTGGGGCAGCAGGGTGTTGAGGAGTCTTACAGACTGTAGCTAGAAACTGTTACACAGTCTGGCACAGTTGGTAGGAATGCTGTGGAGGAGTGAGCGGTATTGTCCCTTAAAATTACTTTAACCATAAAATATGTAATGTAAAATAAATAAGGTAGTAATCTGAGTAAACAAAATTTGTTATACTAATACAAAGAAATGTAAGGTTGGTTTACACTAAAAATTGCAATAGAAAATATATTTCAGGGGTGATATGGCGCAGTAGTAACTTGTACTGCAGCTTCATGATTCCAATGTATTGGGCTACATTTGCCACACTTGGGACTTGTGTATTCAGCATGTGAGTATAGATACTTATGTCTTAGTGCCTATGATTAATTGGTGCCCATTCCAGGAACGGATGATGCCATTCGGTTGGGATTGGCTGTGGCCTTCTGCAACACTGAACTGGGCTAACTAGGTTTTGATAAATTATTTATTTATTTAAGTAATTTACTGTCTTTGAAAAGACTAAGAAAATCAAAATATGTAAAAGAAAAGTAATATTGTTTTCTCATTACAATATAGTAATATCTTTTTATAACAAGATTCTATTTAAATATTAATAACGTTAATTGTCTGTAAGATAATAGGATACACACTAAAAAGTTGGTGTAATGATTCTTTTGAAGTTAACAATACAATTAGTAAATTTAAACAAACTTAAAAATAATGGGGCATTCTACTAATCAAAGGGACCAAAATGGGTGCATTGCTTTACAATTGTTAATCTTTATTTACTCTATAATTAACTTAGTATAATTTATGACATAATACAATACCTGCATAACAGGCTTTAGTAAGTAGAATTTGGTTGAACCCATTTGTTTTGCCTGGTAATATGGGGAGAAGGAACTAAAGGGCATAGTGCATGAAAACTCCCTACATAATAATTTTCTCTTTTCAGAAAAATCACAGAACATATTAATTCTGACTTATACCTTAAGTAATAAGGTAACATGTTTAATAAACCTGATTATTAAAAAGTCTTTTCCAAATTCATCAGCAAATTAACAGCTTATATAGATGCCATTGATAGTCTCTTCAATACCTCATAATACAAATGTGTTTATTCAGATGGGACTGTACACTCCCTTGGCCGACAGACTAGGATATCAGGGTTAAAGGATGGACCAGGAGATGAAATGTAAACCTTAAGCAAAGTCAAAAACTGAGACTATAAAGATCTATTACTAAAACAGAAAAAACTTAAAGCTAATTCATTGTCAAAGGGGTAATTGATAAAATTTAATAACAAGTACAGTAAGTACACCTAAATTGCACATGGATATTTGTTTGATATTATCAACAATCTCAGATTCTGTCAGGTACACAGTATAGGTGTTATAATGTAGTCATCTTTAAAAAATGAATGAGAATTTAATAAATATTTTAAGCTTTCTTTAAGAATTTTTGAATGCCCTGAATATCAGAGAACAATTTGTTATTATTTGTTATGAAACAAGTCATTAGAATTAACTGTAATTTATTAATTAACCTTCCTCCATCATAACTTATTATTGCTACGGACATTGTCTATGGGGGAGAAGTGAAAGCTTTAGATTGATCAAAAATTTCAATCTCCAGTTTTCAACGGATCTCGACGTTTTAGGATCCCCAGATACCAAAAACATCAATATCAGACAATTGAAGCTCACGTCCAAATTTTTGTATTTTTTTATTGGTACATTTGAGATTTCCATTGCCAAGATGCAATTCCCACTTGCTTATAGGGGGTATGGTGCAGAAAATCACGCTGTATGACATCACAGGCACGATGCTTTATAAGCCCACGCTATGGATAGCTCAGATACTGGATATTCAAAAAGCTGTTGTATGTGTTATTGTAGTGAATTATGTTCTTTAAAACTTTTGACAGAAAGTTTTGGTAACAGTTATTTTGACTTTTCAGTTTTCAACTCATTTCTGACTTTTGATGTTTGTTTCATTTCCTAGTCTGTCTTTAAAATCTAATCTTCCTTAGCTTTGCTGTGAAACAGCCATATTATAAAATGTCACGCCAGTGATGTCATGGTGCACAACTTCTGGAACCACACTCCAATATCCAGGCTCTCATGGTAAATACATTTTATAGTTTTTTTGCCTTTGCCTTTGAGCATTATGGAGAGTTTTACACCCAGGGAATCCGATTTTGACATTAGCTTTTTTTCAGTATGCCTTCCTTAAAATTTAATATACACTATTGTCTTCCCTCATGGGCTATTTTGATTGCTCACTGGCATTACTGTTTTGTAACAGAAGTGTCAACCATTACTTAGGCAACTCTTCCAGCGTTCTGCAGGAGTGTCTGCACAACCTATTAGTTCCAGTAGTTGTGATTCTAATTAATCCATTTGTGGATAATAATATCTTACGTTCAATTCTCTGTGCCTTTTTGATCTCAGTTTTCTGACATTCATTTCATACAACAGCTTTTGATTCTTGTGTTACGTTTCTGACTTGGTGAAAGATCGGCTTGTCTTTTTTTGTCTATCAACCGCTTGTATTTTTTGACAATGTTTGATCTCCTGATCCTATAATTAAAATCTTTTTTACTATCTTTTGCTGAAATTGAGCAAACATGGGCCAACAATTAGGGATGATGAGAGGAAGGAGTGGTATTTTGCAAGGCTTGAGTTGGTAGATTCAGAACAACAAAGCTTAAGAAAATGAATGTGTGAAACGGCTTCAGATGTATATGGCATTTTTTGATACATAAGTGACTTAAGCAAGGAACATAAAGCAAATTAAAGAGGCACAGGACTGTGGGAAGAACAATGAAGAATGTAATGTAGAAGTAAAACCATCTAGAAGTGATGGGAGATTAACTGTGGGCAGTAGGTCTTTATTTAAGAATCTACTCTTGGTAGACTCTTACTAACGGTAGTGTTTAAATTAAGTATGTGCTATAATCAATTTCAGAGCTGCAGAGAATTTTATATGGTCCTCTGTTCTTCAAAAATAAAAAAAACCTCTCCAATATTGTCTACATGTTGTCTCAACCCATTGAGGATGAGGTGTTTGAGAACATTTCAAAACTTCTTATTTTTCAGACAGGGGTATTACATTCTAAGGTCATTAAATTTTTTTGTATTAAACTTATCATTTCCACAGATTATTTTGGGAAATCACTGGCTCCTCATATTGACTGGAGCAAAAATAAATTTTTCACTGGGTTACTGATATTAATATCATACCCAGTGAAAATCAAGATTACTTGTGCCT
This sequence comes from Polypterus bichir lapradei, assembly GCA_026402145.1. Taxonomy (NCBI): domain Eukaryota; kingdom Metazoa; phylum Chordata; class Cladistia; order Polypteriformes; family Polypteridae; genus Polypterus; species Polypterus bichir. Next base: position 28,818,963 of record JANRMT010062808.1, on the reverse strand, counting down.
TTTTAGCGAGTTTCTGTCACCTCACAAGAAATATGATAGTGCTATCGACTTACTGCCTGACACCACTTTACACACAGGAAAGGTGTGTGCCTTGTCTACACCTGAGAGCAATGCTGTGAAAATATGTAAATTGGGTTTATAGTGCCATCTAATACTCTGATAGAAGTAGATGTTTTCTTTTTCAATAAAAAGGATGTAGGTGTTAAGATTATGTATCACAATTACAAATTGAAGAAATTAACAGTTAAGAACAATTATCCAATACCGCTTATACAGTCTTTGTTGAATCAGGTCACAATGTCTACCATTTTTACTAAATAAAATAACTATATAATTTAACTCAAATTAAAGAAAGTGACAATTGAAAGACAGCATTTAATACTTCATGTGGGCATCCTTCTATATAAAAGCGGTCGGGATTGTCCTTCCGTCCCGTGAGTGCTACGCAGGTGCGGAGTTTCACACACGCCCCGTCCATTTTGCAATGCACGATGGGATTTGTGGTGTCGTTTTTCAGGTAAAAGATGATTTTCTACTCCAGACTGCGAGTAGCACGGAGTTTCACACACGCCTCGTCCATTTTGCAATGCACGATGGGATTTGTAGTTTCGTTTTTCCAGGTAAAAGATGATTTTCTATTCCAGACTGTGTGATATCTTCTTCTTCTTTCTTACTATATAAAAGCGGTCGGGATTGTTCTTCCGTCCCGTGAGTGGAAAGCGTAGCTTATCACAGACTTACTACTTGCAGCTTGCGGTACGAAGCGACATGATGTGAGAAGAGTTCTGGTGCTCCCATCGTTCCCTTGCTTTTGTGCGCGATGCGCTGGAAAAATAGACAAAATTATGTCTCTGGAAATAATTAATGTTGATGGAGTACAAATGCCTCACCGCGTAGTAAATATCAGGGGGGTTCAAAAGGGTGACCTCAATATAGAAAAAAAGTTTAAATTTCATCATAAAAATAACAGAAACTACGAGTATTAAAGTAATACCGCTCAAATGCAATATAACCAAATTAATCAGTTTGTATAAAATATCAAATTGATCTTCATATTGAATTGCCTTAAGAAGTGGTCAACTTAAAAGTCTGTCGCCTTAAAAGGCGGGTCAGCCTAGTTATGAATAAAAAGTAATGTCCTATGGATTATCCAACACGTTCCTGCATTTTTTCAATCATTTGTGAGTGATAGTTTGTGATGCTTTGGGATCTTTTTTTGGTGTACATCAATGAGGTACTCATTTTCTAAAAAAAATTGATACAAATGTTCAACATTTGAAAGAGGTTTTGCATTGATTACAAGATAATCACTTATTTGTTAAAGTTAAGAAATGTGAATTTTATTAAGATAAAGCTTTATTCCCAGGATACAAGAACACTTTAGTTCAGTTATTGCCCCTATTACTTCTTTAACTAGAAAGATTCAAAAATAGTTTAGTTGAACTTCTGTAGCTCAAATAACTTTGGAGAAACTGAAAGCCCTATTTACTAGTTCACACATTTTAAGGCATCTAAACCCTACCCTGGTGTTTTTTTGTAGAAGTGGATGTGTCTAGTCTTATGGTTTCTACTCAATGAAACTTACCCGAGCGAGGCAAAATTATGACGTGAGTAACCGAAAATTTTTGGCTATTAAAATAGCTCTTGAAGAACTTGTTTAACGGGTATTAGTCTTCCATTTATCAGTACTGACCATAAATATCTCAACTACTTGGAAGCAAAACTTTGTTGGGCTTTGTTTTTTTAGTTGTTTTCACTTTTCCATTTCTTATAGTCCAGGAAACAAGAATAGAACAACAGCAGACCCTGAACCCTGACTTGTCTATTATATACAGTAGTGAAGAGGAATAAACTATGTGACTAGTTAGCCAAGATTTGAGTAATATGTGGCACAAATTTATCACATTCTTTTAACACACAGCCAATTAATCTGAATGTAACTTTAGACAATTACCTCAACCAGCATAGTCTTTTTATGTAATGAGCAATTTAAACTAGTATTTTGGAGTGTATCTAACTTATTCATCATCCCACACTGATTCATCCTTCAGGTAACCACCATATTCCATGTTGTCACTGTTTAATAAATTGTCAGATGCTTCTATAACATCGTAGTGCTAGCAGGTATTTGCAATATCTTCTTAAATCGCTTATGTGTTAATGTGAACATCTATTAAGTGTGACAATATAATAGTGTCATGTACTGAAAAATACTCCTTAGAATAGGATTTAAAAATTAACCACTGCTTTGTTGACACTACAAATAAAAATCCTGTCAAGAATAATATTAGTTATTGCCAAACCACTCATGATTCTGCAATACACGAATAAATCTGAAACAAGCATTTCAGCACTTCATTTTCCTCTTGCCTGCTGAGCCTTGAAAAGAAGCCACCTTTGATAAATTATGCGAGAATAAAATAAAGGAGGACTTATTTTTGTCGATTCACACATTTTGCAGTAGTATATTGTATAATATTCCTAAACCCACTTACTCCAATTTAGAGTCACAGCAGAAAGGAATCTATTCCACCAAGCATCAGCTGAAAGATAGGAACTAGCCCTGGATAGAGCATCCATCCACCCTGGGCCCTCTTACACACACCCACACTTAGTCAATTCAAAGTGTTTGCTAGTCATTGTGAGTTTTGCTTAAATTCAATAGAGTTTCTTTCAGATTGCAGGTTACTAATACATGTAGTTTTGTAGTACTAAAAGTAGTTGTACAAGTAATAGTAGTCATATGTACATTGTACAATAACTTTCTTATATGTATGAAGATACAATAGAAGGAACAGAAAATCAGATCAAACAGATGCGTTAGAACAGAGGGGATTGTTCAAAAAGGGGTTTTGGTAAGAATTTTTTTTCCTGACATATTTATGAAATTTAGACTTTCTTTCATGTTTAAATGTTTATAGTTTACTGTGGCTGCAACAACAGAAGTGCTGCTAACTACCACAAGAAGGGAGAAACACATAAAAGCTAGAAGCAGAGAATGTGAGCAGCATACTGTATGTCCCTGAGGGATAAACCTTTAATTCCATCTAAATCTGAAAAAAATCTTTGTACCTGAACACTACGTTTAACCCAAATGTGTACCTATGTACACGCTGTGGCCTGAGTTCACACCTTTCTTAGCTTGATGAGTAGCCTACCATGTGGGGCCTAATTAAAAGACTTTTTGAAAATATTAGAATTTTGAAGATAAATATTATATGCAGCTCACTGATCACTTTTATTGCTTAATCATTGAATTCCAGCATATTAATATGACATGATTACTCTCATTTGAGCCGTGCTTACTGCTCACTAATACACTTGATCTTGAAATAGGATGCTCAATCTTTCTGTTAATAATTACTTCTATCAATTTATCCATATTGCATGGTAAGCTTACTGGGCTATAGTTACTTAGATCAGCTTGATCTCATTTTTGATACAATGGGATTATATTTGCTAACTTCAAAAATGTAGAAATTTCCCTAGTGTGCAGTGATCACTGAAAAGATGAGTCGATGGCTTATATATTTAACTATTAACTTCCTTAGGCATTCAATGATAAATGTTATCAATTCCAGATGATTTGTTTGATTTCAACCTTTTTAATTCAAGTAGCACTTCTCCCACTAAAATGTCCAAATCACTATTGATAGTGGTTGTTAGGTAGTTATCAGTTACTTTGTGCATACAGTATAAACTTCAGAAAACTGCAAAAAAACCCTATACATTGATTATCAATAACTCCAAAAACACAGTAAACTAAACCAAACACTCATCTTAAGCTACCAACAGTGAAATTTTGTTTGAAAAGTATTTATAGTATTTTGTACTTAAAGGAAAGTGGCTTTTATTGCATTCTAAACCATAACATTTAATAAGGTAAACAGCAAGGTATGTCATGTTTTTCCAAAATATAATCTTTCCACACCAGTGGTTCTAAAAATCTGAATATGATACATATTTTGCAATGCAATGCTTCATTAGTGTATTGTGTATATAAAGGTACAGCATCTAATATACCCATAGCATTTGTAAGTAATGAAAATAGACTATAAGACAATTACTATTTTGCAGAAATGAACCATTAAATGTGTTAAGTGCAGTAAAAAAAATATAAAATTCATTAAATAAATGAAACATCACTTAGCTGCTTGCTTAATGATGCATTTGGAATTTAATTGCACTCAGTTTTACATACAGCAATTAGAAAAAAAAATTTAAAAAGCTATCTGACTCGATTAACACTTAAAGTAGAGTCAATAAAAAACAAATTCAGCATTATAAATACCTAATATTGTTTTGTTTTGCAACAAAAATAGATAACTAAACTGTTATTTTTGTTTAGGAACTTGTGACGGTGTGGGTCAGCTCCTTACTCCCTCTTCATTTTTGGGAGCCTCTTGAACCCGACATCGACATAGTAGATGAGGACAAAACACACCTGAAGCAAGGGGATGGTGCAAAGTGCTCAGTGCTTTTATTAAAAAAAAAAAACCTAATCCAAATATTGTCCAAAGTGCAGTGCTCCAAACCGTCAATAAATAAACAATCCAAAAAATGAAGTGTACTGTGGAGGTTAAAATCAATAAATAGAAAAATCAGTTAAAACAAGCAGTGCAGGAAACTCATTAAAAATCCATAAGCCCTGGTGCCTTCCTACGTCTCTCCAGCTTATCCTATTTGGACCACACAGCCTGGAGAGATGTCGACCAACAGCTGCAGACACCCATCTCATCCGGCCTGTGTCCCCGAAGCCATTCCTACGGCATCCTCAGGGAACCCGAGCCCTGTTCCATCCGAACCGCTGCCATTGGCTCCCCCTGGCGAAAGCACCACCAGACCATAATGGCCGCTCCTGCTCCCAAGCTGCACAACAGGAGCAACCCACAGCCCCCTCCTGAGTAATGGTCACATGCTCCTCTTTGGGGCTTCACTCACATCCACCTGCTTCTGTTCATTCCACCAGCTTGGTCACTCTCACCTGACTGCCTCTTCTCCCATTTTTTAACTTCCACTTTAACCATCTGTTTCTTTCTTTCTTAACATTTGCTCCCCTTTTATATGCTGAAGAGCTGTTGCAGGTGTGATTGCCTGATTGCCACCCTGGGCTGATAATAAGGCAATCAGACTGCCTGCACTTGCCGGCAAGGCAACACTTGGAAGGCAGACCACCTCATACCAACCCGCAGACAGAGCGTCTTCACAGCAGACCACTTACACCTGCTCCAACACCCCAGCAAGAGCGCATTAATTATTTGTTTATTAAAATGACCAGTTTTTCTGAGCTGTGAAACCTACTATACCACATACCTCCCCCCTTAAGCCGCCACTTCCACGGGAAGGCTCCAACCCATTGCAAATGGTGGCCCAGGTTTGCAGCTTGGCCCTGACACTGCACTAAAAGCAAATCAATAAAAGCACTAAATCAACCACACACTAAAACCACCTCAAGCCCCCTTGTAAAACCAGGACATTAAAAGATTAAAAACTTTTAAAATGACAATAAAACAATTAAATGAATGTCTATGAAAATGTTCAGTCTTTAAAATATCCTCTTCCAGCTTGGCAAACTGAATAATATTTGAAATGTAAAGCAATACTTTTCATGTTTCACTTTGGGCAGAAAGATATTTTTTTGAATGATCTAAAATGTAAATTCTAGTCTTTCGTGAGGCTTAGGCTCTACGAATTCCAAATATGTCTTTAGGTTGCTCACACATCCCCTTTCAATTTCTACACCAGAAAGGTGCTTGGATTTTGCACTTCTATCAAATGCACACTACACCAATCCATACTTCTAATGAAGGATAACTTTTTAAAACTGTTTTATGTTAGGTTTACTGTAGGAAGTGTTACACTAAGAGGCCGCATCATTTATAAGATATGAATATAAATATCACCTTAACTTTAAGTTAAAATGATGATAAATATTCTAAATATATAAAGTATATTAAAATATCTGAAGAAGACAGAAAAGAGAACATAAAATAAGTCTTCTGTAACAGTGTCAAGCGACATGAGAACTGCAGCAGGAGAGAAAGTGTATGGTGTTTAACAAGGACTAGCACGACTGAGGTCTGACATCTCCTGAGGATATAACAGTAGAAGCAGCACAATTGTGGATTAGTGTTTTCTGAGACCACTGAGAAGATATGAGTTGGGCAGAGATTCAATAAATGATCAGGCAAGGAGTATTTAAATACTTTAACTACTACTGGTGTCTCTGAAGCAATCTTCAGTAACAGTAACAGTAGTGTGATTTGAGGTTGCCTGTTGACCCATGATGGAAGAAGGCTCTACAAAAATGCCTCTGTCTACAACCAGGGGGCTATGCCCTGACCATCACACACCAACTACACACTTTAAGACCTGTTCTGACAGTGAATGTCAAAGACTTTGACATTGCATGGAGCAGAGACAAGGCTTAACCAGCAGAGAACATTCACTCTAAAGGAGGTGTCACATCGCTTGCTGGACTTGGGACACAATAGTATGACTAAAAACTGGTCACTATGATGGCATCATCTGCTGGGAATGATCCCTGAGTCAGTTTTTGGTTGTCTCTGTAACTGATGGATAAGGACTGATAGAATAGGCAATTAAACCTAATCATGTTTCAGATGGTGAGACCCTGAATTTTCTTGATGACTTTTTCAACAGAGACTTGGTGGAGTGGAGCCACTTTGGTCAGCCTGAAGCACCAACAGCAGGTGCACTCTCACATACAACTATTTGATGAGAAATATGAAAAGTCTTTTGCAGAGATTTCTGTTTTCCCCTAAATGTGTAAGATGTGTTGCCTCAGAATACATTACTGTGGGACTGGCAGCAGGGAAGCTGCACTGGCATGTTCACTTAACTCTGCCTGCCAGCCTGTGTCTATTAAAAAAATTTTGCTGCATGAAGGGACTGCTTGAGGTGAGCCAGTGAACAGAAATATGGATGTACTTGAATAAGCCTAACAGATCTGTACAGTGGAAAGAAAGACCTGTCTGCAGACCCCTAGCTTAAGGATGTCAAGTTGTCACCTGCAACCACATTTTACTGAAAAGAACATTGTGGGTATCTAGGCCATATGCAAATGTTCTGTACCTATACAAGGTCAGGGTTAACCAGGTAGAGAAACAGATATGGGACTGCAGCCTGCCAGGTTTGCAGACTTTGACTTGCTCTTATTGATGAGAGACAGATTGGAGGCACGAGAAATAGTTAACATAAAAAGAATGTTACAGAAAGGTGAGAAGTCAGGTGGAAACTAGCAGGAGACTGAGTGCACAGTGCATGAAAAGCAGCACTGCAACTGAAGACTGGCATATCCTGAGGCTATAACAGCAGGAGCAGCACAAACTCAGACTGGCTTCTCATAAGGACAAAACAGCAGGAGCAGCAGGGGACATTTAATCACTACAGGTGTTTATGTATGAGTCTTTTCCCATTCTTTGGGTCATAATTATGTATAATGTATATATACACACACTAGCAAAAAGCCACATATAAAACTCACAAATAAAAAGAAAAGCTTAAAATGGACAAAAGTTTGCAGTCACCCAAAAATCCACTGTCCAATGTCTGTTTTATTTTTTCCATTTTAAACTATTCTTTTAACTGTTGCAGATGGCACTGATATTTGATGTATACTGTTTAAGGAAACAGCCATCTGAGGACCTGTAAAGTATCAGTTTGTCAAACTACAGACTCTGATGTACTTATCCTCTCGTGCAGTTTTGCCTTCTGCTTCTTTCTCTACCCTAGTTACATCCAGTTTGTCCATTTACCTCAAGATAATAAAAAAATTTTTTTCATGAACTCCTCAGTTCAGCAGTCTGTTGCATGAAATAATCTTCATTTCACAAAGCAACAATAGAGTCCCATGTTTCTTGAGAGGGCTGTTTTGTTTTGGCTCTTTTTAAACGAATTGAATTTTAGGAATGTCAATAACTTACAGCCCAAGAAAAAACAATTTTCTTGTGTAACTGAACAGAATAACGGGTTTCAGCTGTGTAACATAATTGCAAAGGTTTCTCTAATAAACAATTAGCATTTAAAGATAAGCTAGGAGAGTTTTTGCCATTGCGACACAGAAGGGATGACTTTCTGAAAGTGGCGTGTTACAGTTATGTGAATAATAAATTATAAATTAGTCATTTCAAGCAATAAGAGCCATTTGTAACATTAGTAATGTTTTGGCTATATTTTTAAAATTAATTTAATGCTACCTTGATAAAAAGAAATATCAGTTTGTAGCAAAAACATGAACATTTCTGGGCAATTTCAATCTTTTAAATGCTATTGTGTCTATACATATTCAATATACCAGTGTCTCAAAGAATTTCATAACAATACAATTAAGTGCCAATGTTGGGCAGTCACTGAGACAGTCAACTTTTGTTTTGGTTGGCACATGGATAACTTATGTCCTTTTAAAGAAGGTGAGGATAACATATTCCTTCAGTAAAGTATTTAATATACCTGCAAAACACCAACAAATGGTTGAATTATGTCATCCATACAAAGAGAAGGATATATAATGCAATGCTACAGGCAATCACATACAAGGCAATTTGTTATCACAATCAAAGCAGCCATAGAAATCATTCACATCTTGAAGAGGAAATGTGAATGTGATTGGATTAGAAAACTTTAAAGGCACACTTAATCAACACAGTCTTAACACCAAGTCAATTAAGCTTCAGGGATATCAGTCTATCCACTTAGGAAGCATAAGCAATTATGAATCAACTTCACCTCCTTTGGTGCAGATGAAAGTGACAACAGGTACACTTGAGATTCAACAGCAAGACAACCCCCATAAAGGTAATGGTTAGGCAGGTGGTGGCCACAGACAATTGCTCTCTCCTTATCCTTCCTGATTGATTCTTCTCTAGTTTTACATTTTGAGAGTGCCTTTGTCACTAATGATAGCATGCAGTGGTAGCTGCAGCCAATTCAGGTTAAACCAGTAATCCACCTCCTTCAGGATTGCACATCCATACATGCCATCACAAGAAGGTTTGTTGTGTCTGCCAGCACAGTCTCAAGAGCATGGAGGAGATACCAGGTGACAGGCCCTTACACAAGTATTAGTCCATACATTTTTTGATTAATCCTGTTACAAAGGTTGCATCATCATTCAAATGTGATAAAGAATTTCTCTGCATATCCCAAATTGTAGAGTTAAAACAATCCTAAAGTCCAACAACGTGCCACTTACATTTAGGTTGTTATAGGTTTATTTAATTACAAATTCAGTTGGGCCAGATTTTCAAACCAAGACATTAAGCAGGGCCAGATATTTTCAGAAGCCGATAAGCAGCAGGTAATAATAAATTTTAAACCAACACAAATAAATGTATTGAAAAACAAGCAATGTTTATTCATGGTTTCCCTTATAAATTTGGTCATATCTGATTCAGGCACATCAACGAGTGCATAAAAAAACAAAAAAAGTTATAACTGAACAGAAACTGAGGTAGTAACAATACTTTTGGAAAAAAAAACATTTTGATCATATCTGACCTAGGCACATCTCAAAGTGCATAAAAACAAGAAATGCACAGTACTGTATTAGCAATAACATTTGTTTCTCTTTTGAAATAAAATAAATATTTTTGTCATATTTGACCCATGCACATCACAAAGTGCATTTAACATAATATTAATATAAATGCTATCAAAGCTATCAGTGCACAAATCCATAATAAGTGATAACAATAACTAACACACATGAATACAACGTCCATGGCACGCTGAGGGAACACAAGTTCATTTTAAATCACCAAATATGTGATTAGCAGTGCCTTTTTTGTAAATAAAAGGGTGGAGGTATGCACATGTTGTGTTTGGATCAAGTTTGAGATACTTTGAAGATATATAGAGGCCGAGAGTCCTAGTGCTGCATGTTTTGTTTATTTAAAGAGTAAAACGTAACATTAAAAATTTGAAATTGACAAATTGTTAAGTATAATAATAATAATAAATCTTTACATTCATATAACATTTTCTACTCATTACTAAAACTGCTTTGTGAACTCCACACATGGAGGTCCCAGGATGCAAACCCTGATTTCCTTATTGCAATGTAGTGGCACTATCATTACACTACTTGCATAAGTGTACTGCACTGAATAATATTGTTCTTGATAGTTTAAAATTACATACACAGAATTTCTGAAATCAAAGACTATTAACAGCAAGTTAAAAACAAACTCTGCATTCTACAAAAAAGGTATGTAGTCCAACAAAGCCAAAAATTCCAAACTTTTTTGCATGTTTTCCTCAAATGGAGTCTTTTCTAATTTGTTTTTTGTTTTGAGTGTCAATGGCTGATTGTCATCCTTGTAACAACCATGAATCCGCAGGATTGAAGCATGTGAGTGGAGGGCCAACCAATCGTATGAAGAGAAGTGCAGACAGTACTTGTCGGTAATGACGCTCTCATTGGAATAACGGCCAACCCACATTCGCACTCACTTGATGAAAATGGAATACAACTAAAACTCAGCACACAATTATAGAATGAGTTTAGAATCATATATAGATTACAGACTGCTGTGGGCTGGCGCCCTGCCCGGGGTTTGTTTCCTGCCTTACGCCCTGTGTTGGCTGAGATTGGCTGCAGCAGACCCCCATGACCCTGTATTTAGGATACAGAGGGTTGGATAATGGATGGATAGATGGATATAGATTATAGAATCATTTAATATGTAGTTGATGTTACAACCAGCTGTTGCGGCGGAAGTGCCAGTACAACACACCAGCATCTACCGCGACAAAAAAAACAAAAAAAAAAATCACTGCATCATAGACTACTTCCACCACTTCTAGACACACAACAACATGCTGCATTTTGGGTTGAATGTTGCTAAGCTACGCAGAGTGTTATATTCATGGTCTGCACTACTGTAGGAATTTATGTAGGAATTTCTGAAGACTTGTGAAAGGTGTTTTTCTTGGTTTTTCTCTGCATTTCTGGTGGGACCATGAGCTGGGCCACTCGGAGGGTGCCAGTGGACCACCATTTGAATAGGCTGGGTTTATAGGGCCGTTATTCTCACTTTGTGACGAGGTGCATCACAATATAAAGGTTTGTCATACAATTTATACAGATGAGTGATATTTAACTGTTTGTAACCCTTAGATTTGAAAATCGTGAAAGTGAGCACATACCTTTTTCTTGCAACACGAAGGTTTGTACAGGGGAAGCACTTTAATGTAGTGTTACGCATTTACAATGGCATAAAAAAGCTTCAGCAGTGGCTTTTCTTGAAGAAACCATTCAATCTGGACACCAACGGATGGCTATATGATACTAGACATGAGAGCGTAAGCCCAGCGGCAATTTGCTGTAATGGGGCATTGAAGGCATACTCAAGCAAGCTGAAGATGGCATGTAGAGTTGAGCAACACAGTAGCAAGAGAGTTGGTGAGCTGAGTGCTTATTCTTATTTTTATTGTTTTTGTAAGTATTTCATTTTTCAGTTTTTGAAAATTTTGTGTGGAAGAAACATCCCAGAGGAAACCCTTTCTTTTGTGTTTTTGAATATTTTTCCTGCAGAGCTACAGAAGTGCAGAACTTTGTATATACCTTTAAATAATTCTTTATTTTTGTGCCTCAGTTTTAGAATTTACTTGTTTGTGAGGCATAGCCACATTGACTGCAATACAGAGTTGCGTAAGAGTTTTCTCTTGCATTTCCGTTTAATTGTAATTCTTAATCTTGTAAGGTGTACTACAATTTAAGAATGATACGTTATTTACTTTGTATGGAGAGGGAAATGGAATCAGGAGTTGGGTATGGTAAAATAATCTAGCTAAGGTCAAAAATGGGAGGCTGAGAATCAAGTAACAGAGCCCTAAAAGTGAAACAAAAATTGTAGTCAATATTAACCACATTGAAAGTCAAAAGAATTTCCACATAAACTGATCCAAAACATAAGTCATTGATAGTGGTTTTAGGAACAGAAGAAGGTTATAATGAAAATTCAAACTAAGAATTAAAGAAATAACACTGGACTTTTTAGGGGTTTTTTTTTTCACAAACTCCGACCAATTAGTAAGTGATTTTATTTTGTTGTAAGTTTTAAGTTTTAGGAGAAATGGGGTAGGGGTTATTCCGAAGGAACAGTATGTCAAGAGTGTTATGGAGGAAGAAAATGAGACAGAGACAGATAAATGATTCTGAAGCTGGAAACTGAAAGTGTGATGATGAATGTTGTTAGTGCATATGCACTGCAGAATGGGTGTGCGATGGATGAGAAAGAATATTTCTGGAGTGAGTGGGATGAAGTCGTTAAAGAGTAAAATGGAGAGAGAGTGGTGATTGGAGCAGATTTCAGTGGATATGTTGGTAAAGGGAGCAGAGATGGCGAAGAAGACATGGGATAGTCAGAGAGATGCACAAAGTAGACAGGAGTACAAGGTGATAAGGTGCAAAGTGAAGAGAGAGGTGGTTAAGACCAAAGAAAAGGAGTATGATGAGCTGTATGAGAGGTTGGAAACTAAGAAGGGAGAAAAGGAAATGTACTGATTGACTAGATAGAGGGACCGAGCTGGGAAAGATGTGCAGCAGGTTAGGGTGATAAAGGATAAAGATGGAAACGTACTCATAAGCAAGGAGAGTGTGTCGAGCAGATGGAAAGAGTACTTTGAGAGACTGATGAAGAGAACGAGATAGAGAAAAGGTTGGATGATGTGGAGATAGTGAATCAGGTAACATAGATTAGCAAGGAGGAAATAAGGACAGCTATGAAGAGGATGAAGAATGGATAGGCCTTTGGTCCAGGTGACACACCTGTGGAAGCATGGAGGTGTTTAGGAGAGATGGCTGTGGAGTTTTTAACTAGATTGATTAATGCAATCATGGAAAATGAGAGAATGCCTGAGGAGTGGAGAAGAATTGTACTGGTACCAATTTTTAAGAATAAAGGGGATGTGCAGAGGTGTATTAACTACTGAGGGATAAAATTGATGAGACACAGCAAAAAGTTATGGAAAAGAGTAGTGGAAGTTAGGCTAAGAAGGGAGGTGATGATTAGCAAGCAACAGTATGGTTTCATGCTAGGAAAGAACATCATAAATGCGATGTTTACTCTGAGGGTGTTGATGGAGAAGTATAGTGAAGGCCAGAATGAGTTGCGTCTTTGTGGACCTGAAGAAAGCATACGACAGGGTGTCTAGGGAGGATCTGTGGTGTTGGTAGTGGCAGAGAAGTAGAGTTGTAAGAGTTGTACAGGATATGTACGAGGGACGTGTGACAGTGGTGAGGTCTGCGGTGAGTGACAGATGCATTCAAGGTGAAGGTGGGATTACATCAGGGATCGGCTCCAAGCCCATTTCTTATTTGCAATGGTTATGGACAGGTTGACAGACAAAATTAGACAGAGTCCCCGTGGACTATGATGTTTGCAGATGACATTGTGGTCTGTAGCAGGAGTAGGAAGCATGTTGAGATGACCCTGGAAAGGTGGAGATATGCTTTAGAGAAGACAGGAATGAAGGTCAGTAGGAACAAGACAGAATACATGTGTGTAAATGAGAGGGAGGTCAGAGGAGTGGAGAGGATGCAGGAAGTAGTGCTGGTGAAGGTGGATGAGTTTAAATACTTGGGATCAACAGTACAGAGTAACTGGGATTGTTGAAGAGAGGTGAAGAAGAGAGCAGAGGCAGTGTGGAGTGGGTTGAGAAGAATCTCAGGAATGATTTGTGACAGATGGGTACTAGCAAGAGTGAAAGGGAAGGTCTATAGAATGGTAGTGAGACCAGCTATGTTACATGGGTTGGAAATGGTGGCACTGACTAAAAAACAGGAGACAGACCTGGAGGTGGCAGAGTTAAAGATATTAAGATTTGCATTGGGTGTATTGAGGATGGACAGGATTAGAAATGAGAACATTAGAGGGTAACCTCTTGCTGGATGATTTGGAGACAAAGTCAGAGAGGCGGGATTGTGTTGGTTTGGATATGTGCAGAGGAGAGATGCTAGATATATTGGGTAAAGGATGCTAACGATGGAACTGCCAGATAAGAGGAAAAGAGGAAGGCCTAAGAGAAGGTTTATGAATGTGGTGAGAGAAAACATGGACGTGGTGGGTGTAACAGAGCAAGATGCAGAGGAGAGGAGGATATGGAAAAAGATGATCCGCTGTGGCAACCCCTAACAGGAGCAGCAGTTTCACACACAGAACACTCTGATGTATCAAGCAATGTAAAGATTTCATCTTCAGCATAAGTTCAGCCAGGCAGCAGAACAGAACCTTCATCCATCCTGCCACCTATTACTAGCAGGTTTACTTGATGCAAATCTAAAATTATTTCCCCTTTCGTCTGTCTCTCCAGTGGAATTAGACTGTACAAGTCCTCACAAAATCTTATGTACAGACATAATTGTGCGATGTCACCGCCATTGATGGATTCATCAACAGCTAGTTACACTACATCAGCCTTTTTCAATCTGTCTAAAAGAATTTTTAAAACATCACTTGCTAGTACTTCAACTCTTCTCAGGGTTGTGGTATTGGACATTAGTATTTTCCCCTATAGTAGCTAAAATGGATTCTTTGACAGTGTCTGAGTCAATGGCCGTTTTTTTATTTTTCATTTTTTTCAGAGAATCCATGCTACATGGAGGGATGCTAATGTAGGTTTTTCCTGCTCAGAACACGATTGAACCATGATAGCGTATCTGCTTTCATAGCTTATTACTAGACTTTGCACTTTATGTCTACAAACATCTGAGCCTTCTCAAAAATTTGTGTCAATGTCTGAGTGCTTTGTATTAAAGTGCCTTCTCAAACTGTATTCTTTCATGACAGCAACAGACCTGTCAAAGAGCAGACATCCTGATTTTCTTCAAACATGTACAAATAGATATTTGTCAGTCTAACAATTGTTAAACTGCCTATTTTCTTTTTTTTAAGATTGAGAAAGACATATTTGTAGATATTAAAAATAGTGTTGATCATTGTACCAAAACACTCCAAAATGGCTCCATGATGACCATCATCAAAATGTTAAAAATAATAAGCAACATGAAATATAAAGTTTTAAAATGTAAATCTATATGCGATTCTGGACACCTAGTATGTAAGAGCAATTCAATTTCAAATATTATTGTGGAACAATGGAATCTATCACTTTAAATTTAAATGACAAAAATACACACTGCCTTGGTCAAAAGGAAATTGCTACCTGAGCATCACAACAGTTGGACTGGATAACAGAAGAGCTACACTGCTGGCTCATTCCTGCAAGTCTGATGGGTAATATTTCTGCCTCCACATTATAAATGAGAAGTAAAATATTAAATAGATTATACATATTTTGTCTAGCCTTTAGATAAATTGTGGTATTTTTAAAGTGAAATGCATGGTTTGCAAGTTGGAACAAAGAGGTTTTTGGGACTGCACAGTCAGCCTTGGAGGATGCACATTTTGCTTATAAATGATTGTGAGGCAACAGTGTAAGCTAAAATAAATTAAGCAAATGCTCACTAAGTGCTTTAAAAGAGAATTTATTAGAAAATGTAGATGGATTACCTTTGCAAAATTAAGCATTACAGAGCTTTCAGCAGTTTTTCCAAACATTACTGCCTTCATATTTCTAAGAACACTACTCATTCTAAATTTGATTAGTTTGATTTTTCATATTTAGGTCTACAGAAATATGGTCCCATCATTAAATAAATTTAGTTATAGCTGACATTTCATTTTTAAACTAAGATAAAAAGGGCATACATGAATGGGCATACAACAGACATGATTCCTTCAATATCGTACAAAAAAGCTGCGGTGTATAACTTGTGTAAAAGCACATCTATACTTGCACTTTTTTCATTACAAATTAAAATAGCTTAACATTCGTAAGGCCACAATTAACACTTGAAGGGTCACCAGAAGATTGTAGGCCACATGCATGCACACCCCCACTCATGCTTATCCTGGTAAAATATACAAAAAGTAAAAAAAAAAATCTAAGTACCAAAAGAAAGCACTCAAAAACATAAAGGTACTGTACAAACCTCACATAAATAGTGGCCAGGATAAAAATGAAACCCAGGTCCTTTGAGCGCTGAAGTAGCATCTCCCTCTTTCTCCTTTATATAAAGGAGAACCTCTCAGAAGAGGAGCATGCACATCACCTCATCTTGTCAGACCACAGTAAGACGTCATTATCAGTTAAGAAGACCCTGCACTGATAGAGACACTGGTGATGTTCAAACTGAGTATTTGCCATGGTCTCTGTGAGAACTGGAAGTGCTTCCAGCTATATTGAAATTGTGCTAGAAATTCTTTGAGGATTGCCCTTTATAAAGGCTCTCCAGTTCTTCAGTCAGATGAGCTTGGATTCAGGAGAGTAGCAGACAAATGGCAGGCCAATAGATCATGGAAAAGTAGGGCTGGCAGTTAGAAAGGGTTATGTAGAATTTAGCATCCACTAGATATTCTGTAGGTATTTAGTAAGATCCAGAGGAGCACAGTGTTTGTTATTTTATCTCCTAGACTGTATTTTGATCCTTCCTTTTTATCCTTCTATGTATTATTGTTTTCACTCAGTAATATCCTTGTTATCCTTTAATTATCATAAACCTCATCCAATATCCTTCTTATCCTTTAGTAAGACAGTACTGGTTTCCTATTGGGTTTTAGGTCACTCTATGTATTATACTAAATATTATCAATGATAGAGATATTGTCAACTCAGAAGACATTAGTGTCATCAAAATTGCTATTTTTCTTATATACCAATACAGATTGCAAGATAAATATGTGACAAAATAACTATTCTTTTAATTTTTTGCATTGTTGATTTAGAATATAACCATATATTTATTCCACATTTTAAGAGAGTGTATGTATATTTTAAAAGAGTATTATATATAATGTGGTTAATACCATAACAAACTTTAGCAGTTACATTTTGGTAATCAATGCAAGAAGGACAATGAAGGGAAAGAAAAAGAGAGCGACTGTAGATATGCAGAGAGCTGAATGGTGATCAATAAGATTTGCTGGTCCTGACATGTTTACACTGTACATAGCTGTGCATTCAGAAATCAAACAACTGTGGGAAAATACATTAAAGAAGTAGAAAATAACCAAAAAGAAGTACCATATTGTGTTGGGTACTGTGGCATGTCGACTTGATGTGTGGCTGTAATTGGAAATAAAAATATACATTTGGCAATGTGTAAGGCACACAAAGTTTCTTTTAATTGACGCTGATGACAAAAAGGGAAGCAGGGTAATCCATGTCTTTTACTGGAAGATAATAACAGTACACCAATAAAAAAATGTTCTTTACTTTCCACTTACTTTTTCTGTGAAATTTAGTTATAGTTGAGACTTCTCCCTTACAAGTCTAGTTAACTAGATTCAAATTCTGACATGGGGATTGAGCAGGTTATTCTTTCAGTATTCTGATTTTATTCCCATGTCCTAAAGACAGGTATACTGAATTATGGATGTTTGGATGAATGTCACAGTGCTGGACTGGCATTCTTTTTTGGACTAGTTCTTACTAGCCCGATGATGTTGAGACAGCTTCAAGCTCCCAAAAACCCTGAATTGGATTATGAGTTGTGATAAATGAAATGATTCACATAAAGCTGAATCTGCAGCAAAACAGATTTAATTTGTAAAAAAAAAAAAAAAAAACTTGTGAAACAAATTGTTTTACAAATACTGAAATATGCATCATTAGCACATATATTTCCATGCTGTATCCAACCTTTCCTTCTCTTTGCAAAAGAATGGGATCATTGACTATACTGTAGATCATGGATAGGGGAGAGCAGCTAGAGTGCACTTGCCTGCCATCAGAAGGCATTTCTCTACTGCTAAAATCTATCGTCCTGGGTGTGTGGGCATCAGCAAGTTTCTAGAAGGATTCTGGTTTGAGCTGAGAAAATGCAAGTGGTGTCACCTCTGAACCCAAATAATGCAGGTGAGGTACATCCCAAAATTTGTAATCTGTATGAAACCCTCCCCAGTGGGTTAATAATGAATTGAAAAAGAGGCTACAAATAGAAAAAAAAAACATCTGTATAAGGCATATATGACTGATTTCAGCCTATTTAATCTTAGCAGTACTTTTTCCTCTACAGTTTCCAAATCACACAGTACAGTGAAACCTTGGATTTAGAGTAACTTGGTTTGCGAATGTTTTGCAAGCCGAGCCAAAATTTTTAATAAATTTTAACTTGATAAACGAGCGAGGTCTTGCAATACGAATAGTACGTATATGCTTTGTATGCTGAGCATCACGAGGAGATTGTGGGTAATCGTCTCACATGCGCGTTCTCAGTCGGCATGCCTCACTCATACAGTCAACATCCGTATGAGCGTATACTGTTTACTATAGCATGGTGACCACGTGTGTGCTGTAACGTGCGAGTCCCTGCCATGCACCCCAAAACACAAGGCTGAGTCTCAGCACTTTGGCAAAACCAGCTTTATTCAGCGTGAAACATGAACAGCACAGTTATTTATTGTAGCGGGATCTACCGGTCTCCCATACAGAGACACAGCAATCAGTCAGGGTCATGACCTGGCTAAGTAATACTGTGCTCTTGGATTTATAATGTTCCTTGCATCACCCATTGATGGCAGGCACTTATTTATAGCTTGACCACGATCTTTACTGATTCTCTTTTACGGCGAACTGCTACTGAGCCTGTGGTTGCTTGCTTCAGGACGCTCTTCCACGTGTTGTCCCATTGAGGGGGAATCCCAAAAGAGTTTAGAAACCTTACAGTGCGTAAAGCATTTTTTGAATTTTGTGTCCAAGTGTAGTGACTCTTCAGGCAAAAGCAACTATCATTGTAAAGGTTTCCTTGTTAAAGTCGCAAAAAAATAAAAAGATTCCAGTGAGCCAACAGATAGCAGTGATTCCGTTAGTTAGAGTGAAGATTTTGTATTAATCATTTTTATATGAATATTTGTGGGTTGTGAAATGAATTATCTGAGTTTAGATTATTTCTTATGGAGAAATTCACTTTGATACACGAGTGCTTTGGATTACAAGCACGTTTCCGGGAACAAATTATGCTCACAAACAGAAGTTCCAACCTCTTTAGTAGTTCCTGTTACTGCTGGGAGGTTATATATTCCCTCAGATGTGAAGACCTCAGAAAAATGCAAGTTTAGAACATCTGCTATTTCATTGTCTGTCTACTTTTACTAAACTTGATGCATTTCACCTCCTCCTTGATTGTTCTTTCAGTGCTAAAATACTAAAAGGAACCTCTTTTGGTCTTCTTTGACCTTATCTGCTGTTTTCCTCTTTAATTGTGTTTTATCTTCCCTAACTTTCTTAATGGTTGCCCTCATGCTTTCATATGCCCTATAATTTGCATTGGAGTTACCAGTCTTATATGCCTCACAGCTGTAAAACATTTTTAAACCTCTTCCACTGCTCCTTAACTGTCTCCACACTTAAATGCTTATTCCAGTTTATCACTTTTAGACTTTATTGCATCTGCTCAAAATTTGCCATACCAAGGTTAAACTTAACAGTTTAACTCTGTCCATCTATGGTCTTCCAAAATTCTGAACTGTATTATGTTAGGGCCACTTGAACCTAGCAGTTCAATCACCTCTGCGCCCTTAATTTTATCCTCATTATTACAAACTAGTAAATCTAGACTGACCCCCCCCCCCCCCCTACATGATTGATTACCAAAAACACCTGCTCTTGCAAAGTTAACATTCAAGTAGTTTAAGTCCTGCATGACTATAATATACCCCTCTAAACTTGCCTTTTTAATGCTACTAAAAAGATGCAAATTAAAATTACTGTCTGCATTTGGGGCTCTATAATACACTCCTAACATAAGGCCTCCTTCCCTAGTGCTTTTCACATGATTGCAGATGTCTTCACTAAAATGCAGCTCATCGTCCAACTAAAGAAAACTAGCATTTAAATTCTGCTTGACATAAACAGCGATCCCTTTTCCTTTTTTGTTCTATCTGTCCTTCCTAAAAATGTGTACTGCTGTATGTTATACATATCCCCAAATTTGTTATTTAGCCAGGTTTCTATTATTGCTCTAATATCATAATTATGCTCAGCTACATACCATTCCAACTTTATTCATTTTACTTTTGCACATAAACTAGAATTTCCATTCGTTTGTATATTTATTTTAACACTATTTCTGGATTCCTTCATGTACAGTTCTAAACCTGGAAGTCTCCTAATCTCCCTGAAGCCCCTCCCCCACTCCCTAGTTTAAACAATGCTTGACTAACCTACTTATACACCTCCCCAACACATTAGTGCCGCTGCAGCTCAGATGTAACTTGTTGTGGTGGAACAAATCCCATCCTCTCCAAAAAGAGGTCTGATGCCCTATTAACCTATACCCTTCTATCTTGGACGAAGATTTAAGCCAAGCAATAAGCCTACCTGGATTGGCATGTGGCAAAGGCAGAATTTCGAAGCAGACTACCTTGTCAGTTCTGCTCCTCAGCCTGGGACCTAATTCTTCAAACATGGATTTCCAAACTGACAGACCTACCATTATGTACGTCATTTGTTCCAGCATGGGCAATGACAACTGAGTCCGCCCCTGCTCTGACCAAGAGCCTATCTACCCCCAGGGAGGTCTCCCACTGGTGCACCTTGACGACAACACACCAGGCGAAAATCTCTGTCTCTGAAAAAAAAAAAACTTGCACTTCAATCCCCTAATGACTGAATCCTCAACTATCATAATGTCTCTCTTTTTGGGGACTGGTTTTGGGGTGGCCCATTGAGGCTTCTCATGCCTGACTACTACCTCTGAATCTTCATAGACGCTGTCCAGCTCTGCAAAGACCTCTTTTGACACTTTTATTTCTGAGGTTGATGGTCCCAGACAGTGTGCACCCTTTGCCTTGCACCTTTAGAACATGGCCCACTTATCTCTACCTGTCTGGTCTGGAGTCTCCTACCAAGCCACATTAGGAGTGCAGACTTTGTTTAAAGGACACCTGGGCCATGTCCACCAGTTCTCTAGAACAATGCAGGCCATCCAACTTCTTCTCCACTTAAGCAACCCTGAGCACGAGGTGGTGGATCATCTGGCATCTCCTGCAGACTTTGACAAAAAATCCAACATCCAATAGGACATGCATTGCACTGGCCTAATTAATAAAATTTGACTAAAACTGCTCAACGTTTTTTCATTAAATTTAAATAATTTAACTTAAATAATTAAACTAAAATATTAAAACTAAAAAACTAGATTAAAGATCTACTACAACTATTTTACTCCTTCTGGCCTCTTAAACCCCTGTAATATTCTTCACTTGACAACCTGATGCTTGTCTTTCTTTGAGGTTAACTTTACCCTTTCCTTGTCTGTTCTGCTAACTTTTCACCACTCTTACTACTTCCCTACTTTGAAGCTCTCTCACTCCACTCTATTTTAATGAATCCTTATGCTGTCATCTCTTAATTACTCTGCTTTCCTGGCCACTAAGAACTGTTCTATCCAGTAAAATGTTTATGCAGTTCTTCCTTCTAAGACAACTTGCTTACTGGAATCAGCTGTTAGTTATTTCTTTATTCTCTTGTCAGTTTCTACAGTCACTTGTGCCTGATCGGTGCTCTCTCATTGGATGCCTGCCTACATATCACAGAGCCATTCTCTTAACCGCTTTGAAATCAGCTGCCTACCTGTACTTAAAACGAATGCTTTCTTACTTATGAATGCATGTGCTTTGGCTTTTCACTAGTGTTAATGCTTAACTGTATGAGTGTTATATGGTGCTCTATCCAATTATTCTTTATATGGCTTAACTCCTTCCTACTAATGAATCGCTGTTACTTTGAACTGTTTTTCACTACGACGCAGGGTATTTACTTACAGACTTGCAAGTTTCAGCATCTGCTTACTGCCTCACCTCATTGACACTAGTTTTGAATACAAATAACAAGAACAAGTACAAACAACTTTATAACCCCTCCCCAAAAATTCAGCTACTTTTGCTCCTATGGAGGTCAAATTACTGCAAAAAAAGAGAAAACTTCTAAAGGAAAAAAAATCATTCCAAAGTTTTAGAAGCAAAATTTGTCTTTTAATTATCTGTCACACATCAGAACACAAAACTCTCATCGTTCCACTTTCAACTGCATCTCACAAGGATGACATCTGCATGTCAGTATGTCTCAGTCCATTCAAATACAGACCAACTAAAAATCCTGCTAATATGAATAACCATAAAAGTGAGGAATAAAAAATAGAACATAATGTTGCATTTAATGAGATCCACTTGAACATTTAGAGTTTTCCAATAACATTAAATCCAATATTGTGGTGCAGAATATGAAGTGTCAATAGAAAATGTATTAAGTGCTGTAGAGAAATGGCACTTTTGAAGGCAGCTATCAAAGAACAATTTTTGGAATTATTGATTTGGATATCTATTGTGAAACAAATGTCATTTACTGAGCACAGTATGGAGCAACGGATAATTGACTGCACTCAAGTAATAAATAATGTGACAAAAGGCAAACTGCATGATTTCATCAGATAAAAGGAAATTATCTTATTGTGTAAAATATTCATGAATAGTTGTTTCTAGTTTCAATTAATTCTTAATCTTGATCAGATTTTTAACTGTAAAACATAGGAACATTTTACCAGCAGCTTGTTATATTTTGCTTTAAAACATTCTGGCACTTTCTCTGAAGAAGCATGTGATTATTGTATTTTTATAAGAACATAATAAATGAGGAGAGGATAATTGGGCAACTATCAGTGTGAAGTTGTTTTTTTCTCTCCATGCTTTTGTGAGCTATGCACATGGTATATTAATTGGTGACTCTGAATTGGCTGGGCATGAAAGAGTTTGGGTGTTTGTGTGAGTGTACTGTGTAATGAATTTTTGATCCATTCAGGTATCATTCCTGCCTTATACTCAGTGCAAGTTCCATCTAGTTCTCATAACATCCCTGTTAAGGAGGACACCAGATTCAGATAATGGATGAATAGCTGGAAATAATAAATGTTAAAAAAACAACAGTGATCATGCAGGCTTCAGGCCTGTGTTATTTACATTAAAATAGCATTTTTTTCAAAAACAGTATCCAAAGATGTTTTAAAGGTTTAGTATACAATTCAATTTGAAGGTTTCTAAAAATGGAACACTAGTTTGCATCTAGTTCTGTAAATCAGTGAAAGACATTAAAGTGGAGTCATCCTGTAAGTTATGGGTCAACAACTCATTCTGCCACTAGGTCACACTTCTTATTACCTATTATTTTCAATTCAGTTTATTTTTGAGTAATACTCTTCACTGAGCGTAAAAGCCATTTGTATAAAATATATGCTATATATGTGATTGTTTATATTATGAAATTAATTATACAGTATATAATGTATACGGTAAAAGAAATATGTCAAATTAATATAAAGGTATAGTTTTATTATGACTATTAGGAAAACTAAGAAGTATTGGAAGTAAAGGAATGTGAAGTATTTTCTGGTTGGTCATGCCTTTAAATTCAACAAGTACAGTAGGTGCTCCATTAGTCACTTCTGCAATGCGCATGAACTCTGTAAAGGGGGACTGGGCTAAAGTTACTACAGACGAGAAGAATGTGGAGAAAAAGTCTTTTGATTGTACCATTATGATACATCAAGAAATGTTACCGGGTGTGATGGAAACCTGGGCGTAAGCCAGCTCAAACCCGACACAAACACACAAGCATTGTCCTGGGTACAAATAAAGTTTGGTTTATTAACCAAATTCCCTTCAAATATGTCACAACAAGCACAAAAACACTGATTTCTCTCTCTCTCTCTACAATAATACTCTCACCACCGCACTGCCGTCTTCCGGTCAAGTGCTGCCTCTCTACCTCCCAGCTCCAACTCGCCTAGATAAGGGAGTGTGGTCCCTTTTATTACAGACCCGAGAGTATTTCCGGTGCCAGGACGATTGCCTGATCTATGTACTTCCGGGTCACACGGAAGTCCATCATCACAGTACGGAGCTTGTTTCCCTGCAGCGTCCTCTTGCGGCACCCGTGACCCCAGTAGGGCTGCAGATTCAGCAGTACTAACTGAAAAACCTAATAATATAAAAAAATCCTTTCATCCTTACAAAGTGTTTCAGGAAAGGATTTCCATGGAAAGGTGAACAGATTGGCAGTATAACAGTATAAGCAAGTATTGCAACAGGCTACCAAGCAGTGAAACAGAATAGAGAAGGGTCGGTTCTGGTTTATTGTTATTGAAATATTTAAATTTTAGAAAAAATAACTAACAAACAGATATGTAATAATAACAGCTAATCAGCAGCTCTAATCAGGGTATGCTAGACTAAAGAACTGAGCCTGCAATGAAAAGCTGAGACTGAAGGGGCATCTCTTACACTGCATAAGCTGGCTGATTATTCCCCAGCTTTAGAGCAGTGTATCTAAAGGCTCAAACTCCTACTGTTGTTTTATTTATCCTTGGGACTCTTTACTAGGCTGGCATGTTGAGATCTTAATACATGCTCCGGTTTATAAGTAATAATACGTTCAGATACGTAAGCACGGCCTTGGCTATTTAAAACTTTGTACATAGGAAGATTTTGATATTAGCCCAGAGCTTAGCTAGAAACCAGTGTAAAGACTGAAGCACAGAAATTATGTGGTTGTACTTTCTAGTTCTTATAATGATTCTTGCAACTGCATATTAAATTAACTGAGGGCTGTGTACAGAATGATTTGAACAGCCTGTGAATAATGCATTGCAATAGTCAATCCTACTAGAAATAAATGCATCAATTAATATCTCAGTATTAACTATTAAGGAATTCTCTTATTTTTCCAATATTTTTCATTTAGAACAAACAGGTTTTAAGTGGTTATGTAATTTGTGTTTCAAAAAACACTGGAGTCAAAGTTAATATCTAGGTTGCATGTTAAATCAATAAAACTAATGCTTAGACCAACTGAGTTAAAATTGTCAGAAGTTTGCATCAATCCCGCTGATTAACAACATTTCTATTTTTTTTTCTGTCATTAGAGAAAAGTGTTTATCATCCATGAAATATTTGAATTCACTGACAGAATCAATTAAGGACACTACTGAGAAAGGTATGGCTAGTTATCACCTGCATATGAGTGAAAATGTCTGTGTGAAATCTAGAGGTTCTCCTCCCATCTGTGTGGGTTTTTCACTAAGTATTCCAGTTTTCCTTCCATATCTCAAACAGTGTATTATGTTGCTTGCTGATATGGACTGGTGTCCGGTCCACAGTTGGTTCCTGCTTTATGGCGGTCAGAATAGACTCCTTGCAATACTGAACCAGATTAAGAATACCAGAAGGTGTTATAACACATCAGCATACTGTTTTCATAAACATTCATTGAAAATGAAATTGGTAATATGCATTTCATTCTTCATAATAAATACTCAGGAATTATTAGCAAAAAACTTAGCAACTCAAAAAACTGCTTACTGACATGAAGCATAAAAATGAGTAGATTATTATTAAGTTTATTTCCACTTCATTTCTCTTTTCATATTACTAAAAAATATAAAGAGGCATTCTACTAGAGCTAATGCTAGTATGGGAAAAGAAAGCTTGTCACGTCAATATCCTTTCCAGTTCATTTTTCAGTTTTCTTTAATTACACTTTATTAAAGACTAGGCTTCTTTCTTTATGTTATGAAAATGACAAATAATAAAAAGATAATATTTTATAAGATGAAAACTACTGTTTGCACCTCTTTCCATCAAACTAAATGCATAATAAACAAAAATGACTAAGCCTGCCACTTCAAAAGAAAAAAAGAAGCCTCAACAAACAACTCAACTGCTTCTGTGTCACATTAACAGACTGCATTATACAGGACTTTTTAATCATTTTAATGAATGTAATCAGTTGCTAAGTGTCTGCTCTCTGAGGAATGTTAAACAAAATCCGTCATAATTGCTTTGCTTTTCAAGTCTGTCTAGCAATTTTCTGCTGTATTTAATATATGCTGCCTGTCATTATCAATAGAACCTTCATCAATAGAAAAATAATCTGCAATTTGTTTACATGAAGCAAAATTTACATTTTTCATAAAGTCTAATCATGATCTCTGTTAGACTGAATGTAAACATTTCTAGATATAGTGTACTACAATTAATGTTTAGTCAAACTGTAACTATTTATTGGAAAATTAGAATGAATGAATCATAATAATCATAATTTCAGGGAAAGCATATACATTACATTTTAATACCAACATATTTTATTGAAAACTGTATATATTAAAAAGAAAAATGCTATGAAAGACAGTCTCTGATGATTACTGTATTGCAATATGTGGATTTACTGTATATTAGTCAGAGTCAGATCTGGAAAAAATGCTAGAATAAGCAAATACAGACAGTAACAATCACTCACTTTGAGATGAAATGCTTTGGGGGACTTGTGCTGGAAAACATTAAACAAAATATTCAACACAATTTGGACCACTTCCAGTTTGTGTAATATCACAACTAGTGCACTAAAGCTGCCATAATCCTTACACTTAATACCAGTCTGGCACACATGGATAATTAAAAACTGTCAATCCAGAGTGTGGCTGATAGACTATAGGTCGGGATTTAATGCTGTTATATCATGAAAATGAACTGCCAAATTCCTAGATTTGGAACTAAGTGGCATCCTCTGCAACTTGAATTTATACATCCAAACTGTCAGATAATCCGCATACGGTATGTAGATT
Organism: Polypterus bichir lapradei; assembly: GCA_026402145.1. Taxonomy (NCBI): domain Eukaryota; kingdom Metazoa; phylum Chordata; class Cladistia; order Polypteriformes; family Polypteridae; genus Polypterus; species Polypterus bichir. Next base: position 28,792,262 of record JANRMT010062808.1, on the reverse strand, counting down.
TAGCAGTATTCCAACATTTGCACCCCAAAAAGGAGTGCCCATCTGTACTCCTTGTTCTCCTATGACTATGTGGACCCATTTAGCTCCAACTCCAACATTAAATTAGGTAAAAACAATGTCATCATGGGCCTCACCAATGATGGGACAGCATACAGGAAAGATGTCTATGTTCTGACAAAGTAGTGCTAGGACAATAACCACACCATTAATGTCAGAAGAATAAAGGAACTGGACAGAATTCAGACTGCAGAATGGAGACCACTCTCCAATAAGTAGCTCCACCTCAACTGTTACATTTGTCGGTTATATGAAGAACAAAAGAAATATGTTCCATTACCAATGTGCAAGACGCATCTAAAAAAGGTAAATCACATTGAAATATGAAGAAAATGCATCACAAAGGCAATTTCAGCCTCTTGAAAGATGATCAGAAAAGTTAAACATTTCTACAGTATTTCTCTGATGTATAGCTAGAAATTATGCCAAGACAATCTTCATTACTGTTAAAGCTATGAGTGTATGGCGATACTCAACTATAACTCCACCAACAATGAGAGATTACAGAGAAGAGATCTGTTCTGTGACACAGTAGTGTCATGACAGCAAACTTTCCATTAGTGCTAGCAAAATCCTGGTGCTGATCACAGAATTCATGAAGCAAACGTCAGACAATACTCTTACTATATGACATTGACTACAATTTAAATGAATTGGTTAAAAAATAAATGATGCAACTGATTACCTGTTTTTAAATTCTGCTAATTCTTCTTACAGGTATATATAGCACAAAAAGAAAACAAAAGGCAAGCAATGCACGATAAACAGCAAACAAGGTAACATAGTGATAATAATAATAAGCAAAAATAGAAATATCTATCTATCTATATATATATATACATATATATATACTGTATATACAGTATATTGTGGCACGTGAGTCAGTGTCTTGCACCACAAAGATAAGGCTGATTCTCAGTACTTTAGCAAAACCAGCTTTTTTCAACTCAAAACTGGAACAGCAAGGTTATTTATTGTAGCAGGTTTTACCATTCTACTAAACACAGGCACAGTAAACAGGCAGGGTTGGGGCCAGGTCAGTGGCCAAGTTATAACGTTCCTTGCATCACCCATCGGGCGACTGGCACTTTATGCATGGCAGCGTTCAGCTTGTAGTTGTCTCTGTGATGCTACGAATCTGCGGTTGCCTCAGCGATGAAAAACAACCCTCATCAGCCATGGCAGTCATGCCTCTGCTTGTCGTCCCGTTAAGGAGGGTCTCAAAAGAGGCAATCGCGTTTCTGCGTGTTGTCCTGCTGGAGAGGGTCTCAATGAGTTCAGAAGTCTCACATATATACTGTATATAAATATATATGTATATATATATATATATATATATATATATATATATATATATATATATACACATATACATAGTATACCTGTATATACAATATAAACACACATATATATATATTTTTTTTTTTCAAGGGTAAATGCTTGTCTTTCATTCCCCCCCCCACCAATTGCACAGCACCATGAACATCACACAGCACTTTCTTTTCTTTTCTCTTTCATCCTCCTTTCCTTTCCGCCTCCACTGGCAAGCTTTGTCCATCTTCCTCCAGACTCTGGCTCCCCAAATGGAGTGAGGCTGCCCCTTTTATAGAGCACCCAGAAGTGCTCCAGGTATTCCTCAATCTCCTTCTGGCCACACTTCCAGGTGTGGCTGTAACCCTGCAGAGGAGGGCTCAGCTATTCTCTTTGCATCCCCTGGCGGTGGCAATGGACCCCAGCAAGGTTGAGCTTCCATGTTCCAAACCTGTGGCACCATAACAAGCCAGGGGGACTGCCCTCTGTCATCCCGTGCAAGCTCTCTCCCCCTGTTCTTCCAATATGGAGGTGTTCTGTCCATCACAATATATATATGAAAAACAATATTTAATAAACAAGCTATTTACATGAGTGCAAAACATATTATTTTTACAAACCAAAGTGACATACTGCTGCCCACCCAGTACTTTTTTAAAAGGGTGCTTAACACAGCATTGTTATGCATGTTATGATTCAAGCCAGAAGCCACATAATCAATCGAACAATCAATTAAATGTTATGATGCAACATATAACAACAAAACGTTTAAAAAAGATAATAGTTGTGATACATGGACCAGTTCCCCAGCTGAATCCCATTTCCTTACCTCGCCATGAGGACAATATAATTGATGGTCAGGAAGGGAGGTGTGACACTGGACCTACTGGCCAGGAATAGGGCATGGAGGGAAAATGTGGCAGCTGGTGCATCAGAACGGGCATCCAAGCAGCAGTGAATTTCTTACCCTGTTGGGAGGGCTGCATAATGGATGGATGACTGAGCTGGAGAAGCATTCCTACTGGGATGGTTGGCAAGAAAACATGGGACTGTGGGAGACTGCCTTGTGGCATGCTCCTTTATGGACACCTGTAGGGCAGCATGGGAGTTGTGGTCCCATGGGGCTGCCCTGTTGGATTCTGTATGGCAGCCAGGCAGAACTAGTGGCAGATGCATGCCTGACTCCAGGGTTATTCTGCCTGATGCAGAAGTGCATCCTGGAGACATTGATTTGGGCACTGGAAGTACTCCTGGGATGGGTTTTAAAGAGAGCTCTTCACTTGGCCAGGGGAGCTGGAGTCAGGAGAGGAGAAAGGCATTCACCTGCGAGAAGTGTAGGAGAAAGGAAAATAAAGCAAAGCAAGGCTTGTGCATAGATGTGTTCAGACTGGGACTTGTAAAGAGGTATTATTGCGTTAATAGAAAAAACACGTATTTGAACCCAGGACTGCCTGTGTGTACTTGTGTCTGAGGTTTGGGCCTACAGGCCACAGTGCATAACATGATGGGGTGCCAGGCAAGGAAAGGTGACATAAGACAGGTACAGATTATAACAGGTCTATGAAAAAGAGAAAAGAAAATAGCAATGACTCAAAAATCCCTTTTCTTTTCTATGCTACTACATGTTTCAAGAATCTTTTAATGTCTTGCAAATGTTATATACAGGAAAAAGCCATAAATTACTGCAAGAGAAAAAAAATATTCTGATAATTACTTAAATCATCATAAATTTTATTTTCCTTTCTTTGCCTCTCTATATTCTTAGTAGGAATATACACAAAATCAAGATTTTATTTATTAAAATAATAGCTATGACTGTCAAGCTTTTATATGAATAAAATATTAAAACATTGGAATGGTTTGCCCTCTTTTATGTGGATAACAGAAATCATCTTATCTTAGTATCTAGTAGTTTCTACATACGAGTCAAAATAGATTCTGAACACTTGGTACAGATTTATAAATATATATATATATATATATATATATATATATATATATATATATATACACACTCACAAGGTGACATTGTCTATGAACCAAACAGAACTGGTTTGAAAGCATCTTCAATCAATACGCAATATTGATTACAAGCAACAATAACCTAATGCACTGAGAGCCTTTTGTTCACTTTCACAGCCTATACAACATTTCCCAAAAACACAATTTGTTAGCAATTCTGTACCCATTGTAATTGCACTAATAACATATCCTGGGTGATATAATACTTACTTGATGTCATTTTATTTTTTAATTACAAAATACCCTTATAGTTAGATTTCAGTTTAAATAAAATATTTAATATATACAGTGAAAAGATAAGTCTGGAAATACCATAAACCTAATACCGTATTTTGAAAATAATGCAATAAGCATACAAATGTACATTTTTCCTGGAGGTGTTTCATTTCTTACAAAAATAAAATTAATCTTGAAAGCTGCAAACAATATAGACAAGGAACATGCTTCTTGAGAAAACATGAAAAATTGATTATCATCATAGTACAACTGATTACAAGATACAAGAAAAGAATGCATAAGTTTATTTTAGTTTCATCCTCACAGTAGCATCCTCATAAGTATGATTTGTGTGATATTTTTCAGAAGTACTGCAGATGCTTTTAAGTGTGCTACAATTCACCATTGGTGACAATTCACCATTAGACGAGAGTACACAAGAGTACTGTCTCAATGTATACACTTAAAAATTTTATCTTCTTTGTAATTTTAACAAGTGACAGAACAATGCATTTGCAGTTATTGAATTGCATTTATTTGAAAACATTCCAATGTTCAATGATACTGCAGTAGGTAACAGTGGTACTGACTGAGTTCTCTATGAAATGAGGAGGTGTCATGCCCACTTGGACTGACCATGCCCTAGAAAGTTGCTACTCAACCATCACATTACTCTTTACTTTCTTGGCTTTGGCAGTATGGAAGCTAAACACAGGGAGTGGACACAATTATTTTAATCAGGGACATCATGTTTTTTGTCAGATTAAAACAAGCAGATAAAAATAAGAGAAACTGAGGACAAGCTGTTTCTTGGGATTTTTTAAATAATCTACATTTAAGTGTTTTAAAAATGAGAACATGGATGCTAATTATATATTTTTTTTGCTCTGCTTTATCATATAGAGTATGTAAACCTTTTATTTTGTGATATAAACTGTGAACAGTGAGATAAACTTCAACTAAATATATACTTTATGTAATCAATACTATGCTCTAAAGATTTGCTTCATATTAGAACTGGTATATTTCTACTACTACTATAACTTTCTGACCTTAGGTTTAACCTCTAATATATCAGTTTACTTTGTTTTGTAATAGGCACTTTTCTTAATGATTACTTTGAAACAAGAAGCAAAAACAATTGTAATTGTCCTATACGCTCCTATAGGAAGTGAGTCTGCATTGTTTATGCTGAAGGAGGACTGATGTCTGTTTAATTTAATTGAAGACAGAACAATAATAGCTTGTTTATTATTGTGCAAAGTATAACAACCACTGTTGAAAATTTGCAATTAGAAATTTTCAATGTAACAGCACACTCCATTTTTTAGCTTGTTTTTCTGACAAATTAAAGCTCACTTTGTCCTAATTGTGATAATAAACATTTAATGACGCATCACTTTTAATACTGTAGAACAATCAAGATGTACACTGTATAACTGCAAAGTGTTAGAATTCATATGTAATATTCTTATCTTTAATGACGTTTTGCATGTGTTCAACTTCTCCAGATTCCTTTTTTAGGGACTGATGTCCACCACAAACCTATTCTATCTATCATTCTAGTGAATTACACACTATAAATGTAAAACAACAGTACTAAAAATCATGCAGATTATTTTATCATTTTCCTGCTCATACAGTATCATATTTCCAGCAGATGGAAAAGGTCATTCATGTATGTGTATGGCCATTAATTTAAGATGATCTCCGTGGAAAGCTGGGTATAATATTTAACTCCAGGCATGGTAGACAGCTTTTCCATTGAGACAGATGTTTCTGCAAGTTATAGTCTCTTTGTTTCAATTCTGTTAGATATGCTTATATATATAATGTATTATATACTGTACAAAGACCATTGGAGATGGTCTACTGTATAAGTGAAAACGGCACATGATTATTAAAAGGCAGTTGTGACACATATAATGTACCTTTTTTTATAATTAAGATTTATCACTAATGTATTTGACCTTGGCAAAACTGGAAGGTTAACTCTCTAAGGTACTAATTTTCAGCTAAGCAGTCAAAAGATCCTTTTTCACTTTTATTAATCATATATGGGCGGCACGGTGGCACAGTAGTAGGGCTGCTGTCTTGCAGTTAGGAGACCCGGGTTCGCTTCCCGTGTCCTCCCTGCGTGGAGTTTGCATGTTCTCCCCGTGTCTGCGTGGGTTTCCTCCGGGCGCTCCGGTTTCCTCCCACAGTCCAAAGACATGCAGGTTAGGTGGATTGGCGATTCTAAATTGGCCCTAGTGTGTGCTTGGTGTGTTTGTGTGTGTTCTGCGGTGGGTTGGCACCCTGCCCGGGATTGGATTCCTGCCTTGTGCCCTGTGTTGGCTGGGATTGGCTCCAGCAGACCCCCGTGACCCTGTGTTCGAATTCAGCGGGTTGAAAAATGGATGGATGGATAGATTAATCGTATATTCACTAGCATATGAATCATGTAATTTCTTATTGATATGATATACAGTACATCCACTATAAGATATAAATGTGAAGTGTATTCCACATTCAATTTTGTCATGGTTATATTTTATAGCATAAAATGTAGCTTCTGCTTTCTATAATTCATTTTCATGAAAGGTAGTTTAGCATATTTATAATTTCAAATGCATGCACTTTGATCCCTGTATCTCAGCAGGGATAGATAGATAGATAGATAGATAGATAGATAGATAGATAGATAGATAGATAGATAGATAGATAGATAGATAGATAGATAG
>JANRMT010062808.1:28769111-28785923 GCA_026402145.1 Polypterus bichir lapradei | reverse complement strand
TAGATAGATAGATAGATAGATAGATAGATAGATAGATAGATAGATAGTTTTGTTTTACTTGTCTAAGTTATGTTCCTCCCTTGAATCACTAATAGGTTGGGCCTGCAATACATCAGAAAGTGGGGTGCTACTTTAAGTTAATGTCCGCAATTCCTTTTTAACTGTGTCTTACTCTGCTCTAGTACCATGGATGACATTTCTTGGTATGTTTGTATGTACTTGTCATCACTCTTGCATGTGTGAAATGGATGGTTTATTTTACTACTCTTTTGACATTCCCTGCTATGAACTAGCATATTTAGGATAATTAAACACGTTGCCTGCCTATAGCATTTGTTTGGTATCCTTGCAATCACCTTCATGCAATTATATTTACAAGTCATTTTGGGTTAAATGCATCATAAATAAATAAATGTAAGTGTAACTTACTAAGTGCAGTGATATTTTATATATGTGATTGTTTTTATCTGTCTAAAAGGCAGCCTTCAATGTGTGCATATTGGCACGAACCCTGGACTCCTATGATTTTAATAAAATCTTATGTATTTTTTAAATAAAAATAAACTGTAAAGCATGCCTATGAATTTATAAGTACCCAGTAATAGCTTTTAAATCCACAAGTGAAATGATATCATTTGCTTTTTCTTCACGACACCAGAAGAATTAGCAGGAGTGATTTTGTATACATTAAAGTTCTGTCTTTAATTTGAGATGTACTTGTAATAATTAGTCTCGGCAGATCAAGAGCATCTCAGGGGATTTTGCTTTTTGAAATTCAAATCATAATAAATGTATGAAAGAGTGAATGATCATGCCTTACCTAGAGCACATTTCTTGGCAAAGTAAAAGGATTATTTAAATTTACACAAGTGATTATTATAAATGCTCAATAAATGAGACTTATTATATTAAGAACAAAGTTAATTCATTTAATATTAGTTGTAATCATGTGGATGCAAAGAACAGCAAAATTTATATTTCCACAACACTGATATTCTACATGATTAAAAGTCTTTGTTGATGCAAGTTATAATTTGCAAATTTATGTTAACTTCTGATAAAGATTTTACTTACATAAATGTTATGTTAACTTTGAAATATTTCCTCTTTAAACTCAGCATACATATTTACATATTCATCATTAGTGTTGTGCTATTAGATTAGCTCTGATGCCATCCTCCTGATTTGACATATGCTCATTTCTGGGAATGGAAAATAATAATTACCTCAATTTAGTGTCATTTTCTTTAAAGCTACTATATGGAGGAAATGGAGCTAATATTACCCAAAAATTAACATTGTTCATCTATTTTCTGAACCCTTTTATTAAGGGCATGGCACCAGAACCAACCTTGATCATAATGTGCCTGAACAGAATGTGTTTACTGCTGAGAACACACACTCATATTGTATATAAGATAACACAAAACAAGTAGACAATTTGATGTTGCTCATCAACCTAACCTGAATGACTTTGGACTATTGGAGTTAAAATACAGTAACCAGTGGAAAACTCACACAGAATTAAGGAGAACATGTATACTCCATAAGAACAGTGACTTGGGGCCTCATGCATAACGCTGTGTGTAAAATTCAAACTAAAACATGGACAAAAATGGAAGCCAACTTTCACACACTTCGGCTCCATAAATCCTGATCAGAGTAAAAAGTAACACACATGCACACACCTGCCATCCCACCCTGATTCCTCCCATAATTTTGTATATTTTAATATGCAAATCAATATAACTATCACCTTCTGTTTGGCGTTTGGTTAAAAGACAATGGCAAAAGCATGTGATAAAAAGAATTTCAGCGAATGCAAATGAAGTGGAGACAGGGAAAAACATACTATATGTTGGCTTAAGCAGTTGTATAAACAACAAAAGGAAGTTGATCAAGTGATACAGAGTGGCAGAGAAACTAGAAAGTTCAAGTCTAGAAAGATGCACAGTGCCCGAAATAAAAAAGAAGTGGTCATATATCAAACTTGCCGTGAAATGGCAAGTCGTAGCCCACTGTCTGAGTGTCATGCAGATCCTTATTAGGGTATAGAGAAAAGAAAAAAGAATAGAGACACAGTGAAAAAAAGGTCGAAATGTCCACTTTAATGTCAGTATATTTTATCATTAAAGTAGAACATTGTAAACTTAATCTTAAAATCAATGTTTAATTTACTAAAGTTTCTCAGATCCCATCATAACTAAAGCAGCACATGAAATGCTTTGTATTCTATGTGTTCTTCTATGTGCTCTATGTGTGTGAATCACTACATGCTTCTTAAATGGGCTCATATGCTGACCGGACACAGAATACATTACATTCATGATATTACAGCTCCCTGAACAATTTAAAAACTAAGATGTATACTTGATATCATTTTCATGATGAAAGGAATTAAAGCATGTATTAAACATGGGGGCATGATGGCGCAGTGTTAGCGATGAGCTGGTGCTCCATCCGCAGATTGTTCCTGCCTTCCGCAAGATGCCTGCTGCACCATGCACGACTCTCAATAAAATAATTTATTGCAGCAGTACTGTCTCTTTCAAACATACTAACCCCCAATTCCTGTCCATCCTTTTCTTTCTCCAAGTAACCAATCGCCACACAATAAGCTCTTTAATAAATGTCAAGTCATCTGTAAGCTTAGAATGCCAATTCTTCAAAACATTTAAGGAACATTGAAATATCTTCGCAGTACATGTTTAATTATTCCATACATCTATCCATCCAGGGTCACACCAGTCCCAGCAAGCATACAGTGTGAGGCAGGAACAATCCCTGGATAAGGCGCCAGTTCATTGCTACTGCTGTGCCACCATGCCCACACGTTTAATTATTAACAGTATACGTTATTTAAATGAAGTTAAAAATTTATCTGTATAATGTAATATACATACTTTAATGCATTTGATCTTAAAAATGATATCGAGAGCTCCAAGAAGATACCGCTTTGAAATCTAAATCGACTTAGAAGCCAGTCATCATCATCTGTATGTGCTATCTTCTATTGAATTGACACAGTAAATTCGTCATTAGATACAGGGGTCTTCCCAGACTGTCTTAAGACTGCTGTAGTTAAACCCCTACTTAAGAAACATAATCTTGACCCCTTGGCTCTTGAAAATTTTAGACCCATCTCTAACCTGCCTTTCTTAAGTAAAGTTCTGGAGTGGGCAGGCATTATGCAGTTAAATGACCACCTAAATAAACATGCTATTCTTGATAAATTTCAGTCGGGTTTTAGAACAAATCACAGCACAGAAACTGCACTCGTTAAAATAGTAAATGATTTGTGGGTGAATGCAGACAGAGGCCATTTATCTGTTCTCATCCTCTTAGATCTGAGTGCCGCATTTGACACCATTGATCATAATATTCTTAGAAATCGCCTTAGTCAATGGGTGGGCCTCTCTGGCAGTGTCTTAAATTGGTTTTGAATCCTAGCTGACAGGGAGAAAATTCTTTGTTAGTTGTGGTAAATACAACTCAAAGACACATGATATCCAATATGGTGTTCCACAAGGCTCTATCCTGGGTCCGCTGCTCTTCTCAATCTACATGCTCCCGTTAGGTTAGATTATCTCAGGGCACAACGTGAGCTACCACAGCTATGCTGATAACACACAGCTGTACTTATCAATAGCACCTGATGACCCCGATTCTCTTGATTCACTAACACAATGTCTGACTTGTACAGTATCTCAGAATGGATGAATAGTAACTTTCTCAAGTTGAATAAAGAGAAAACTGAAATTTTAGTGATTGGCAATAATGGATACAATGAGGCTATTAGAAATAAACTGGATACATTAGAATTAAAAGTCAAGACGGAGGTAAAAAGCTTAGGGGTAATTGTTGATTGTAATCTGAATTTTAAATCGCATATTAATCAGATCACTAGGACAGCATTTTTTCACTTAAGAAACATTGCTAAAGGTAGACCTCTTATATCACTGAAAGATGCTGAGAAATTAGTTCACGCGTTTGTTTTCAGTCGACTAGATTACTGTAAAGCACTCCTCTCAGGACCACCCAAAAAAGACATAAATCGTTTGCAACGAGTGCAGAATGCAGCTGCTAGAATCCTAACCAGGAAAAGGAAATCTGAGCACATTTCTCCAGTTTTGATGTCACTACACTGGTTACCTGTGTCATTCAGGATTGACTTTAAAATTCTGCTTATAGTTTATAAAGCCTTAAATAATCTCGCCCCATTTTATATATCGGGATGTCTGACACCTTATATTCCAAATCATAACCTTAGATCCTCAAATTTAGTATCTCCTTAGAATTCCAAGAACAAAACTTAAAAGAAGTGGTGAGGCGGCCTTCTGCTGCTATGTACCTAAAATCTGGAATAGCCTGCCAATAGGAATTCGCCAAGCTAATACAGTAGAGCACTTTAAAACAATGCTGAAAACACATTATTTTAACATGGCCTTCTGATAACTTCACTTTAACTTAATCCTGATACTCTGTATGTTCAATTCATCATAATAACTATTCATGGTGGCTCTAAAATCCGTACTGACCCCTACTCTCTCTTCTGTTTCTTTTTCCGGTTTCTTTGTGGTGGTGGCGCAGCCTACTCAAAGCATCATGATGCTCCAACAATGATGGATGGATTAAAAGCCATAAGTTTACGTGAACATCATCATCAAGTCCTTCCGTGAGAACTCTAAATACAAAGAGGACTGTTTCATTTATGTTAGGTAGAATGCCCAGAGGGGACTGGGCAGTCTAATGGTCTGGAATCCCTACAGATTTTATTTTTTTCTCCAGCCGCCTGGAGATTTTTTTTGTTTTTTCTGTCCACCCTGGCCATTGGACCATACTCTTATTCTGTGTTAATTAATGTTCACTTATTTTATTTTCTTACTGTGTCTTTTATTTTTCTATTCTTCATTATGTAAAGCACTTTGAGCTACTTTTTGTATGAAAATGTGCTATATAAATAAATGTTGTTGTTGTTGAATTGAATAGAATTCCTTTATTGTTATTGTATGGTACAATGAGATTCAATATTCAAATACTTCCTAAACTTATTTTAGTATAAATTGATAAAATAACAATAATAATAATAAAACAATAAAAAAGAAGAAAAATATGCAATATGAAAGCATAAGTACAATGTACGTGTACATATAGTGCAGATTGTACAAATGGTTCATAAAGTGACCCAGGTTGTGCAATATTACAACTTTAGTGCAAGTTTACAGTGAGGTAATTGTAATTCTAAGTACAAACAGTTCTACCAGGAGTACTTGATGGACTGATTGAGTACATTTATAGCTCTTGGGATGAAACTATTTCTGAACCGTGAGGTCCCTACAGGAAAGACTCTGAATCGTTGGAGAAGTTCAAATAGACTTACATGGCTGAGGCAGCGTGTGTTATAAATGTTCTCCAGGGCTAGATGCTGTATCCCGATAATCCTATGCACTCTCAACACAATTTGCCTTAGAGCTTTCTGATCAACTGCTGTACAGCTGTGATTCCACACTCAGACACAATGGGTTAAAATACTCTGAGTGGTGCATTGAGAGTAACAACGCTAAAGTAGCTATGGTATTTGGAATATTTTGGCCATTCCATGGACCATTATATTGTTACAGGTTAATTACAATCAGATGCCTTAAATTTATAAATGATATGCGGTTAATTTCAGTGTATTTGATAAGGGATGTGAATCTAAAAAAGAATGGGGAAACTACACAGGAACAGTAGCACTACTTTGATGCTGGCTGCTGCCAGTTTGCAAAACCAAGCAGAAAACGTGCATACGCAAAGGATTGTTTCCATGAGAATCTGCGTGGCTTTACGGCAAGTTTAGTTTTTTCACATCGCGATGAAAGCGTGGAAACGGGCATTTTTTGCTTATGCACTGTTTATACATGAGGCCTCTCATCACAATCCAAACCCACTCACGTGCAGCAGAGCTATGAAGCAACAGCATTGACTACTGGACCACTGTGCCTGCATAACGTTGCCATGGCATTTCAAAATTCATGCACATGGAACCTAAAGTAACAAATACATTTTTAAATGCACAAATGAAACATTTTAAAATGTAAAATTCCAATAACTGCTGCAAAACCTTTTTCACTCACTTAAAAGATAAGTTCAGTTTTCAAGTCAGTTATTTTTTCTAAACAATGTATGTACGAGGTGTGGCAGAAAAGTAATGAGACTGATTTTTTATTTACTAAAGTTTTTATTTTTTTCAAACATCAATGTTATCCCCTTCAAAGTAGTTCCCTTGGGCAGCTACACACCGATGGAGACGGTGTTCCCACTGTTGGTAGCAGCGCTGGAAGTCTTCAACCGGTATGGTCTTCAGCATGTCCGTTACACTCTTTTGGATGTTTTCTAAAGTCCCAAAATGACGTCCTTTGAGGACATTTTTCAGTTTAGGAAAAAGGAAAAAGTCACACGGACTGAGGTCAGGTGAATAAGGGGGCTGGGGAACCACAGGAATGCCTTTTGAGGTCAAAAATTCTGTTATGGAGAGGGCAGTGTGACATGGGGCGTTGTCATGATGGAGCATCCATTTGTCTGCAATGTCTGGTCTCACGCGAATGATCCTTTTTCTGAGCCTTTCAAGGACGTCTTTATAAAAAACTTGGTTGACAGTTTGTCCTGGAGGAACAAATTCTTTGTGGACGATTCCCCTTTTGTCAAAAAAACAAATCAGCATTGATTTGATCTTCGATTTGCTCATTCGAGCTTTCTTTGGTCGAGGAGAGTTTGCAGTGTGCCACTCCTGACTTTGCCTCTTGATCTCAGGATCGTATTCAAAAATCCATGATTCATCACCTGTGATCACACGACTAAAGAAATCTTGCTCATTAGCGATTCTGTCAAGAAGATGAAGACACTTGTTTTTTTTGATTGTCCTGCTCAATTATGAGGTTTTTCGGCACCATTTTGGCACAGACCTTTCACATGTGCAAGTGTTCAGTCAAAATTTGATGAACGGTAAATCTGTTCAAATTTAATTGTTCACTCAACATTCTTAATGTTAAACGACGGTCTGATCTCACAAGAGTGTTCACACGTTCGATGTTTTCATTGGTTTTCGAAGTTGAAGGCCTCCCTGAACGGTGTTTATCTTCAACGTGTTTTCTGCCTTCCAAAAATGATTTGTGCCAGCGAAAAACTTGAGCTCGGGATAAAGAATGTTCCCCATAGGCCTGTTTTAACTTTTCAAACGTCACACTTGCCGATTCTCCAAGCTTAACACAAAATTTAATGGCACAACGTTGCTCCAAATTCCGCTGTTCCATTTTGCGTGACGCACAACCAAAAACACAACTTCGCTAATAGCAGTCACAAAAATCAAGTTAATGGAAGGAGTTGAAACTCGCACTGAGCTATGGGAGGGTACTGATACACGTGCTCTATCAATGACAACAGCGCAGCGTTGCCAGATCGCTTGCAGTGTTGCCAGTCTCATTACTTTTCTGCCACACCTCGTATGCATTTGCATTTGCCATGCAATATTGTGTTCTAAAGTTAAGTATTTTCTATAAATTAAAAAAAAAATACATAGCCTGCCCTGGCATTTTATTACGGAAACCATCGGGCATGACACTCGACCAGAAAACTGTACTGATTAGCTCGATTTTTCAAGCCAAGAAAGTTATCATGCATTGATATGCATCTTGAGATTACACAAACACAGTAAAATAGCTTATAAATGTAATATTGAAACAAAAAAAATCAATATGAAGAGATTCAGCCATTTTAAAATACGATCAGCTGTGTGCTCTACCTCAGTGCTTGTCTTCCTCTGCACCCCAGGGGTGTGACATCCTCTCAAAAGACAAAAATCACAGAAAGGTGTTCATGACTCGTACTTGGTACCATGTTGATTTACTTTCATATTTACCATATGTCAAAACTCTTCCCATTAAGGCCACTGCTGTCACACAAGTGAATATAGAACATATCCTTACATTAAAAAAAATTACAAAATATATGCAATAAAATGGTTATTTCTATATTCCTTTCGTTGTCATAAACATGCAACACGAATGGAATGTTTTCTTATACTGAAACTTTCGCTGCTTCAAAATAGACATATCCGGTACGTTTTTAGGCTTTTGTTTTACAGTTGAGCCCCATGCCCAGTGGTTTCCATTATAAAACGCCATGGCAGACTATGTTATTTTTTAAAACTGACTGAAAAAACTTAACTTTAGAACACAATTTCTCATGGCAAATGCATATATACTACATTTATGAAGAAATAACTATAACTTGAAAAATTTTGAATTTAATCTTTAAGCTTGTAATATAACTAGATTATTTATTTGTTTACCAAAAAAGCTGAAGCAGCAGTACAAAAGAGTTTCTAGGACAATCAGCAAAGTTTCTTTTCTTTTGTTTTTAAATCTGTTCAGTTTTGCAGTGGAGTGTTCCCAATTTTCTTTGTATGTACAGTGTACACTGTATCTGAGCGTTTTAAGTGTTTCAAGAGCATTGCCTCCACAGACAAAGGTGCATATGCATTTTCAAGATGACTTGACATTTTACTACCTAAATACTTCATAAAGTACATATAAGAAATGTATAATAGCTGGGAATTTGGCAAATAAGAATTGATTTGCTGTAAACAGACAGGCAGTGTAATGAAGGAGGTGTGTACCCACATTGGTTTTAATGGAAGTGTACTGTAAATGGGAATAGAAACTTACACTTACTTGTATATAGACTGACATTTTACATTTCTTTTGTAATCCTTTGTTTTTGTTTGCTTCAGGTTAATTTTTAAGAGAATGCTTTCATTTAACATATTTATATTTTTATCATAAAATATGTACATGCATGATGTAGAGATATTAATATACTGTAGTATGCAGGAATTAAATAATGTATTAACCTTTAGCCTATTGTACACATTATTTTACTATTTTTCAAGCAGACAGTAAAAATCTTTAAGAGAAAAGTGGAGACATGTTCAGCATTTTTAAATACATGCAGAAAAACCTTGTTTTATATTACATTATTTAAAATGAAAAGGTATATGTGTTTCTGTTTGTGTAAATTTAGGATAATAAATATCTGGAGAACTGTGAAGGATATAGCAAAAAGGACATGTGGATAAACAAAAATGACATTTCAATAATTATTGAAATAAGGGGTCCGGTGCTGCAGTGGTTTTTACTGTTGCCTCCAAAGATACGGGTTTAATTCCTCTCTCAGACACTGTGTGTATGTAATCTACATGCATTCCAAGTTTCTGAGGCAGTTTTCCCCTGGTACTCTGGTTTCCATCCATAGTTAGTTGGTTCATATAAATTGGTCTACTGAGAGTATAAATCTTTGCAAGAGTTTTTCCAGTGATGAACTTACATCCTGTTCACGGTCAGTTCTTTAGGCTGGATTTAATGGGATTGTTTTGCCCCTATAGCCTTCACATTTACAAAGATATGGAGTAAGAAAAATAAAAATGAAAATACCAAATGTTTGCCAAAATAGTAACTTTGGAATGTTTGCCTTAATATTTACAAAGACCTTATAACAGAGAGTACTGACTGTTCTTAAACATGGGTGGGTTAAAGGATACTGAACAAATAATAATCCAGTAATAACAGCAATAATAATGATGATCATGATGATAATCACCAAACATAGCATAGCATAAGTAATAAAGACATGAAAAAAACAAAATGAAAAGGTCAACATAGCCAAAAGACTGCAATTTTAGGCTATTAATGCATTGCTAAGGGCCAGATTAATTCAAAGCACAAGCAACTTTCAGATGGGCTTACAGTATAATGTGTGTTAAAACTCCACAAATATCACCCTTCGTTATTCATCATCAACTGAGACTTAATTGACTCCACTCTTCTTGGCATGCTACAAAAGTTCTCAATAATTGGTCTCTCATTGGAAAAGCTTTGATGTCATGCTTTGATTAAGCTTTGATTTTGTTCAGGTTTGTAATTATATTAGGCTTGTCAGTTTATTGCCTGGTAAGAATATAGTTGCCCTGTCACCATCACTGTAAGCTACCCATTAAGAGAGTTTAAATAGGGAGCTGCCTTTACAAAAATATGTTTATACTTCTTCTCAATGGTGATTTTTTTTTCCATCCATGTGACACAGATTTTACTTTTTAAAGAAATGTGAAATACAAGAGAGAGAGAGAGAGCAGGCCTGCCAAAATAGCCCAATTGCTACAAGTTTTCTGAAATGTCACACCTCAAGGTCATATTTTTGTTTGCAGACAGATGATGCCATAAATAATTAAATGTCCCCTCTACAATCTGGGATTACCAAATCACTATCTTGCGAATAAAAAAAAAAAATCAGTACTGATTCCTTACTTGTGTCCAGAGGTTTCTCTGTAAAGATTTGGCAGTGATGATTCTATTGAAAGCATCTTTCAGCATTGCCTTGGCGAGCTGAAGAATTCACAGATGCAATATAAAATGTCTGAAGTCAGAATGTGGCAAGTATTTTTGTGCATTAGGTTGCATGCCTAATAAATAAATTGTTACTAATTTTGAAGATGCAAGATAAGATAAAGGTATACAGTTACTGTTAATAAAATTTGCAAAATTAGTTTGAACAGTCAAGAAAAAAATTAAATAATGAGCAAAAATTTGGAATTGACTTATTTTCATCTGAATGTAGCCTTGACAGCCTGCAGCAGCATATAGTCTCAAGTGCAGCTTGTATGAACATTTCAGCATAATTTCACAAGTTTTCTATAGCATTATTCCAGAATTTTGTGGCACTGTCCCATCATCTTTATGATTTGGGGGCAGTTGCCCCTGTGCCATCCGCAGACAGCACATATGTATTCATGGAAAAGTGTTTCAACTCAAGCATTCCTTGTAATCTTAATTTTAATTTAATTTTGTAACTACTCTTACATTTGAGAACCTTTACCAGCAACATACAACAATATTGCTTTATTTTTAGCTTGTTTCTATAACATATTTCTTTAAAACTCAGTTTATGCCAGGAAATAAAATTATTGTAATTATTTAATTATTCAATGTCAAGTTTAAATTTGACAAATTAATCAACTGTATATCATTTTATTTTATTTTATAATTTAAGAAAAATATTTCAACAAAATTTTTTTCTCATCTCCAAGACTGTATTTGCATTAAAAACAAAGTCTGTCTTTTGCCATCAAATCATTCTTTAAAAAAAGGTGACATTTTCTGATGTGGTGCTGCCATCCTGTGTGTTTTAATGGAACTGCAAGTTTGTTTCAAACTTATTAAAACTGTACATATACATGTTTAAGAGAGTACAGTTTTTTTTTAACATAAAAGTATTTTTTACCCTAAAGATATGATTTCTATATTTATTAAAAAAAAATTGATAAAGTGAATTTTCATTTTAAATATAATTACATGTTTACAGGTGCATGCTTTAAAAGTATTCTTCAAAGTATTTTAAACACAATTAATATTCCCATTTTAAATATATTGTAAAAAATAACTAGACATTCTAAATATAATATTTAAGTATTATAATAAGATTAATCTAATGTCACTGCTATGTATTTTATTGTATACTGTATACCCATAGCAGACACTTCTACATCTAGAATTTAATCCTCTCCGTCCACCACTTTAATTAAAATGCTAATTTTCTCATCTGAGAGAATGCTCCTGGGAAGAGAGCAAAAACAAAAGAATGGAAACAATTTAGGTGCAAAAAAATGTAAGAACATTTTATTTATGTTTTCAATATAGATTGTTTTAATTGTACAGAATTATTTTTTTATTTTTAATTGTACATACTATAAAATGGAAAGTGAATAGTAGGTGTAAGAGTATTACTGTTTATTCTACTCTTTTAAAATGAGCATTGAAATATAGACAAAATGTTATCTGAATGTTAGCCTATACAAACACCACAGCCAAAACTGACATCACATTCAAAGTCAATATGATTGTATACCTATGTGTAAATTTTAATTTAGTAGAATTCCTATTTTAACTAATATTAGAAAGTGTAAAAATATACTGTATTATCTGACAATTCATAATATTACAAGAAAAATGATTGTGATCATTTTTCAATAATGTTATAATTGAAGTTTAGTAAAAAAAAAACACTGAGATAGGTAGTATCAGTTATGTCTTATTGTAAAGTGGTAGAAAAATAAATAATAAACTACTGTACATGTCCTTTCTACTACTGACTAAAGTACAAAACACATTTGAAGTTATATTCTATTATATCCGACCAATACAGAGGATTATGAAGGATCAGTTACATAGTCAAATATTTGATTAAGATGAGACACAGTGGTCATTATGCACAAATGTACACATGAAATACTTCAACAAATATTGTACTAGTTGGTATGCATTAGATTTCCCTCAAAGAGTATTCAAAATATTCAGTGCTGTTAAGTTAGTTGCTTTGGTACTAGATATGTTATTTTGCGTAGCCCTTTTAATAATTATGCCTGAGAGAAACTTTACCTATTAACCTTTAAATTTAGCAATACCTTGATTAACAGAATCGTTGCCATTACAATATACACCACAAATGATCTTCGTAGGAGCTGAATCTGGCAACTTTCAATAAAGAAAACTTGCTGCTGATATAAAAAAAACAGTCATGAGGTGTTTTTTAAGCAATATTTTAACTGTTCCATCAATCTATCCATTTTCCATCACCAGGGGCCTCATATAAAAACATTGTGTACATACAAAAATGTTGCATATACCAGTTTCCGCGCTCACATAACGATGTATAAAAACTAAACTTGGCGTAAAGCCACGCACATTCTCACACCACCTGAAACCATTGCATATGCAAGTTTTCAGTTTCGGTTTTGCAAACTGGCGGCACCCAGTGTCAAAGCAGTGCTACTGTTCCTATATGGTTTCCCTTTATTTTTTAGATTCACATCCCTGATGCAGCTTTATCAAATAAACAGAAATTAACCGCTTATCTTTTTTAATTTAAGGCATCTGATTGTAATCGACCTGTAACCATATAATGGTGCATTGAATGGCCAAACTATTCCAAATACCATAGATGCTTTAGCATTGTTACTGTGAGTGCACCACTCTGAATATATTAACCCATTGCATCTGAGTGTGGAATCACGGCTCTACAGCAACTGATTGGAAAGCTCTACAGCAGATTGTGTCAAAAGTGGGGAAAATTATCAGGATACAGCTTCTAGCACACGCTGCCTCAGCCATGGGCACAATCTTTTTGAACGTCTCCCATTTGGCAAATGCTTCAAAGCCTTTCCTCTACGGACGTCACGGTTCAGAAACAGTTTCATCCAAAGAGCTATAAATGCACTCAATCAGTCCATCAAGTGCTCTCGGTAGAACTGTTTGGACTTATAAGTACAATTACCTCACTGTAAATTTGCATTACAGCTGTAATATTGTACAACCTGAGCCACTTCTGCTTTCATATTGTATATTTTGCATTGTTTTTTATCATATTATTATTATGATTATTATTTTTGTTATTATGGGTGGCATGGTGGCACAGTGGGTAGCGCTGCTGCCTCGCAGTTAGGAGATCCGGGTTCGCTTCCCAGGTCCTCCCTGCGCGGAGTTTTCATGTTCTCCCCGTGTCTGCGTGGGTTTCGTCTGGGTACTCTGGTTTCCTCCCACAGTCCAAAGACATGCAGGTTAGGTGCATTGGCAATTCTAAATTGTTCCTAGTGTGTGCTTGGGGTGTGTGTGTGCACCCTGCGGTGGGCTGGCGACCTGCCTAGGGTTTGTTTCATGCCTTGCGCCCTGTGTTGGCTGGGATTGGCTCCAGCAGACCCCCGTGACCCTGTAGTTAGAATATAGTGGGCTGGATAATGGATGGATGGATATTATTGTTGTTGTTATTATTTTACCATTTTATAGGAAAATGAGTGGAGGATTTGCATATTGAATCTCACTGTACCATACAATAACAATAAAGTAATTCTACTGAATTCAATAGAAGAGAGCGTGTATTTACGGATGATGACGACTGGCTTGTAAAGTCGATTTACATTTCCAGGCAATATCTTCTTGGAGCTCTTAATATCATTTTTAAGATGAAATGCAGTAAAATATATATATTACATTATACAGATACATTTTTAATTCCATTTAAATAATGTTTACTGTTAATATTTAAACGTGTGGACACAGTGGACAGCGGTAGCGATGAACTGGCTCCCCGTTCATGGATTGCTCCTGCCTCATGCTACATGCTTGCTGAGACTGGCACGACCCTGGATGGATAGATGGATGGAATAATTAAACAAGTACTATAAAGATATTTCAATTTTCCTTAAAAGTTTTGAAGAATTGCCATTCTAAGCTTACAGATGGCTTGACATTTATTAAAGAGCTGATTGTGTGGCGATTGGTTACTTGGAGAAAGAAACGGCTGGACAGGAATTGGGGGTTAGTACGTTTGAAAGAGACAGTACTGCTGCAATAAATTATTTTATCGACAGTCATGCATGATGCAGCAAGCATCTTGCGGGAGGCAGGAACAACCTCTGGACAGGGCGCCAGCCCGTCACTACCACTGCATCACCGTGCCCAAATGTTTTATACATGCTTTAATTTATTTCATCATAAAAATGATATAAAGTTACATCTTAGTATTATAAATTGTTCAGAGAGCTGTAATATCATGAATGTAATGTATTCTGTTTTCTGTTGGCGTAAGAGAAAGCTCATTTAAGAAGCATGTAGTGGTTTGCACATATAAAGTACATTGAAGAACACATAGAATACAAAGCATTTAACGTGCTACTTTAGTTATGATGGTATTTGAGAAACTAGAAAATTAAACCATTTTAAGATGAAGTTTATGACGTTCTACTTTAATTACAAAATAAACTACGTGATTAAAGTGGAAATTTCACCTTTTTTTCATTGTGTCACTATTTTTTTTTTCTTTTCTCTGTACCTTAATATGCTTCCGTATGACAGTCAGACAGTCGGCAATGAAACGCCTTTATACGGTGACTTTGATATCTAATCACTTCTTTTTTATTTAGGGCACTGTGTGACTTTCTGAACTTGAACTTTCGAGTTTCTCCGCACTCTGTATCACTTGATCAACTTTCTTTTGTTGTTTATACAACTGCTTAAGCCAACATATAGTATGTTTTTCCCTGTCTCCACTTTGCATTCGCTGAAATTCTTTTTTCACATGCTTTTCCCATTGTCTTTAACCGAACACTGAACGGAAAGTGCTATTTATATTGATTTGCATATTAAAATATGCAAAATTCTAGGAGGAGTTGGGGTGGGTTGGCACGTGGGTGCATGTGCTTTACTTTTCACGACTGGGATTTATGTAGAAGAACTGTGTGGAAGTTGGCTTACGCACAGTTTTGTGCATATGAATTTTTTTGTGCATACTCACATTTCCGCTTTTGTCTGTATGTCATGTTTTAGTGTGAATTCTATGCACGGTGTTATGCATGAGGCCCTAGGAGTCTACAGCCAAACCTAGCAGCAGTGGACACCAGGCAAGAACCAACACAGCACAAGGAGTGCCACTAGAGATTTTGGACTCCATGAAAGGATATCATATTGAGCCCCCACCCAAAAAAAACAATTCTGTACCTGGTGTGACATCTCCTCCCATTTACCCATTCGCTTTCAATAACTTTACCTATGAAGGATGGTATTGCCCAAATTGAGTCTCATATTTACTAGGGTTGTCAAATTAAACAAAAAAATAAGGTTTGCATATTCAAATTAAAAATAAGGAAATATTCAAAAATATTAACGTATGTCAATGATTCTAGGTGTTACTTGTTACTTATTATTTGTCTTTATGCTCTTTTTTATACATTATTATGCTGCCAACGGCATCATCAAAAACAAAAGCCAGCAGGAAAAAATATAATAGGATACTTGGGCAACCATAATAGTGAAATATAAGAGTGAACAAAATTCCATGCTGAAGCACTCTATAAAAGAGAAGCTTCAGCACAGCTGCCCTTATCTTCAATCTAGAACTAAGGCTGGGTAAGCAAAAACTTGTTCTGATAGTGAGCCATAAAAACAGCCTCAAAAAGAAACTGAAATTCTTACAAGACACTCATGCTGGAACTGCACCTGCAATCTTTATTTTTCTCCAGCTAAGTGCAGCCTTTTGATCCTTGAAGCCAGAAGAGAGTCTCTTTTATATATATTGACTTAATTGTATAAGATAATATCAGTGTAAGGGCTCGTTTACACTTCACGCTCAGAACGCGTACGTGCACGCATCATGGCTGCCACGCATTCCCAGCGTTCATTTGACTCGTCCTCTGAGCAGGTCCTCAGAAATTAATGCGACGCGTGCGCGAGTTGCAGTACCAACAAAAAGTCGGGGAGCGCAGTGTGATAAAAGTTGGAACGTGACGTCAGAGTCTCTGTTTACTATCTACATGTGACAGAAAGCTGCTATGCGGATCCTAGTAGGTTCAATGTGCGCGCTTCGATGTTTGATGAATGGCTCGATGTGGTGAAGCAAAATGCTGACATACAAATAAAAAAAAGTGGTGCTTTTATATTCAAGCGTTGCATATTCCCAATAGTAATGACATGATAAATTTTAAAAGTCTCACATACCATCTTTTGTGCCGTCTTTTTTATGGGCTTCCTCCTGACCTGACTGAGGAACCGCCACACAGAACACATTAGATTTTTTTTTTTTTTCATTTTTTCATTTTTATTACTATTTAATTTAATATTGTTTCTTTGTATCAGTATACTGCTGCTGGATTATGTGAATTTCCCCTTGGGATTAATAAAGTATCTATCTATCTATCTATCTATCTATCTATCTATCTATCTATCTATCTAT
>JANRMT010062808.1:28736441-28756619 GCA_026402145.1 Polypterus bichir lapradei | reverse complement strand
AGAGCAACTCCAGTGTTTTCCTCCATAACATCCTTTCAGCAAACAGGACAAAGTTCCTTGCTGAAGCAGATCGCCCTTTAATGAAATGCTGCCAATACGGAATAACAGATATCACCGGGCGGCTTTCCGCCATTGTTAAACCAGCGTCTCATGAGATGAAAAAATGGGAGGTACTGTGGTTGCGATTGATGCTTTCTGGTAACTCTGCTTTTGAGAAGAATCTGTCATGGGTGGGAAAAGAGGGAGTGAGTGAGGCGGGTACAATGAGCCGGGGCGGGACGGAGCGAGGCGAAGAGGCGGGTATCTGTGCGAGTGTTTTAAATAATGAAAGGAAAAATAGTGCTTTGAAATCGAGGACCCCCAACCAAGAGGGCTTACAAAATAAAACGCGACAGACAGGCATATGCTACTTGTATAAAATGTGCACGATAATTACAACAGTGTTGAAGCAATGATGAAGCGAAAGGGAGCTGCTAAACATGGGTGGCCGCGTTGTGCCTGCCCATAAATCCCAACCAATGTATATATCTGAACGGATCTATCTGAACCAATATATATATCAGAACGGATGTATCTGAACCGATGTATATATCTAAACCAATCTATTTTAACCAATATATATATTTAAACCAATGCATATCAACCAATATATATATCTCAACCAATGTATATATTTGAACGGACGTATTCAAACCAATGTATATATCTGAACGGATGTATCCCAGCCAATGTATATATATCAGAACGGATCTATGCAAACCAATTTATATATATCTCAACCAATATATCTAAACCAATGTATATATCTGACCGGATGTATTCAAACCGATGTATATATCTCAACCAATATATCCCAACCAATGTATATATCTGAACCGAAATATATATCTGAACGGATGTATTAAAACCAATGTATATATTCAAACCAATGTATCTGAACCGATATATATATCTGAACCAATGTATATATTTACGAACCAATCTTTTTTTCCTGAACGGCCCCTCATAGTGTATATATATGTGTATATATGTATATACTGTATATATATGTCTATATTTGTATGTGTATATGTATACACGTGCACAAAATACCCCAATCAAAGTCCTGGCCACGTAATGCCTTGTCTTCAGGCCGCCTCCACACTCCTCTCGTGCCTCGTCCTTCTTCCACCCGACTCCAGCCCTGAATGAATGGAGACGGCCCCTTTTATAGGGTTCCCGGATGAGCACCAGGTGTTCCCGGCAATCCTCCTCTGGCCACGCCCCAGTGTGGCGGAAGTGCCGGCTGTCCTCCCGGCTGCTCTCCGGGCGCCGTCATAAGTCTTCCCCCCAGCACTTCCTGGTGTGGCGGAAGTGCTGGGGTAACAGGTCCCCAAGGCATCAGGGCGCCTCCTGGCGGTGACCACGGGCCCCTACAGGGTGGAGCTTCCATGCCCTGTACCCGTGGCCCCCAAAGCAACCCGGAAGGCAACCCCCACGTGATCCAGGGTGGGCCCAGACCCACATCCGGTCCCTCAAGGCGTCCCGGCCGGGTCATGGCCCCTGGCATCCCTGACATGTGTATATATATGTTTATATAAGTGTTTGTCTGTGTATATATATATATATATATATATATATGCCAGCAACACTCATGACAATGACAAAACAATTACATTGTCAATCATGTTACGTTATTATTAAAATGTTTCCTTTTCTTTTTACTTCTCCGCTGCCAAGCGCGGGTATTTTGCTATATATATACTCAGCAAAAAAAGAAACGTCCTCTGACTTTCAACTGTTTTTACTTTCAGTAAACTTAATGTGTAAATATTTGTATGAACACTAAAAGAGTCAACACCATAAGACATAAACTAAAAATGTTTCACAATGTGTCCCTGAATGAAGAGAGGCTCAAAATCAAAAGTACCAGTCAGTATCTGGTGTGGCCACCAGCTGCTTGAAGTACTGCAGTGCATCTCCTCCTTATGGACTGGACCAGATTTGTCAGTTCTTGCTGTGAGATGTTACCCCACTCTTCCACCAAGGCACCTGCAAGTTCCTGGACATCCCGGGCAGTTGTTGTGGCCATCCTGTACCTGTCACGCAGGTGTGATATTCGGATGTACCGATCCTGTGCAGGTGTTGTTACACGTGCGAGGATGATCAGCTGTCCTTCCTGTCTCCCTGTAGCGCTGTCTTAGGCGTCTCACAGTGTGGACATGGCAATTTATTGCCCTAGCCACATCATCAGTCCTCATGCCTCCCTGCAGCATGCCTAATGCACGTTCACGCAGATGAGCAGGGACCCTGGGCATCTTTCTTTGGGTGTTTTTCACAGTCGGTAGACAAGTCTCTTTAGTGTTGTGCGTTTTTAGAACTGTGACCTCAAATGCCTACTTTCTGTAAGCTGTTAAGGTCTTAACGACCATTCCACAGGTGCATGTTAATTAATTGATTATGGTTAATTGAACATGCATGGAAAACATTGTTTAAACAATTTACAATGAAGATCTGTAAAGTTATTTGGATTTTTAAAACATTATTGTTGAAATACACAGTCCTGAAAAAGGGACGTTTCTTTTTTTGCTGAGAGTATATATATATATATATATATATATATATATATAGATAGATAGATATGACAACAACACTCATATCAATGACAAAACAATTACATTAACAATCAAGTTATGTTATTTTTTAAATTTTTCCTTTTCTTTTTCATAACTTCTTTAACACAGTACTTCTCCGCTGCGAAGCGCGGGTATTCTGCTAGTACATTATAAATGATGAAATGGCAGGTAAGTGGACAGGCAATAAAAACTGATATTATGCTGTAAATGTCTTTGAGCACACCTGTCAGCCATAGGCCCTTGGAATCACCCTAATATCCCACTCCCACCCCATTACAGTGCCCCTGAGTACAAGACACCTGTGTATCACAAAACACACAACCAAACTCACTCATGCCAACTTTGTTTATAATAGCAAATTAATCTTGCATGCAAGTCCTCAAAAACCAGGAAGGAAGTAATGTATCACCCATACTCGACATTACAGTGGCATCTTTGACTCTTGTAAATATATAAGACTGAAGCAAAAGTGTATATATTTAGGTGATCCTGCTAAATAAAACTTTCACAAAATTAATTAGACTTAGAAGTCACTGTTTTCCTTATTGGTTTTGCTTGTGAAAGATTTAGTTAGGGATTGGACTGTTTTTATTATAGATACATATTATAAGAAGATCTAAATATGTAACATGGCTAGGATAGCAGTACACTATCTTCTGCTGGAGTGGCTGTTCACAACAATGAGCATACACTTTACTGGGTGCTCTTATGGCTTTAGACAATGCAGTCAGAATTGTAGACTCATCTGCCACTCTGAAAAGCAAAATTCAATTTTTAATCTGTTTTTGAAAATGAAGTAACACCTGTGGAGAGCACTTCTTCTGTCAGTTTTATAATGATATGACAAACAGGAAAGATAGAAAGTGAAAATTGCAAGGGGCAGTTTTCCTGCATTGCAGGGTTACATTTTGAAAAACCCTGATAGAACTGTTCTCGTCAAATTCTTGATAGCTTATGAATAGTTAGTCCCCACTTGTACTTATATGCACACCTTTTCCTGTTGTTCTAATATAGCTCACGGTATTTCCTCATTAAAATTCACTCAAAAAAGTATATAAAATGTCATAAACTTAAACAAACATAGCAGTGTGATAAATAGTTATTGCTGAGGAAAGTGCTGTGCAGATAAGCTTCAATATCAATAGGAACAAGACTCTTCTGCTCTGCACAGTAGAAAAAGAAGGCACTTCCGGAAGGTGGCATCTCATTTTGGACCTAACATTGCTAAAGAGAGACTGAGTATCTCACTAGACTAACCAGTTTGAAAGGGAAACTGTTCCAGCAATACATGTTCCATCGAGTAAATGTTTTGTTTTGGGTCTAGCATTTTGTTGTTGGAATTAATTGGGGTTTTGCCTGGTTGGTACCCCAATTATTCACATTCGCCCTGTCTTATCATTTGCCCTGTCTTATCATTTCTGTGTTGCACTTGTGGTAACTAAGTGCTCTCAGCGCCAAGTGGTAGGAGTGCTTAGCGCACTTAGCTACCACAAATAGCTTACAAAAATGCAATCTTTAGCTTTGTATCACTTTCTGATCCATTTAGGATTGTGTTTCCATTATATCGTTTTGATTTTTGTCTCTTTTCCCAGGCACATGATTTTTTGTTATTTTTTTTTCTTAAATAAATATAATTTTTGATAGTGTCAGAAAAGCGAGTTGTTCACAAGGCTGAGTCCAAAACAGAAATGCCCATGTGGAGGTAAGAGGGCGGCTTTAAAGGCCGGTGGAGGAAGTGATGTCACCGGGGCTGTAACTGGAAGTGACATCCTCGGGACCGAAAGTGACATCATCGAACGCCCTGGAACCGGAAGTCCCATCATCAAAGGTACCATAACTGGAAGTGATGTCTTCAGAGGTGCAGGAACCCGGCGGGATTTCTGCAAGGAACTGAGAGAGACAGTCAGCGCACCCTGCTGCCTACTGGTCTGGCATAGAATTACAATTACTCAGACCCTTTGGTTGCCTCCTACTCGCACGTGTGTGACAATAGCTTAGTTTGATCTGCATTACTTCTGGATTGGGGCACCCTAAATCATTCAATCATTGAATCAGTTGACAATTCACATGTATTTCTCTTTTGGAAGATTTCATTTGTTGAACCTTTTCCTGAAAAACTTTGAGTGAGACAGACACTTTGTGACAGTTTAATCTGTTGAATCTCTTTTCTTCTCCAACACAGGACAACCCAAACAGGCTTAAGTTTTGTATCACCAGAATGCAGACCATTTCTCACAGTTCCCATATCGAAGATTTCCTCCACATTTTCAGTTTCTTTCTTTCTGCCTTATGCTGCACTGTGTCTTATGTTGGCATTTAAAACATTGCAGAGGAGGCATCTCATATTTTCAGAATGAAAAGTATAAATATTCCTTTATATTTTTTCACTTGAAAAATGTAACCTACTAAGGGGTGATCATATTTTTCTGTTCTCTCCAGGTTTTCATCCTCTTGGCTAATATAGCTTTATGCTTTTTAAAATGATCCACAATATCTTCCATTGATGCACATAGGAGCACACCCAAATTAACACTTCCAGTGTCTTGATACATACCCAATTTCTGATCAAATAACCTTACAGTTAAGAATCTTTGCTCTTACTATTTTAAGTAAGCAGAATATTGTATCAACATCCTATTGTTCTTGGAACATACTGCTGACATCTCCTTCACAATTGCTACTGAGGAAAGTACTCTGCACTTATTTGTATCATCACGATCATAGCAGGCTCAAACTCAGATAAAACAGGGTGGCTACCTATTGCTGAACCTGATCTCCCATTACTGTTTATACTTTTAATAAGAACTAGACTCCACTCCATTTTTAGTTGATCCCCCTAGCACATTTTCCCACATTACCACTCTTTACTTAAAACAAAGCTAGCTGCTACTGATGAGCAAAACAGTTTGCACAAAAATGAACACACAGTGAAACTTAACAGTTTTTTAAACACACCAGCTAAGTCTGGGCTATTAGCTATTATATATTCCTCTTATCTACCCCACCACCCCCATTTATAACATTTCTCTTTAATACCAGACATGAGCTTTTTTTCCATGGCTGTTTTCTTTCAAACAATAACATCTTGTTTTCAGTTGTTTAGGGCTTTATATCAATGATGGTTTATCCCTGAAACCTAGAGGTCTCCCAAAATGGAAAAAATGTTCCTATATTGTTCTTTAGATAAAACTGCCAGAAAAATATTTTTAATGATTGCTAGACAACTTTAAAACTTTTTAAACTCTACATTTTTTAAGCAATTAAAACAAAATCTTTTTTTTTATTTTGTTTCAAGAAAAACAAATAGTTTACCTGATGAGCAGCATATTATCTGGCAGACACCAATTATTGGAACATTAGAAAAGTAGAAAACATTTTCACAAGAACAGATCATTCAGCCTAATCAAGCTTGCCAGTCACATCCACTTAATACCTCAAAAAATATCAAGTCAAACTGCGAATGTGCCTAAAATCCTACTGTCTACAACACTAATTGGTAGTGTTCATGAATTCCATGTGTCTATGGTTCTCTGTGTAAAGAAAAACTTTACCCTTTGTGAAAAAAATTCTCTTACCAAGTTTCCAACTTTGCCCTTTTTTGTCAGATCTTCAATAATATCACCTCTTACTGTCTGTTTCCTTAAACTGGAAAGGTTCGACTGTCAGAGGGGGACATTTTTTTGATTTCCTGGGTAATCCCGTTACTGATTTTGTTATGGCTGTGTGCAGGATGTAGGTATTTTCTGTCTTGCAAAGGAGTCACCTCTTTGAAGTTGTGGCTGGTTGAGTATACAAACAATTCAAAGTTGTGATAACAGACCTGCTCCTTCCTTGGAGGATGTTTGTATTTACCTGACTTGGAGATTACATGTCTGACAATATTGGTTTCTAATCAACATATCTGTACTCATTCATGGTTGGTAACAATACATTTTGTTAACTTATGTTTTCATTAATTATTAAACCCAGGAAATTTAGATGTGCCATTGTTTAAACCAATTGTCCAGGACTGACAACGGCAGGAACTGAAGGAGATTTTAACTTCTGGGCAGGAGAAGGCAGAGGAGGGACGGTCCACTGAGAACACAGCCAAGTTACTCGCAGAGAGCACAGGGGCATGCTGGCAGACTGGGGTACGTGGCTGGTGTGACATGAGGGACACAGACGGCAACACTTACCCCGAGGGAGGAAGAGACAGCTCCACAAGAAGACGGTTGTGGGTCCAGAGATAGAGGGAAGCTGCATGAAAGGACCGATCAAAGCGGGCAGACGAGAAGTGAGGCATGCCTAGGTCTCAGCAACACAAGGAGCCCAGAGTGGAGAAAAAGAATGATGAGGAGACGCTGAAAGGGATTCCATGTTTTGACAAAACTTCTATTGGGAAACGAGTATCCGGTGAACAGAGTGCATCGGTGGACAGTTGGACGATTAATTGTTGGGATAACAGTGCGCAAACTGGACTCTGCATCACTAAAGGTTGTATCCTCCAATTCTTGTTTTTGATGGACTTTTAGAGTGTGGACTGTGTGTTTTCCTTTAAAAAAAGGAAAATCAATCCTGACATTTTTAGAATTTGTTATGTTCATTTATCTTTTAAATGTACTTTATATTGTCTTGTGTAATAGAAGTTAGTGTTGCTTTTCCTGAAATTACTGTTGTGTCTTTCATTGTGTGTTTACTCACCGCCCAATTTAAACAAACCTGTGTTCTATTATCGGTAAATTTCAAGAGTTCCCAGTCTCTTAATAAAACTGGGTGGCTTAGTTGGATATTTTAACGGTGTCTAGGTTAGATTACCAGTAAGTGTGACCAGACACCTGTCACACAACTCCTTCAATCTTTACCGATTGCTCATATCTTACAATTCTGGAATCAGCCTAAATCACTCTTCTCTGACCTTTCCCTAGTACTGCTGTGTTTATTTTTGCAACCCAGTGATCAAAACTGCATGCATTACTCCACCAGGGCATTATAAAACTTAAGTAATAACCTCATTTCACTTGTACTCTACACATCGTGCTATATAACCTAACATTCTGTTAATTAGCTTTCTTAATGGCTTCTGAACATTGTCTGGAGGTTAACAGTGACAAGTCCAACGTGACTCCCAGGTCCTTCTCATAAGGTGTACTTTCATTTTTCAGACCTCCCATTGTACATTCAAATCCAAAATTTCTACCCCCAATGTGTAATACTTTACATTAAATTTCATCAGCCACAAATTCATCCAAGCCTGTATTTTTTCCAAGTCCCAGATAATGTTCCATTGCACCTAGCTTCTTATCATCTGCAAACTTAATCAGATTGTAACTTATATTCTGATCCAGATTATTGATATACTGTATGTAAAAAATAGCAGCGGCCTAGTACGAAGGGGTTACAGTATTTGCTTGTAAAGTAAGTTTCTCCTCCAGGATAATAGACAGAAGGAAGGTAATAAAGACTTATCTTCGAACAAATGTTAGAAAATACGTCTTCAAACAGACTTTTGACGTCAACTGGACAATTAAATAAATATTGTACTTATTTGTTATTTACTGTTTTCACTCTTAAGAATAATAAATCACTATGAACTGGAATGCACTAACAACAAATTCCCCATAATAGCTTATGTATAACATTTATGTATCCCAAAGGTTATTAGTTGCAAAAGGGGTGTGAAAAAATGGTATGCTTTGTAGAAGCGAAGAAAACTTGAAACGCTGATACAGAAAAACTTGATGAATATGGCAAAAGGGGACTACTTTTGGAACATTAAACCTGATTGCAACATCTGAAGGGATAGCGATAAGAAATGTAGGGAAAAAAAATGAATACATTACATTGATTCAATTAACTGCAATGTGACATTTCTATTACTTTTTTATTATATACTGCATGTTGTAGCATTCACATTTTTCTACAATATGCTGTGCATCATTTTTGTGTGTCTCAACTGAACCTTGCAAAAGATGCAAGAGCCAGTGACTAATTCAAATAATGATTTAAAAGTGGCTGAATCCATTAATTAAAGGGATTTTCCAGTAATTATGAATTAAGACAGAACTAAACCCTGAAGGCAGTACTGTGAATGTTAGGTAGTTTTTAAACTATTCTACTTATTGTTTTTGCAATTTAATGTCTACGCATTGTTTATAATAATTCACTTTAAAGCACATCAATGCCAACAGTTATTGTTTTTAATTTATGTGTTCATTTGTACAGTTTAATTGCACTGTTTTATACAATTTTCAGTGACATATCTGATAGCACATTTTAGAGGTAATGGCTTTCTATTGACATAAAAATGAGAATATAACCCATTAAGAATGTAAATAAAATCACAATGTGTAAAAAGAGTAGAAT
This sequence comes from Polypterus bichir lapradei, assembly GCA_026402145.1. NCBI lineage: Eukaryota > Metazoa > Chordata > Cladistia > Polypteriformes > Polypteridae > Polypterus > Polypterus bichir. The sequence goes on along the minus strand of JANRMT010062808.1, from coordinate 28,747,659 downwards.
AATGTACTGTTGTGCTGCACTGAAACATGAAAGCTCAGTTACTGGCTCTTTTGGAAGTCTGCTTACTCTGCACAAATCTGACTGTCTTTGATATATTGCTTAGAGCAATACCTAGATTCATCATTAATTTTCCAGAGAAATTGTGTTATCTACAACTGCATAAAAACAGACCTATTTTTCAAAGCCAAATAATTTTATTAAAATTGCATAACTAAGATCAGCAAATATTATAATTGTTATGTTATACATTCCTACAGTTTAGGTATATGCAGGTAAAAAGGAATTTATATCAATGAAAAGTAATTTGAGTTTTTTTGTTTATTTCTATACTTACTGTACATACTGGATCAGGTTAGAACTATTTCATTAGTCATTGTACAATAAACATTACACTTCTGTTAAATATAACAGTGCCTTTATTTTTCATGTGTAAATTATGGCAGACTCTAAAATGAAATTTTGTGACGACATATACCATATTCTAATAATTCTCAGCGAAAATGATAACTAATATTGTTATGAACCAATTTGTTATTTTATTCACTCTGGTGAAACTATAAATGTAATGAGAAATATAAGCTTCTGAATCATTTTAAACCTAAAATAAAAAGACTATTAAATGATAGCTAACATATTTACTTCTTAATCAAACCAAAATTAAACATTAAGGAATGGCTGTATGGCCTACCTTTACTTTGATTCCTTTGTTTTGTTGTTAGGGAAAATATGACCATCAAAGCTCCCATTTCTTCGCTAGTTTTACCTCTCACATCCAGTCTTTAATCCTTTGTGTATGGAGTTATTTTTGCTTGCTCAAAACACAGCCCTGAAACACACTACTCTGTAAGGGTACACATTTCACACATTGTGTGTCTATTTCTACAAAGTGCAGGCTATTAGTGGTTCTCTCTTTTATTCAGTCGCTTTGCTTCTCAGAATTTTAATTTTGATTAATTCACTCAGAGTTCAGAGATGTGTGCTTCAGAGGAAGGGCTACAATACTGTACAAGGTAGCACCATTGTTTCAGAGCTCATACAGTAGATTAATTGTGCTTTCTAGCACAGCTAAACCTCTTATCTACTGGGGCAACAACAGATGTAGTTCTCAGCATATTCCACTTCTGAACAAAAAAAAGGTAAAAAGTACTCTTTGTGTCATTCAGTACTTTCATATAATAAGTGATATGTAAATTCAGTACTTAACAGTATGATTATATATTCCTATTGACAAGGAATGCAATAGCATGGGAAGCATACTAACAAAAATTGAGAAGGTTAAGTGTTTAAAATGGCTGAATCATAGTAACTCTTGAAAACCAACACCTAATTTATTTAAAATGTCATTTTAGCTGTCCAACTCTAACAGTTCAATGCAAGCTAAATTAATAAAATATACTTATTTAGACTCTTGATGCAAGCTCTTGTTGGATGCATAGTTTAATTCACAGTCTAATTAAATCAGACATTAATTTCAGTTCCCAAAAACAGACACAAGAAAATACACTTTCTTCAATTTTAAGTGATATACCTAGCACAAAAAATACAAAAATATGCATCTTTGTGTGTTCATATTAATTCGTTTTTATGTTTTGTAACACAATTTAAGCCAATTTGACATAACGTGAGTTCTAGTCGTGGGGTATGTCAGATTAGCCAACTACAGTTGTTGATTGCATCACCAAACCATGTCAATTTAAACAAACGGAAATTACTGGTTATGTCACATTTAGTGATTGTGTGCCAATCATCCATCACAGTTAACAACAACAACAGCAACAATTTATTTTTGAATAGCCCAAAATCACACAAGGACTACCTCAATGGACATTAATATGCCCTATTTCAACAGCCCATCAGCCTCTGCTCCCTAAGAAGACAAGAAAAAAAAAAAGGAAGAAATCTTGGGAAAGGCAATTCAGACAAAAATCCCTTCCAGTTAGGTGTCAAAAACTGAGGTAAATACACAACACAAAAAAAACACAATTAATAGAGCTAGACAGCCAATCCACCATTACTACAATACAACACAACACTTCTCACCAAGTGCAGGCAAAGAGCATCATGACAACTCTCAAGGCAAAATGCAAGAATAGATTACACCACTCAGTAAATACAGAACTATTACATATAAGGATACAGGTTTGGTCAAATACACAAAGTAGAAACTAATTAACATAAAAGAAAAACAACAATATCTGTCCATCAGCTAATTATAAAAAATGAGTGAGACAAGCCAGATACTGTAAGAGTCCTGGAGCATTATGTATAAACAGTGCATATCTACAAAAATGTTGAGTACACCTGTTTCCACACTCACTTCATGATGTATAAAAACAAAACTTGGTGTAAAGCCATGCACATTTTTACGTCAGGGTTCCCGCTTGCGTGCGCACTGTTTTGCTTGGTTTTCAAACTGATGGCACCCAGCATTAAAGCAGTGCTACTGTTTCTGTGGTCTGTTCTCTTTTAAATTCATATCTATGATGAGGGTTTTATCAAATGTACCAAAATTAATTGCATATCGTTTACAAATTTAATTCACTTGATTGCAATCATTCTGTAAAAATATAATGGTGCATGGAATGGCCAAACTATTCCAACTACCATGGTTGTTTTAGCATTGTTAGAAGATATCGCAAATGGAAGAATTAGAAGAGGGCACATATTTACAGATGATGAAGACTTTTAAGTTGATTTTGATTGCCATGAGCTATCCTCTTGGAGCTGTGTGCTGAACTGGTGCCAGCTTTACAAAGGCACATTTTGATGAATTGTGCTCTACCTGTTCCTTTGCAAGTTCTGCCCACTGTCAGGTTTTTAGCCACAGGAGATTTTCAATGTGAACTTGCTGACGACTGGGTATTTCACAAACATCACAGAGTTGCGCCATGCCAGCTGTATAGGATGGTATTATTCGTTTATCATCCAAATAGAGAAGATTTCTTTACACTGTGGATGAACTGGAAATCATCAAAGCGCAATTTGCAGCAATGTCTGTTTTTCCAAATGTAATTGAAGCAGTCAGCTGCAAGCACATTGCTATTTCAATGACGCTGGAGAAGTTATATCAGCCAGGGATGAATTACCAAAAGAATGAGCTGACATTACAACATTTATAGCTGGAGAACCTATAAAAATGGCATAGTTTCAGGTGCTTTTCCAACTAGTGCGTCAAAAGGCAAGCAGAACTTTAAGGATTGTGAGTCACCGCAAAGTTAAGAGCAGAGAATCGGTCTGTGTGGCACTCGGTGCCATCGCTACATTATAAAGGTGCCTTCAGAGAATGAATTTGCTTATTTAAATAGAAAGCATTTCCACTCTATTAATGTACTGCTCTACAATGCACAGAAAGTGCGTCGCAGTGTACAAGCATGTACCTGAGGTGATGCACTATGATGAACCTGACCCACTAAATGATCAGCCAAGTCAGACAGCGTTACAACTTTGTTTGAATGTAATTAGCAGAATGTAAAAATAGGTAATCAGATACAAAATTTATTTTTTAATTCATTTAATTTATGGTCAGTAACATATAGTACAGTCTTTAAATTCCTTAGTTGATTGGCAACATGTCTTACAGCATCCACTATTGCATTTTGTGACTCCAGAACAGTGTCCGTCAGATGGCCAGATGGCCTCCCAGCAATTTCCGAGGCAGATGTACTGTATGTGTGCAGCCAATGCCCGAATACGGCAGCATCATCACCACCTAAGTATCGCATGGGGGTCAACTTTTGTAATATTGTTTGAAGCACAATAAACAGATGGTGGGCTGCAACTTGCCGTTTCACGTCGACTGTGATATCTGACCACTTCTTTTTTCTTTCGGGCACTGTGTGACTTTTTGAACTTCAACTTTTGAGTGTCTCCACCACACTTTTGTTTCTTATACCACTGCATAAGCCAACAAAGAGTACCCTTTTCCTTGCCTCTACTTCACATTTGCTGGAATTCTTCTTTTAATCACGTGCCTTTTCCATTGTTTTTTAACCAAACACTGATCAGAAGGTGATATTTATATTGATTTGCATATTAAAATATGAAAAATTCTGGGACGGGTCGAGGTGGGACTGTAGGTGCATGCACATGCGTTAAATTTTACATTCATTGGGATTTGTAAAGGGGAAGTGTGTGAAACTTGGCGTACACACAGATTTATGCATACGGATTTTTTGTGTTTACGCACATTTCCACTTTTGTCCATACGCCATGTTTTAGTGTGAATTCTACACACAGCATTATACATGAGGCCCCTGGAGACCAGTCATTCTCACTCCTTTTTCTGACAGCCAATAGCATGCTCCCTGACGGAACTGGCATTGTATGAAGGGTTAATAGCTACAGTGATTTCAGCAGCAATTTCAACCCTTTATTTCTTTTTTCCAGCATGGTATGTAATAAACAAGACATCAGACAGACAAGCTTCTCTTCTGTTTGTGAGGACCAAAGCCCCCATGCACCCTGTCAAAGGATTAATAGCTGTGACAAGTTCAGTCTTATTTTTTTTTCATGTTGTTTTAATACACCAAAACATGAGACAGCAGAAAGATAAGATTCAAAATACCTGTGTTCCTTATTCCTGCTTGCTACATTTTATGCATTCTGCTTCAAGAAGAGCATTAATTGGTTTGCAGGTCTCGGACAAACGCATCTTGCCACTCCAATTAAAGATAAAATCAAACTTGTTTTGATTTAATCATAGTGAGTTGCAGACTACTTGGATTGAATTGTGGGGTATGTCACATTTTGTGTTCAAATTCACGGAAGGGTGCCTCAGACTGACACCAGCTCGCTTAGATTATATAAATGAAGGCTATGACTGAAAATCACTGGACTGTTGGTGTAATGTGACATAGGCTTTAGACCTTATCACAATTTGACCACTTTAAGTGTGATTTCAGAGAAGGCGAAATTCAACATTTAGGGTAGGGCTTCTAATGATTATTGTTTTATAGTAAGGCTGTGTTTGGGACAAAAAATTGTTGACAACTATATTAGACAATGTTTTTTTCTGCTTTAAAGTCCCTTCCTTTTAAAGATCCCGCAGTATTCTTCTTCTTCTTTTGCCTGCTCCCGTTAGGGGTTTTCACAATGGATAATCTTTTTTCATATCTGTTCTCCGCATCTTGTTCAATTACATCCATCACCTGCATGTCATCTCTCACCACATCCATAAACCTTCGCTTAGGCCTTCCACTTTTTCTCTTCCCTGGCAGCTCTATCCTTAGCATCTTTGTCCCAATAAACCCAGCATCTCTCCTCTGCACATGTCCAAACCAACGCAATTTCGCCTCTCTGACTTTTTCTCCCAACCGTCCAACTTGAGCTGACCCTCTAATGTACTCATTTCTAATCCTATCCATCCTCGTCACACCAAGTGCAAATCTTAGCATCTTTAACTCTGCCACCTCCAGCTCTGTCTCCTGCTTTTTGGTCAGTGCCACTGTGTCCAACCCATATAACATAGCTGGTGTGAACTATGGCCGGCCATTCATCCTGGCCAATACCCCCAGGCACGCCAGAGGGAGCCCTCCCTGCAGCATGGAAGTGCCCCGATTGCCAGCAGGGAATCATGGACTATGGAGTTTTAATGCACAGGCCTGCTGGATAATGTTGGGGCCGCCAGGGGATGCTGCAGGGAGGCACAGAGATGTTTATTTTCCCTACAGCCTGGAAGTACGTCCCATTCACATTGACAGAAGAAATGACGTACTTCCAGGTTGAAGAAGAAAGGAGTTTTCATCTGACCCGGAAGTGTTGCCAGTCACATGGACAATGAGAAGAGAAACACTTCCGGGTCATGGACTATAAAGGACTCTGGGAAATCCCAGACGACGAGCTGAGTTGGGAGGAAGGGAACAACGCGTCTGGGAGAGGAGGAGTGATTATTGTAGTATTCCATCCATCCATTATCCAACCTGCTATATCCTAACTACAGGGTCACGGGGGTCTGCTGGAGTCAATTTATTGTAGTATTGTGATTTGTTATTGTTCATGAGTATTGTGGAGTGGAGGGTGCTTTGTGCACATTATAGTACAAATAAATTTAATATTTGGACTTTTATCTGGTGTGTGATGCCTGATCCGAAGGTTCAAGGGGACGACAGCGCCCCCTATCTGTCACACTGGTCTCACTATCGTCCTATAGACTTTCCCTTTCACTTTTGCTGATACCCGTCTGTCACAAATTACTCCTGACACTCTTCTCCACCAATTCCACCCTGCCTGCAATCTCTTTCCCACCTCTCTTCCACAATCCCCATTACTCTGTACTGTTGATCCCAAGTATTTAAACTCATTCACCTTCGCAAACTGTACTCCCTGCATCCTCACCATTCCACTGACCTCCCTCTCATTTACACACATGTATTCTGTCTTGTTCCTACTGACCTTCATTCCTCTCCTCTCTAGAGCATATCTCAACCTCTCCAGGGTCTACTCAACCTGCTCCCTACTATCCCTACAGATCACAATGTCATCAGCAAACATCATAGTCCACGGGGACTCGTGTCTAATCTCGTCTGTCAACCTGCCCGTCACCATTGCAAATAAGAAAGGGCTCCGAGCCAATCCCTGATATAATCCCACTTCCACCTTGAATGCATCCGTCACTCCTACCGCAGACCTCACCACTGTCACACTTCCCTCGCACATATCCTCTACAACTTTTACATACTTCTCTGCCACTCCCGACTTCCTCATACAAAACCACAGCTCCTCTCGAGGTTCCCTGTCATATGCTTTCTCCAAGTCCACAAAGACACAATGCAACTCCTTCTGGCCTTCTCTAAACTTCTTTATCAACATCCTTAGCGCAAACATTGCATCTGTGGTGCTCTTTCTTGGCATGAAACCGTACTGCTGCTCACTAATCATCACCTCCTTTCTTAACCTAGCTTCCACTATTCTTTCCCATAACTTCATGCTGTGGCTTATCAATTTTATTCCCTGTAGTTACTGCAGTCCTGCACATCCCCCTTATTCTTAAATATTGTCACCAGTACACTTCTTCTCCACTCCTCAGGCATCCTCTCACTTTCCAAGGTTCCATTAAACAATCTGGTTAAAAACTCCACTACCATCTCTCTTAGACACCTCCATGCTTCCATAGGTATGTCATCTAGACCAACGGCCTTTCCATTTTTCATCTTCTTCATAGCTGTCCTTACTTCCTCCTTGCTAATCCGTTGCACTTCTTGATTCACTATCTCTACATCATCCAACCTCTTCTCTCTCTCGTTCTCTTCATTCATCAGCCTCTCAAAGTACTCATTCCATTTGCTCAACACACTCTCCTCACTTTTTAGTATGTTTCCATCTTTATCCTTTATCACCCTAATGTGCTGCATATCTTTCCCAGTTCGGTCCCTCTGTCTAGCCAATCGGTACAGGTCTTTAATCCTCTAGATCCTCAAATGAGTGTCTCCTTAGAATTCCAAAAGCTAAACTTAAAAGAAGTGGTGAGGCGGCCTTCTGCTGTTATGCACCTAAAATCTGGAATAGCCTGCCAATACGAATTCGCCAGGCTAATACAGTGAGCACTTTAAAAAACTGCTGAAAACACATTACTTTAACATGGCTTTCTCCTAACTTCACTTTAACTTAATCCTGATACTCTGTATGTTCAATACATTATAATAACTATTCATAGTGGCTCCAAAATCCGTACTGACCCCAACTCTCTCTTCTGTTTCTTTTTCCGGTTTCTTTGTGGTGGCGGCCTGCGCCACCACCACCTACTCAAAGCATCATGATGCTCCAACATTGATGGACTGGAAGCCAGAAGTCTAGATAGATAGATAGATAGATAGATACTTTATTAATCCCAAGGGGAAATTCACAACGTGACCATCATCATCGAGTCCTTCCATGAGAACCCTAAATACAAAGAGAACTGTTTCATTTATGTTAGGTAGATTGCCCAGAGGGGACTGGGCGGTCTCTTGGTCTGGAATCCCTACAGATTTTTTTTTTTTTTTTCTCCAGCCTCTGGAGTCCAAAGATCAAATAAACACTTTCACAAAAGGTTCAAGGACGATACAGCAGCTTCCGGGGCGTAGCGGTAAGTTTTGCTGACTTGTAAACAAGAGTCCCCGGTTCGATCCCGACTGCCTCATATATTTGCCATTTTCAGTAGTGAGCTGCTCTTATTATTAATATTATATAGTACACACATATATTTGTTTTGCGTCTGTAACAGACCGTGTACATTTATAGTACCGTACTTGTAAAAGTTGCCTTTTTTTTTTTTCACTTTTATTCTCTCAGTCACGACACATACTACCGCCCTAGGGATCTGATGCTGTTAGTTTTTATTTGAAACTGGGAATAACCGTAGATGTGAGTGGTGTTTTAAGGCAATGGAACTGGACATTCTCTGATCTGGGGGGATAAAAGCTGACAAACAAACGCTTCTTCGTATCTCACTGTCACTTTATTTTTTTATTAATTCAATTTTACTGAGTGTTCCTGCTCACACAGAATTAGTATGCACCTTATGATTTATGATGTCAAAAAAAAAAACCAGAGACATAGGTGTATATATATATATATTTGGAGTTATTCATTTTATGACCTTTTATCAGGGTTATATGCAGCGCTATATGCAATCATCAAATTCAAATGTTAACAGTTCTCACACACACAAGGACAGTCCTTCCTCTCTATACTGTGGTTTCTATTACACACCTGAAAGAAAGAGACAATATATGTGACATTTTGAAGAAATCGTTTTATGACCTGAATAGTACCAATCAGAAAACATCATCGCACTAATGCAATATTATTTGAAAACGAACAGTGTCAGATTGGGTGTGAATTTACGCTGCTGCTGTTACTTAGAGTCAGATCAGGAGAGGCGTCGGGGGGGGCGGGGGGGGGCATGGTGGTGTTGGTGTTAGAGCGTGATCGTGATTGAGAGAATAAAACTATACGCACGTACCATAAATTTATACGCACTGTCCCACTGTCTCTTTCTTTTTTTCTCAGATTAGTGTTTTCAGAACAAGAAACGCATATGGAATAATTGCACAACATTAGTTTGGTAATTTTTTTTCAAATTTGAACTCTGTATAGGGAAAACAAAATTGCACATAAAGTAAATATCTAAAATAATACAGGCAATTTACAGTGCTCTATAAGCTCAGTATTGAAATATTATTTGTCTCATAAATAGTTTATTTTATTAACCACATGGAAGAGAAGAGAGCCATTCATCTGCTTTTGAATTCAATGTAGAAAAAGGGTATGCATAAAATAAATACACCCAATAATAAAATAAAAAGGTGTAGCCTTTTATTGAATGCTAACCTCAATATCCATCCATCCATTATCCAACCCACTATATCCTAACCACAGGGTCACAGGGGTCATTGCTTTCCACATTCTTCTGTTTACTTAACTCTTGCATGTTCTGTTAGAAAGTGGGGCAATGCAAACCAACAGGAACCTTAGAAGGAGTTATAGCGCTGTACATTTTCCTTTGAATTCAATGCAGACAGGTGAATAGCTTTTCACTGTGGGCTGAATACACCACATAATCTAAGTATAAATATTTTTGTGCTGGGATTGCCTTATTTGAATGAAATATGCTTTTTCAAAATGTGATCAGCATGTGTGTGAAAGACTAAGAGGAATGCAAGTCTTATTATTTTGCCCTGGTTCAAAGATCATAGGAATATACCAGGAAGCTGCAATACAGAGGCACTTGTGAATTGATTTTTTCAAAAATACAGAACACAAGGCATACATGCAATGCACCTTTCACTTGAGCCAAATTGAGCATACCCAACTAAGCCTGATATGCTAAGTGAATTAGCTAAATGTTATTCTGAAATTGGCTAGCAGTTGAAGCTTGCGCTTCTTCCATGCCACGAATGCCAGGTCTGGAAAGAGTCACCAGCATAATAATCAAAATATGCCATGTTTAGTGGAATTAACTCTTATAAAATAGATTATCATTGCCATTGTCTGGAGGGACAGTATATGTTGTGATGAAGGCAGTATATTATGGGATGAAGGGGTGTATCCACATGCAATAATCAAGTGGGCTGAGACTAATTTACATGTTATTAGCATGTGAATACAGCTACTCCTGCATTCTGAAAAAAGGGAAAAGTTGTATTTTTTGTCTGATTGACCTATTTTTAAAAATCTAATTTTTAACATTGTGCACATTTGAAAGGTTTCTGATTATGTTTGTATTAATGGAAATAGAAAGTATAGTGACTCTAAACTTGTTCAGCGTTGTCAACAGATTAAAACTGAGCAGAGGAGAGCAACCAGATGCATCCAAGGACTTAAGTATATGTCCTACTTTGACAGACTCAGAGAATTAAACCCGTTTAGTCTTGAGCAAAGGAGGCCGCATGGGGACTTAACTCAGATCTTCAAAATTCTCAAAGGCATTGATAAAGTAGATCTGGCAGAATTCTTTCAACTTAAAGGTGAATCATGTTCTCAAGGAGAGCAGTAGAAATTAAGGTGAAGTTGAACTGAAACCAGGAAGCATTTCTTTATGCAAAGAGTTGTGGAACTCTGGAACAAATTACAGAGAGGTGTAGTTGAAGCAGAAACCTTGACAACGTTTAATAAGTATCTGGATGAGATGCTGGGACACCTTAATTATTAGCTAAACAGATGAACTTGATGGACTGAATGGTCTTCTTCTGTCTGTCAAATTTATTATGTTCTTACTGGAGCACCACTAGTTTTCAGATTAGCATATAATCTATTGTATTAAATGTACCGAAAAAGATATAGTGATTATTTGTGATGTTTCTTCCGTAATTTTTGTACAGTTGTCTGGAGACAGCAATTCACATTTTGGTAGTAACATACAATACATGTGACTGTGTGTATGTGATTCAGAACATACATCAACATTTCAGTACAGCTGTACTCAAAACATTTATTTTTTCTAAAAGCACCTCATTCATGGCCAAGTACAATATTACATTGGCCCTTTTGATTTCACATATACAGCCCATTGCATTTGCACATATTGTCAGGTTGGCTATGTCTGTCAAAACTTTAAAAGCAGGTCAGTTCACTTGCAGCTTGCTCAGTCCACCATGTGCCACCTCACATGTTCTCCTTTCCACATGTCATATTGATGGTGGATGTGTACTTTGTATCGCAAGTGTGTGAAAATATTGTAATACAATTTCAATCAAGTTTACATATACAGTATATATATATATATATATATATATATATA
>JANRMT010062808.1:28695909-28736431 GCA_026402145.1 Polypterus bichir lapradei | reverse complement strand
TATATATATATATATATATATATATATATACACAGTGGTACCTCGGTATACGTCCTTAATCCGTTCCAGGTCATTGGATTTATACCAAACAGGACGTATACCAAACTAATTTTTCCCATAAGAAATAATGGGAAAATGATTAATCCATTCCCATGAAAAAAAATTCTATTGTTATTGGCATATTATACATTGATGGGGTTGTATAAAATAATTTAAACACTGCTTAATATTAAAATACATAAATACAAAAGCAATTAGATTAAATAAATGAAAATTTAACCTCACTTTACTTTTTAATAACGTCTTTGTTTTTCACAATCGTAGATACCGTCTTTCTCGGCAAACGCTATGCAACAGCCATGTCCCGGATACGCATACCACCTTCATACTTTTCAACAATCAATTAAAATTTATGTGAAAAAACACAAAATCACGTTCTGATGATGCGGGTTTGCTGTATGCTCCCATCTGCTGTCGGGGAGCCCTTGAACCCTACAACATGGGTAATGTGCCTCACTGCTAAGCTCATCGGTAACAACAAAGCAAGGGGATAGTGAAAAAGTGCAAAGTGCTTTTATTAAAACAGTCAAAACAAGGTGTTCAAATTAAAGTGCAGTCTCCAAAGTTCCAATAAATAATCCATAACATCAGAAGTGAAACGTGGAGGTTAAAAACAATAGAAAAAAGTCTTCTTAAATAATGAGGTTAAAATACAGCAGGACGCATTCTTTAAAAAAAAAAAGAAAAAAAACAAGAAGCCTGGTGCCTTTTTACCTGGCAGCCCCCCTGTTTCCCAACAGGGGAGTCACCCTACTTGCAGCTGACCTTCACTCTGCCTACTTCAGCCACTTCATTTATGTGTGCGCGCTCACACACACACACACTCTCTCTCTCTCTTTCTCCCTCTCTCCCGTCCGTTCTTTATTTTTCCTCCCTTTCTAGCCGACTCGCGCTTCTATTTATCAAGATAAGCAGCCCCAGGAACAATCACGAATGCGGATGGTCTCTCATCTGTGCACTTAAGTGAGAAACACCCACATCGCGAATCACCCTGAGAACCGCTTCAGCCACAAAACCATCACGCCCCCTCACCAAGCCATGAGCGCGGTGATTATTTACTTTAAAACTGGGCTATTACAGGAGCTGTGGACCCGCTATACAACACACGTGAAAATTCACAGAGAGTTATAGCGCGGGTTGTTTGCTGAATGCTAGCAACTGGCACACTGACTCTCGTGGGCAGTCGTGGCTTTGTCTCGATAGAGGTAAATAAGGGTAGCACGTGAATCATATTCCAAACAAAGGTTGTATACCAAGCAAAATTTTTCATGTCCAAACAGGACGTATACCAAGTTGGACTTATTCTAAAGCAGACGTATACCAAGGTACCACTGTATATACAGTACAGGCCAAAAGTTTGGACACACCTCCTCATTCAATGTGTTTTCTTTATTTTCATGACTGAAGGCATCAAAACTATGAATGAACACATGTGGAGTTATGTACTTAACAAAAAAAGGTGAAATAACTGAAAACATGTTTTATATTCTAGTTTCTTCAAAATAGCCACCCTTTGCTCTGATTACTGCTTTGCACACTCTTGGCATTCTCTCTGAGCTTCAACAGGTAGTCACCTGAAATGGTTTTCACTTCACAGGTGTGCCTTACCAGGGTTATTTAGTGGAATTTCTTGCTTTATCAATGGGGTTGGGACCAGCAGTTGTGTTGTGCAGAAGTCAGGTTAGTTGGACGATCATTTAGTTTTCAACAGGACAATGACCCCAAACACACCTCCAGGCTGTGTAAGGGCTATTTGACCAAGAAGGAGAGTGATGGAGTGCTGTAAATGGTCATGAAAATAAAGAAAACACATTGAATGAGGAGGTGTGTCCAAACTTTTGGCCTGTATATATATATATATATTTAGCTAATTGAAATAACTGGAGCACTAAGAGACTGGGAACAGTTTTATAATCAGTCTGTCATGTAGTTTGCTCTTTACCTAGATATTCTATGAAATATATATGTTTAGCTGTAATTTTTATAATCTTTTTATATGGAAAAATATTTGTTTGTACTTAATTTATTATCTGTCCATCTGATTGAAATATACAATTTTTAATTTTTAGATAGATAGATAGATAGATAGATAGATAGATAGATAGATACTTTATTAATCCCAAGGGGAAATTCACATAATCCAGCAGCAGAATACTGATACAAAAACAATATTAAATTAAAGAGTAATAAAAATGCAGGTAAAAACAGACAATAACTTTGAATAATGTTAACGTTTACCCTCCCGGGTGGAACTGAAGAGTCGCATAGTGTGGGGGAGGAACGATCTCCTCAGTCTGTCAGTGAAGCAGGACAGTGACAGCAGTCTGTTGCTGAAGCTGCTCCTCTGCCTGGAGATGACACTGTTCAGTGGATGCAGTGGGTTCTCCATGATTGACAGGAGCCTGCTCAGCACCCGTTGCTCTGCCACGGATATCAACCTGTCCAGCTCCATGCCTACAATAGAGCCTGCCTTCCTAACAAGTTTGTCCAGGTTTGAGACGTCCTTCTTCTTTATGCTGCCTCCCCAGCACACTACCGCGTATAAGAGGGCACTTGCCACAACTGTCTGGTAGAACATATGCAGCATCTTATTGCAGATGTTGAAGGACGCCGACATTCTAAGGAAGTATAGTCAGCTCTGACCTTTCTTACACAGATCATCAGTATTGGCAGTCCAGTCCAATTTATCATCCAGCTGCACTCCCAGGTATTTATAGGTCTGTACCCTCTGCACACAGTCTCCTCTGATGATCACGGGGTCCATTAGGGGCCTGGGCCTCCTAAAATCCACCACCAGTTCCTTGGTCTTGCTGGTGTTCAGGTGTAAGTGGTTTGAGTCGCACCATTTAACAAAGTCCTTGATTAGCTTCCTATACTCCTCCTCCTGCCCACTCCTGATGCAGCCCACAATAGCAGTGTCGTCAGCGAACTTTTGCATGTGGCAGGACTCCGATTTGTATTGGAAGTCTGATGTATACAGGCTGAACAGGACTGGAGTAAGTACAGTCCCCTGCGGTGCTCCTGTGTTGCTGACCACAATGTCAGACTTGCAGTTCCCGAGACGCACATACTGAGGTCTGTCTGTAAGATAGTCCACAATCCATGCCACCAGGTGTGAATCTACTCCCATCTCTGTTAGCTTGTCCCTAAGCAGCAGAGGTTAGATGGTGTTGAAGGCGCTAGAGAAGTCCAAAAACATAATTCTTACAACACCATTGCCTCTGTCCAAGTGGGAGAGGGATCGGTGTAGCATATAGATGATGGCATCCTCCGTTCCCACCTTCTCCTGGTAAGTAAACTGCAGAGGGTCGAGGGCGTGGCGGGCCTGTGGCCTCAGGTTGTGAAGCAGCAGCCACTCCATGGTCTTCATCACATGTGACGTCAGAGCTACAGGCCGGAAGTCATTCAGCTCACTAGGACGTGATACCTTTGGGACTGGGGTGATACAAGATGTTTTCCAAAGCCTTGGGACTCTCCCCCGTTCCAGGCTCAGGTTGAAGATGCGCAGTAGAGGACTCCCCAGTTCCTGCGCACAGGCCTTCAGCAGTCGTGGCGATACTCCATCTGGACCCGCTGCTTTGCTGGCACGAAGTCTCCTCAGCTCTCTGCTCACCTGCGCTGCTGTAATTGTGGGTGGGGATGTCTCTCCTATCAGCAGAAGGATGGTTGGAGGATGCATTACTCCGAGGTGAGAGTGGGTTAGGGTGGTGAAACCTGTTAAAGAAGTTGTTCATTTGGTTTGCTCTCTCCACGTCTCTCTCGATGGTGGCACCCTGCTTCGAGCTGCAGCCAGTGGTGATCTTCATCACATCCCATACTTCCTTCATGCTGTTATTCTGCAACTTATGCTCCAGCTTTCTCCTGTACTGCTCCTTTGCCACCTTGAGCTGCTGATCACCGCCTTTAAAATCCCTGTTCTTCTGGTTGAAAAGGCCCTTGATGTCACTTGTAATCCATGGCTTGTTGTTAGCATAGCTGTTCTTACTGGAACTACAATGTCCATACAGAAGTTGAAGTAATCAGTAGTGCAGTCAATAGCCTCCTCAATGTTCTCACTATGTGATCCCTGCAGGATATCCCACTCCGTATTTCCAAAGCAGTCTCTCAGAGCCTGCTCTGCCTCAGGGGACCACTTCCTGAATGAGCGTGTGGTTGTAGGTAGCTCCCTCACTCTTGGTTTGTAGTGAGGGTGAAGCAGAACCAGGTTATCATCTGCTTTTCCAAGCGCAGACAGCGAGGTGGCGCTGTATGTGTCTTTAACGTTTGCATACAGTAGGTCGATAGTCCTATTTCCCCGGGTGCTACAGTCCACATACTGGAAGAAGGCAGGTAATGTTTTGTTCAGCGTTACATGGTTAAAGTCTCCAGCGATTAGCACAAGCACCTTAGGGTGCTGTGTTTGTAACTTAGCAACTGCGGAATGGATGACGTCACTCGCTATCTCTGCGTTCGCTCGTGGGGGGGATGTAAACAATAACAACAATCACATGTCCAAACTCTCTGGGCAAGTAATAGGGACACAAACTTACAGCCAACAGTTCGATGTCCCTGCAGCAAGTGGAGATTTTAACGTTTACATGTCCAGAGTTGCACCATCTTGTATTGGCATAGATAGCGATACCCCCTCCTTTCTGCTTCCCGCAGGTACTTGCGTCTCTGTCCGCTCTAACTGTGCTAAACCTGGGTAGCTCCACGTTAGCATCTGGGATGGTAGTTGTTAGCCACGTTTCACTAAAACACAGTAAACTGCATTCTCTGTAGATCTTGACATTTTTCACCAGTGCAGCCAGTTTGTCGATATTATTTGGTTACAGAGCCACTTATTTTGGTTATTATTATACGACTTAATACTGGCAAGGTTTTATGTAAAGTAAAAGAGCAACTTTGGAAAGCCATTGTTGTCACAGCATCCCTTTAAGTTGTTCTCGCTCCGAGTTGTCACAATAATTATTGTTATTTTATGTCTGTTGTAAATGATGTATTGAAAACAAAGAAAAAGAATTGGAGCATCAAAGTGACCCTAGTTTAATGTCCAGTTAGAAAAAGAAAAATAGACTTAATGCTTAATATAACATAATTACCATCTTCCTTGAGCGCCTGTTCATTACTGACAACATTGTTGGTGGTCAGGTGATTTTTATGAAGGTGGAGGTGGAAGAGGTGGAATGATGGGCTGTAGAGACAGCAGTGTCCCTGGGATAGTCCTCCTCCACTTTTGTGCAAACGGAAAACGGATTAGTACAGGTGTTATATTTAAACACTTCCCTGTATTTTTAACCAATCCCATACCCGTAAGGTATGGCATTAAGTATTATTTTTTAAGTAGTCTTTAATTTCTGTGACTGACATTTGTGCCGTGTGGTCCCATTCATTCCAGCTGTGGCATCAGTGGCAGCAAGACATAAATAAAGCGACAGTCCCAGCCTGCGTTATCCATTGGTTGGATTCAAAAAAGAAAAAATTGTTAGTGAAGTTAGTGTCTCATTTACAGTATGTAAATAAAGTGCTTGGTCCATCTCAGTTTTTAACTATTTTTCCCTCTGACTTAGACTCTCATTTTGCCCCTCATGTCCTAATTGCCTGTTTCAATTAACCTTTCTAGTTCTGACTTGTTTTGCTCCAGACTAAAATATCATTTAGCATTTATTCTCCTGGTCATTTTCCCTTTCTTCTCACAATAATCCCTGGAGACACTGTCTTAGTGCACTGGTAGAATAAAGTGGTGTTGAAGAATGCCCACACCATAAAACAAAAAGAAAACTATGTAAAATGTAACCACAAAAAATTTTCTACTTCATGTATTATTTAATGTGCCGAGTTGTTTGAAATGTGTTCCGTAGTAAGGAATAAGATGAATTCACCCACGTGTTATGTGTACCATTAAAGGTTTTAATACACATAATCTATTCTAGTTGTCCATCCATTTTCACAAACTTGAGTTGGACAGTGACTCTGGTAAGTTTAAGGGTCTAAATAGGAATGATGAGTCCTCTAAATATCTCTAAGCCAACCTTCAGAAACAGGGAAGCAGTGCCAGTTGGTGATTTAGTTACACTGTTACGAGGACTGGCACACATGTTTGCTACAGTAACAGACAGTCTTGTAGTATGTGTTGACTTCCTTGTAGACATGTAAGAGATATCCCTTGCTGCTTGAAATTCACAAAGGGCAGAGATAATTGTGACCAGCAAGGGAAGTGACAAACTGAGCAAGTTCTCAGCGGGGGCAAATGGTGTAGTCACCTAGATTCACTCATTGAAAGGAGCAGCTTCAGAAAGGGGAGCCTGAAAAAAGGGCAAGCCTGCTACAGTCTCACAACCTCCAACTAGTGTGGCAATAGCAAGCCATTCCATTAAGGATAGTAAGCTACATAAAAGAATAATATAAAGAGCAAGAAAACATTGGGTTGACACTGGTGAGTACCATACAGTACTACTTTGAACAGTGTGGCGCAATATGGCGTAGTGGTCAAGGCTTTGCACTTCAGACACTGAGTGTGAGGATTCAAATCCCACTACTGACACTGTGTGACCATGAGTAAGTCATTTCACCTGCCTGTGTTCCATTTGGAGATAGAAAAAGGAAAATAAATAATTACATCTCTAAAAGTTTTAAGTTTTCTTAAAAAAAAGTAAATGCAAAAAGTAAATGTAATTCTAGATAGATAGATAGATAGATACTTTATTAATCCCAAGGGGAAATTCACAAACTGAGCAATTCTGTGTACATTGGTGTCAGAATTCGGACGATGAGAAGCCTTAAGTCTGATTCAGCAAAGCACAGAATGTCGCAAAGTCCCAAAAAGTATTTGCTGGGGTCTTCTGAGGACATGCTAAAGAGTCAAGGCTAAGATGTGGGATGTAGTTTTCAGCATCATTGCAGGAAAGAAGACAGTGCAGAGAGAGTGTTATCTCTGCAGATGATGTGGGGAAAAAAATAAAAATGTATGTTTCCTTTACGTCATTATTGGTGATTCGCCTAACTTTTCCTTTTTGCTCTAATTTTAGTGATACAATGACTCTCTAACATGGACCTCTTCTCATTCTGCACAACATTGTCCTACTTTTTTAAAAAAAATCTCTTTTCATATGAAATATTGCAAAGAGTAAAGATAGGGAGCCCATTTTGATGGGGGCAACATAGTTTGAATCAGGAACCCCGCCTTAGCAATTTAAACTTTAAAATGCACATGTAAAAACATTTCCTTGCTGTTCCTCCCTTAAGAACTTGGCAAGTAAAACTCATTTAATTAAGTTAATTGATTTCCCTAGATTAGTAAAATATTCAATATTATAAATCTACTGTATATCTTATATTGTATTGCACATATTCATGGCAAAGTGTGTTCAAGGTGTAGGGAAGGGAAAGCAAGAGTTAATCAGAATGATAGCCCAGCTCAAGGGGTTCTCTACATTTTTCCCTAATTTTTTGGTTGTTCTATATTACATTTTACACCAGAATAAATCTGAAATATTTACATAGGATAGAACAAGCCAGCATTTTACAGTGAAAAACTAGTTTGAATGCTATATGTAGTGGAGAAATAATGTTAGAAAAGTCCTGTATTTTGAAAGTTGTTAGTACTGGAGTAATTAAATATATCATATTGCAATTAAGGAAAGAAAAATCCACAAAAGTAAGAACAAAATAATTGAGCTGCAGTAAAAAGTATTCACAAAAATAACATTCTAAAAAAGCCACAGTGTGGCAGCACTATACAATACTAATTTAATACCTAGACAGTGATACAGTTGTTAAAATACTACAAATAAAAATGAATTGTTTACCCAATTTACCTTACATTTTTGAAAAATAACTTAAAACACGTTTTAAAACAAGGCTATATTCTTACATATACATGACATATAAATACATTAATTAAACTTGCTACTTATCTAAAAGGCTTAAAAACCAAAGTGCTATACACTATTTAGAGGATTTTTTTAATACTATGCAAAAAAGTAAATGTCTGTATATCACCTTCTGAAATGTTTTCAGTTTGATTCAAATGTTAATCATCAGAAAGTAGTATTTATTGCACTGTGAAAAAATTGACTTGAAACTATTTAAAATTACTTTATAAATACCCAGACAAGAAGACATCAAAGATGTTTTTTTGCTGACACATACATTTTAACACCAACATCTATTTACACTTATTTTATTTACACCTTACACATATATATGACCAAAGTTAAGGTTGCTTATATTTATGTAAAACTGGGTTCTTCATAAATACTACAAAATCGAGTTTGGTACAACTGATGCAAAAAAATGATCAGTTTAGGCAATGATAAAACTAGGGATTTACTTCCTTTTGTACATTTCCTAATTTTTGTCTTAATCTATTGCCAGTTTCAGTTCTTCTAAACTAAACAATATATAGATCCAGCCTATTCAAATGGTGGCCTGGGGGCCACATACGGTCCAGAAGCAACATTCGATTGGCCCAGTCCATGATCCCACAAGGGCTCCAGTCTGTGACTAAACTGGTCAAAATTTGTGACCAAAACTAGGCTAGTGATTATAATTTCTACTTAGTTTGCAAGTGGCAAATGAAATCATTGAAACTTTAAACTGATAATACTGTAACAGATGCAAAATTCCATTTTTTTATTGTTGAGCGGATGTGCCATTAACATATGTATGGGTATGGCTCCCCTTTGGATATCAGTGAGCCACATAAAGGCTGGTTTATACACTTCATGGGTCCGTGCTGGGTGCGAGGGACTTGCAGCGAAAATGATGTCAGACTTGGAGACGCATGTGTGAAAATATTTCTAAGTACACAGTGTAGATTTTGGTACGGCTGTGTATTACAAATGGTGAATTTCAACAAAAGGGTTGGTTACACATGTGCCAGAACAATGAACAAAGGGCTGAGTATATCACAACTGGTCATCAAAACAAAAAGAAGGCATGCAAAACATTTGAAATTCATCTGCCCATTATGTAGTTCCCCATTATGAAGATATCTGTGCCCTGTGGAATTCAGTTGTCCCTTCTAATTTCGCACAGCACAGTGATATGATGAAGTCTGCCTTTTAAGGCTATAGGCGTATTACACATTATTGTTTTACTGTGGTGCTGTGTGATTGATGGTTAACAGTAAACTTTGTTAAAATGGTATAGATAAATGCCACTTTATTAGTTGTTACTTCAGTCATGCAGTCGTGTTGTTACTGGCGTGCGCACTATATGTTGTTATCAATAAATTCTTCAAAGGGAGCTTGTCAACGAAGAACATGGAAATAAGATTTACTAAAAATTTAACAATACCAATAATTATAATTAATTGATGCCCAAGAACTCTGTACAAACACATTTTAAAAGACATTTTAAATACAAATCATTATAATAAATGTACTAGTCCACTTTCACACCATATGTGGTGCCTTGCTCTTAAACATTTACTTGGGTAGTTTTTTTCTGGGGGAAAAAGGAAAAAAAAAACATTTCCACAGGAAAGACTTTGTTGTGGAACCCAAATTTTACCTCTGTCAATGAAATAGGTTAAGTTCTATAAAAAAATCCCTTGCCTGTCAAGACCACCCCTTTAAATTGGGGGGATCTCATTTTCACAGCAGGTATCATTATCCTATAAAACTTTTTCCTGTATATTACATGCATAATTGATCATGGCAGATTTAAACTGATCAAAATGTGAACACTGTGTAGTTAATAAGCCTATCAGGCATTCTCCTATTGCACATTCATATCTGCTGTGCTCCTGCACCCCATCCACCAGAAGGGTCACTCATATTCCACAACTTAGCCTTTGCTATAGAAATGCGTGCCCCTGTAAGCTGCTTGCAGAATGAACACTGTATAGCTAAAATTGTTTAAAATGTATTCTAAAAGATCATAGGCAGTCCTCTATATCAATTTCATAGTTAATGTACCTCTCCATCCCATCGACTTTAGGGAACACTAATTTCCCAGAGCTGAGCCTTTGTTGTTGAAATGCTCTCCTGTTTACAAAATGAACACTGGACAGCTAAAATTGAACTAAATCTATTAAAAGAATCTAGGAAGTCTTTTGTCACTTTTTACTCTACTGTGCCCTATAGTCCTATTCACTGGAGGGGATATTTATTACCCTAGTTGGAGCAGAGTTGTAAAAATGCATGTCTGCTGTTTACAAAATGAACACTGGATAGGTAAAATTCTTCAAAACATATTTTATAAGTTTGTAGAAAGTCTTCTTTATCACTGTTATGTCTACTGTGGCCTTCTGTCTCATGCCCATGGCTGAAACAGAACTGTGTGAGGGGGCATCAAAAATAACCAGAATTGAAAAAAAAGAATCGTTTTAATAAGTTTTAGTTACTGAAACTTTAGTCTCCTTCAAAGTATTCTCTAAGTGAATGAATGCACTTTCCCACCGTGGAAACATTTTTGGAACTGCTGAAGAGGAACATTGTTCCAAGGCCTGCAGTGATTTTTTTTGACTTCCACCATGGTACAAAAATGCTTTCCTATGAGTTCTTTTTTCATATGTAGTAACAAGAAAAAGTCACATGGAGCATGTTAAGGGGTCTCATGTATAAATGGTGCATACTCACAGAAATGTTGCGTAAGAATGTTTCCACGTTCAAGTCGTGATGTATAAAACCTAAACTTGGCGTAAAGCCACGCACATTTCCACGGTACCTCATACCCTGTGGTACGCAAGTTCTGCGCTCGGTTTTGCAGACTGGCGGCACCCAGCGTCAAAGCAGTGCTACTGTTCCTGTGTGGTTATCCTTTCTTTTTTAGATCAAAATCCCTGACACGGCTTTATAAATATACTGAAATTAACTGCATATTGTTTATTAGTTTAATGCATCTGATTGTAATTAGCCAGTAACAATATAATGGTCCACGGAATGGTCAAACTATTCTAAATACAATAGCTGCTTTAGCGTTGTTACTCTCACTGCACCTTCTTCTTCTTTCAGCTGCTCCCATTAGGGGTTGCCACAGTGGATCATCTTTTTCCATATTACTCTCACTGCACCACTCGGAGTATTTATATCACTGTATCTGAGTGGGAATCAAAGATCTACAGAAGCTGAGAAAGAAAATTATCGGTATACAGCATCAAGCACACGCTGCCTCAGCCATGCTGTCTATTGAACTGCTTTCACACGGAAACGTTTCAAAGCCTTTCCTGTACAGACCTCTCGGTTCAGAATGAGTTTCATCCCAAGAACTATAAACGCACTCAATCAAGTGCTCCTTGTAGAACTGTCGGTACTTATAAGTACAATTACCTCACTGTAAACTTGCACTACAGTTACAATATTGCACAACCTGAGGCACTTCATAAAGCTCGTATTTACATATGATGACAATATCATTTTTAAGATGAAATGCAGCAAAATATGTTTATTATATTATACAGATAAAACTTTAACTTCATTTAAATAATCTCTATTGTCAATAATTAAACATGCCAGGACACTGTGCCACAGCGATAGCTATTAGCTTGCGCTCCGTTCACAGATTGCTCCTGCCTCGCGCTGTAGTCTTACTTGTGCTGGCACGACACTGGAAGGATAGATGGATAGAATAATTAAACATGTACTACGAAGATATTTCAATGTTCCTTAAACGTTTTGAAGAATCAGCGCTCAAAGCTTACAGATGGCTTAACGTCTACTACAGAGCTGATTGTGTGGCAATTGGGTATTTGGAGAAAGAAAAGTAAGGACAGGAATTGGAGGTTAGTACGTTTGAAAGAGACAGTACTTCTGTACTAAAGCATTTCATCGAAGGTCGCGCATGGCGCAGCAAGCATCTGAGACATGAGCAATCACTGCGCCACCATGTTCCCATGTTTAATAACATGATTTAACTCCTATCATCATGAAAATTATATCACATCTCAGTATTTTAATTATTCAGAGATATCACAAATGTAATGGATTCTGTGTCCTGTTGGAGGAAGGGAAAGCCGGTTTAAGCAGCATGTAGTGATTCACACACATAGAGCACATAGAAGATCAAATACAATACAAAGTATTTAACTTGCTACTTTAATTACGATGGGATTTGAGAAACTAATAAATTAAACAATTTTAAGATGAAGTTTATGATGTTCTACTTTAATGACAAAATAAACTACGTGATTAAAGTGGAAATTTCAAGATTAAAGACATTTCGTGCTTTTTTCCCACTGTGTGCCTATTTTTTTTTTTCTTTGTACTCTAATAATTTTTCATATGACACTCAGCTGGTGGGCTACGGCTCACCTTTTCATGGCGACTTTGATATGTGACAACTTTTTGATTTCGGGCAAAGTGCGAATTTGTGAACTTGAGCTTTCGAGTTTCTCTGACACGCTATGTCACTCGATCGACTTACTTATGTTGTTTATATCACTGTTTAAACCAACAAATAGTACGTTTTTCCTTGCCTCCACTTGGTATTCGTGCTTTTGCCATTGTCTTTTCACAGAAGGCTGATCTTAATGGCTATTTATATTGATTTGCATATTCAAAGAGGCATAATTCTGGGAGGAGTTGGGGTGGGACGAAGACGCGTGCACGAGCGTTACTTTTCACGCTGACTGGGATTTTTGTAGCGGAAGAATGTGGAAGTTATTTTTGGGTACCCCCTCGTATAAATGCATGCTCCTTGCTTTCTTTGATTTTGCCTCAAACTACAGCAGCTATTGACAGTTCTGTTCTCACAATCAAGGGGATACCAGACAGACCAATAAGCAATGAAATGTTGCTGGAGTTTCTGAAGCACACTGAACTAGAATCACCTGCTCAGTGTAAAAAATATGGTGCCCCTGAATAACACACAGATCTCAGACAGACTGAAAACGAAAAAGCAAGGAAAGTCAGTGAGTAGTACCAATACAGGCATTAACTTTCAGAATATCCAACTCAAAGGCGCAGGTTTCACTAGCTTTAGAGATAACGTTCAATTACATGTTGAGAAAACACTGGAGGTTACAGTCAAGGAACCAGAAAGCCAGTATGAAAATATGAGGGGTAATCACAACAAGGAAGCTCACATGGGTCTAAGATCATTAGCTACTTCTCAGTCTTCTATCATAAAATGAGAGTGACACTTTAATTAACTGGTGAAGAAGTCTTGTTGAAAAATGCATGTGATGTCAAGGCTGTTCAAACAGAATGGAGATTGCTAAAAATTCTGATTAAAGGACAATTCTCAGACAAGTCCTACAACAGTTTGTCGGAAGTCTTATTGACTAAAGAGCTTTATTGCACAGATGTCTACAATATTCTACATGCTATTGAGTTCATGTTTGTTCTGCCTATTTCAGCAGCTCATTGTTAATGTGGCTTTTCAGTACAGAACAGAATAAAATCAAAAGTGTGAAACTCACTTAATGTCTCAACCTTGGAGGATTTAGTCACTGTCAGTACAGAAGGCCCATCACGTGAGCAGTTTCTTAAGCCCCGTGTCAAATGCTGGCCCACTTCAAACAAGAGTAAAAGAAGGCCAAATTACACTGGATGGCCTTCTGACACTGACATTCTGATGGTTAGTGATACACAGTCAGAGCCTGAATAAAATACACTGTTCTTAATGACTATGCATAGTGTAAAGTTATAATGACATTCATTTACCCCACTCATCAAGACGGACACAAAAGCATAAAGGAAGGATGCATTGCACAGGAGAAGGAAAACGTTTAGGCACAAATACATGAAAATTAGAAAGGTAAGAGATTGAAAGATTCATATTTTTCACATTTGTTATTAGGCACCTGAATCAAAGCTATCAGTAACTATTTTTTTCCTTTTTATGAGCCACTGTCTTGTGGTGAATTTTTGTCTGGAAATGCAGAGAAAAACCAAGAAAAACACTTTTCACGAGCCTTCAGAAATTCCTACATAAATTCCTAGAGTAGTACAGACCATGAATGTAACACTCTACATAGCCTAGCAATATTCAGCACCAAATGTAGAGCATTGTTGTGTGTCTAGAAATGATGGTAGTAGTCCAAGATACTGTGACAACCTGTCAAATAAGGAGCCGCTTATCTGGGAGTTTTTATTTGGTGTACCATACTATAAACTGTGTCCTACCGCTCCTTGTCTAGGTCACAGGTACACCTCTAAAACAAATCAAACAAAAAAAATACAAACAAAAAAAGAGTAACCCTCCACTTTTCTGCCTTTTCCTGCTTTTTACCATTTGCTCCCCTCGCACCCTGATCC
The DNA here is from genome assembly GCA_026402145.1 of Polypterus bichir lapradei. Lineage (NCBI taxonomy): Eukaryota > Metazoa > Chordata > Cladistia > Polypteriformes > Polypteridae > Polypterus > Polypterus bichir. Next base: position 28,722,188 of record JANRMT010062808.1, on the reverse strand, counting down.
TGTCACTCAGCTCTCTCTAAGGTGGTGTCCTGAGAACCTCACAATGAGCTTTCCCCCAAGAACTCCCCAATAGTCCATGCAACAGTGAGACACATCACAATATCAACATACTGTGGGATGGGTAGCAAAGCCATGGCTAATCCCACAGGTAGTGATTTTAAACAAACGTGTGTTCCCTCAGTTTGCAGTAGACGTTGTATTCATGTGCGTTAGTTACTGTTATAACTTGTTAGGGGTTTATGCACTGATAGCATTGATAGTTTTTTTTTTATTCTGTTAAATGCACTTGTGATTTATTTTATTTCAAAAGGAAAACAAATGGCATTGCAAATACTGTGCACTTTTTTGATTTAATGCACTTTGAGATGTATCTGGATCAGATGTGAGCAAATTTTTTATTTTATTTCAAAAAGGAAACAAATGTTATTGCAAATACTGTGCACTATTTTGTTTTTATGCACTTTGAGATGTGCCTGGGTCAGATATGACCAAAATGCTTATTTTTTTATTTCAAAAGTGGAAAGCAAATATTGCTACGACCACAGACTCTGCACAATTATTGCTTTTTTATTGTATTTGTATGCACTTTTTGATGTGCCTGCGTCAGATATGACCAAAATTAAAAGAAGCAATGAATAAACATTACTTGTTTTTCAATACATTCATTTGTGTTGGTTTCAAATTTCTTATTACCTGCTGCTTACCGGCCACTGAACATTTCTGGCCTAGCTAAATTTCTCGGTTTGAAAATCTGGCCCAACTGAATTTGTAATTGAATAGCCCTGATATTGATGATGTGGGTATAAACCCTTTCTTTTAGAAAAGATAACTTTTTCATTAAAGAATGATTTTATTGTAAAAATGTTACATTCATATATACCATAGCACAAGAGATTCACAGACTTTTAAGCAGCACCATATATGTTACAAAAAGAAAGATACTAAGCCGTTAATATATTCATAATAATGCCTGGGTAGAAATTAGCTTGTCAAAGAGCAAAACTATAGCAAATAAAAAAGAAACAAAAATTAATAATGCACAAAAAAACCAGATTTTACAAAAACTGATGAGATGGATGCTATTATATACTGAAATGCAAAGCACAGCCAGTAAAATCTGAAAGTGCAAAAGGAGTCTAAAAAGATACAAAAAATGTGAGCTTTTAAATACAGTTCTACCAGAAACCTTTAATCAATACAGTATGATTTTACATAAAAAAGGTAATTTTAAAAATATATATTTATACTGTTATCAAAGTAAACCATTTATATCTTGACAACATTACCAATAATATGTGTGATTAAATACAAGAAAACTGATAGTATGAACATAAAATTAAAAACACAATGTGGAATTTTATTTGATCTGACATTTTTTTAGCAAGTGCCATACCACTACTTTAACAGCAGAGAGAGACATTTCTTCGTAAAGAAGTCTGAAATGGTACCACAAAGATATTGCATGAAATTTACTGAACCTTTATTGATATCTTTATAAACACCAGTGGTCCTTTAAATTAACAATTTGGCCAGGCTATACCTCAGTCTAAAACAGCGGAAGTGTAAGTGCTAGCTTATGACATTTATGACATATATTGAATGATGTTGTTAAACTAAAAGAGATGCAAGCAGTCCTGAAAACCAGAGTGCTTGAATTCAAATGAGTGCTTCTAGTATTAAATATTTAAATCATACAATGGCAAATCAACTTTCAGAAACAGAATGCATTTTTTTAAATTTCGTATTACACAATCATCCATCCATTATCCAACCCTCTATATCCTAACTACAGGGTCACGGGAGTCTGCTGGAGCCAAACCCAGCCAATAAAGAGCGCAAGGTAGGAAACAAACCCCGGGCAGGGCACCAGCCCACCGCAGGACACACACACACACACACTAGGGACAATTTAGAATCGCCAATGCACCTAACCTGCATGTCTTTGGACTGTGGGAGGAAACCGGAGTACCTGGAAGAAACCCATGCAGACACGGGGAGAACATGAAAACTCCACGCAGGGAGGACCCGGGAAGTGAACCTGGGTCTTCTAACTGCGAGGCAGCAGTGCTACCCACTGCGCCACCGTGCCACCCATATTTCACAATCAGGGTTATAAAATACTTATTTTACTTTTTAAATCATTTATTTTATATTAATCAAAATGCATAATTTAATGTGCAGGTTTCACAAATAATATTTTAAATAAAATAATTAGACAAAAAACACATAAACAGGGAAGTGATGGGGATACAATTTTTAGAAAACATTCATTCGTTTCACTATGATCTTCACCAGAAAAATGATTATTAGAACACGGTTTAGAACATGGAAGGATGATAAGATTTATTTGGTGGTGAAGTGTCATAATGAAATTAACAAACTATTTTGATAATGTAAGGAAAGATTGGACAATGAAATTGATAATTTTGTATATGACTGACATTATACTCAGAATGAATCTAAATTCTTATAGAATCATAGAAGGCAAAATTAAAATGTTTTTGCCATTGAGAATTACACTTTTAACTTTTTTCTTGTGAAGTGACCTAAAAAGCCCCACTAATTAAAGATTTTTTTTTTTTTATTCTTTTCAAGAAAGTTGATTAATAGGAAATAAAAAAGAGCAGAGTTGTCTGAGTTTTGGGAAGTACATACTTAACTGATAGTAGTGTGACGAGATCTCGTGGTATGAGATCTCGCAAGATCAGATTTGTCTCGCGAGATGCGTCTGGTCTCGCGAGAACGTGACGATATCCTTGCGTTATTGGCATGATGGAGTGTGAGGGAGAAGTAAGGATAGAAGATGCGCCCGCGACATTTAAATCGTTGGTGTGGCAACATTTTGGATTCCTTGTGAAAATAAGAAACAGCAAAAAAATGACAGACAAGACAAAGACAATTTGCAATCACTGTAAGAAATTAATACCATACACCTCTGCTAACACAAGCACTATGCAAAAGCATTTAGAAAACAACCACAGCTCGTTACTAAAAGCTGCGCCTGTGAAGAATACGGAAAGCAATTCAGTTCGCATGAAAGGGCAAACAACCATAACAAATGCCTTTGCAGCTAAAGTTCCACCATCCAATGCAAGAGCCACGGCAATAACAAGAGACATCGGCGTTTTCATTGCAGCCGATATGAGACAATTTTTTGTGGTGGAAAATCTGGGATTTCGGCGACTCATCCACACACTGGAACCAAAGTATGCCATCCCGTCACGCACACATTTTACTCGCACGGTGGTCCCGACCCTCTACAAAGTGTGCAAGGTAAACGTTGTACAGTCTCTGAAAGAGGCAGAAACCATCGCCATAACTACTGATGGTTGGACTTCTAGGTGTACACAGAGTTATATCACAATTACTGCCCACATTATCAACAGTAATTGGGAAATGGTACATTTTGTACTGCAGACGCGCCCACTTTTTGAATCACACACGGGGCAAACGTCGCTGAAGTTTTACAAGAAGCTGTCACACAGTGGGGTCTTAAAAAGCCAAACCATTGCATCGCTATTGTAACAGACAATGTGTGTAATATGGATGTGGCTGTGCTTGAGGCAGGATTTGAGCCGCACATCAAATGCTTCACGCACACAATAAATCTCGCTACACAGGCTGGCCTCGGTGTTGCGCGTGTCGCTTGTTTGCTCGGGCGGGTGAGACGTGTAACTGCTTTTTTTCACCAGAGTTCGACAGCTGCCGCGGTACTGACGTCTAAGCAGAAGCTGCTACAACTGCCACCGCACAAATCAATAATGGACGTCACCATGCGATGGAATTCATCATTGGATATGTTGGTTCATTACCTGGAGCAGCAGGCTGCTATAGCAGCAGCGCTCACCAGCCCAGAAATAAGACAAAATGCCCAAAACATTGACACACTGGATACCTGCGACATTGTCAATGCCGAATTTCTTGTGAAGCTGCTGAATCCTTTAAAGACAGCTACCACTGTCTTGTGTGAAGAGAAGAGGCCCACAGTGTCTCTCATCGTGCCACTGAAGAACATGATAGAACAAAACATGGCACCAAATGACAGTGATTCCCCCAATGTGGCCGACACAAAGAGAGCAATTCTCAGCAATATTTCAGGCAGATACAGTGGGGATGTATACAACTACCTGCTGGAGAGCAGTGCGCTGGACCCAAGATTCCAGTCTCTACCGCAGCTAGACTGCAACCAGCGTGAGGCAGTCTTTCAGAGGATACAGAAAAGGGTGGAACAGTTGCAGCAAAACCAGGTATCATTGACTTGATTTTTTTTTCCCTAGAAGTTTTATGTTTCCAGTACCAAATTTTAATGGATCTAATAGGTTCATGCTGTGTTTGTGTGTGTGTTGTAAACACGAGAGCATCAGAGTGTGTGTATTTGTGTTAAAAGAGAGAGGGGGACTGCTTTGCTGCTTGCTAATGTTAAAGCCAGTGTTTCTGCTGCTTAAAGCCCACAGATGAGAAGAGTATGGAGCGCAAGGAAGAGGCATCAGCTCATTGTTCCACACATGGGGGCGAGGGGGCTCTTGAAGCTGAAGGCGGAGCTGAGTCAGAAGAGGAACCTGCTTCCAAGAAGACAGCACTTGAGGATCTGCTAGGGGACTCTTTCTCGAAGACAGAACAGCCCAGCAAAGGAATTGAGAGGGAAACTGAACTTTACAAAAGAGAGGCATCTATCCCACTTAGTTGCTGCCCCCTGACATGGTGGAGAGAAAACAGCTCCAAATATCCTTTGCTGTCTCCACTTGTCAAAGAATATCTTTCCATTCCTGCGACCTCTGTTCCAAGTGAGCGTGTCTTTTCAACTGCAGGAGACATAGTTACTGCCCAGAGGTCACAATTGCTGCCAGAAAATGTAGACATGCTTATATTCTTAAAAAAGAACATGACCATATCTTAGGCTGTTCTGTATAGGTCATTACCTCATTACCTAGGTCTCTTTTTCCATGCTTAAGAAAATTTTGTTCATTGTTTTGCACTCTGAGTTTTAAGACAGCACTACTTTGATAGTTACACTAATTTTGGTTAATTGCACGTAAAGGGATATTTGTGTTGTTTATTATTTATTTTTATTTATACTATTTAATTTTATTGTGCAATTAATTGCCTGTCAGTTTGTGGCAAAATATTTTGCAGTGTTTACATGTTATTACTGCATATCATTCATCAAAAAAGAAGTTTTATTTCATAAAGTTGATTTCAAAATGGACATGCATTTTTTGCATTTTGTGTTTTTCAGTTAAATAAAAGGCTATTTTTGCTATATATTTAAACATTGAGGATTTCTTTAAAAAAAATGTCTAAAAGTCTCGTCTCGTCTCGTTCTCGTGAACCCAGTCTCGTGTCTCGTCTCGTCTCGTGGGAAAAGCGTCTTGTCACACCCCTATTAACTGACTTATATTTTATCTTTAATAAGAAATGTTTTAAAGTTGCTTTACATCTTCATCTTTAGTAAATTATATGCCGCTTGTTGTAATTAATCTCATCATATTAAAAGTATACCTTATAATAATTCTATCAAGGTAATGCTGATTAATAGGGCAACGAAAATAATAGAAATATTGAAATGTTTTTAATTTAAATACTTTTAGAAGCTTTTGTTCTTAATGTATTTAAATACTGATTCATGCTTTTCATGTCCTTACTTTAAATTCATTTATGTATAATACTTCCTATCATTGTGAAGAAGTCAAATCCATAACCCAATAAAAGAGACGGAGATAATATTGGTGTCTATAAAGTAAGAATACAAAATAAAGTGTGACATTACATACATGTAATACATGCACAACTTTAAAATAACTGTGCCTTTCTCTTGAAATTTCAATTCTTAAAAAAAATACCTGTTCATGTATTATTATATTGTTAAACCACATATCTGTTTATTTCTGCATACCATGTATGGTCCACTCCTGTGTAAACACTTTGAAAATCCCGGCCTAGCCCTTGTGCTGTTGTGCTGAGATGAAGATGATTCATAATGATGTTTCTGCAAACAATCACACCTTTGGTTATCATTTCTATTGACACTGTCTTCATGGGGGCTGTGCTTTTCTCCCTACTGACCTTTATTGCGATTTATTGGATAGAACAGATGCTCATTTTGTGGCATCAATGGCTATTTAAGTCACAAAATACAAAATATTATGCTTAATCGTTTTTGTGTGTTTTGAGTGTCTCAAAGTCAATTACTTTTAAAATTACTTATAATCATTCTACATTAAATCAAAATGCTTCAAAAATAACAACTATGCTACAACAGAAAATTGAATGAAATAGTTTATTTAAATTTTTTTAGAGATGGGTTATATTAGACTTATTGGGTTAAGCAAATGTGTCAATATATGGAAGAATGAGCACAAATCTGCATTTGACTGTGTGCACGATTTATGATTATACAGGTAGTGTTAAAATAAGATGATATTACCTGCTTTTCTGTTCAGTGGTTCTAATGACCCTCACTTGTCCAATTCTAATACATACCTAATCAATTAGGCATGATAACTGTATAAAATGCACTTTCAGATCTTTGCTTCAATTCTAGAGAGCTCCAATAGTCAAAATACATACGCATTACAATTATAATTACAGTGATACGTTTTTATATAAATATTTTTACATGAAGAATAATATATCATGGACAGCATGCAGTCACTGTGCTTCTTTGCACAGTACTGTCATACATACACACAGTACATACATTCTCAATCCTGTTTAATCCAGTTGAGGGCCACCAGGGGTTGGTGTCTATCGGAAGGAGATCTGCACTCAAGGCGATAAAAATCATAGGGCAGGGAATCAGCCCATTACAGAATACACACTGAAGTTACAGAGTTGTCCATTAAAACAACTCCCTAATCTCTGAAGATGGCAAATAACATTCAGGAAGATTATCTCTTTGTGATTTATCTACTAATTTGTTTTATTTTCCAAACCTATTTATTTTAATATTTTTATTTACAAATCTACTTAATCTATTTCTCGCTTACCAAAAGTTGAAGTATATTCCATCTGTATCTGTCACATGGCAGAAACCCTGGGCAAGGTCCTAATCTTTTACAGGACCCATTGACTCACACATTTCCACTCATCCAGAGCCCAATTTCAAATCAACAATTAACCTAACACAGACATTGGGGGGTATGGGAAACTTCATACAGGCAAAGGCTGGGCTGGGTTTCAACATCAAGACTGAATCTGCGAAGCAGCAGCCCTAACCACTGCACCAACATGCCACTACAATTGTGTTTTTTTTTTTTCCATTTCCTTTTCCTGTAAATCTATTATGCATAAATATTAATCAGTTTAAAATCGTGCCTGTCAAGTTGCATTTATGTTCACCTCCATTTTAAAAACATATATACTGTACTACATTTAAAACATAGTTTTAAAAGTGAAATAAAATATTATGAAAGCTATCATTGGTATTGGACATCCAGGATTTATGGCAATGCACTGTATCAGTGCCTGCTCCTAACCTCTCTCTCTCTTAAATATTAAACATTGTACAATGTAAACTAGTATTCCATGTAACACCATCCTTCCATTCTAGCCATGTTACTGCAAATTATCATATAATTAGAAAAGAGGTATGCTGTATTTATTTTTAAATAGAACTGAGTTTCATCTATTATCTTCTTGAATCATTTGGCAGTTTTTAAAAGATAAGTTTGTTATTTTTGAACTTGAAGTTATTTCTACACAAACATGGTATAATTGCATTTGCCACATGGAATTGTGTTTTAAATTTTAGTGTTTTCCATACATTTTTAACAATATCTTGCGTTCACTGGCACTTTATTATGGAGTCTGTGGGGCACCACTAAAAGGGATCTGGATATAATGTATTTTATCACATATTCTTGGTAAGGATATGTTTCATAATTGCTTGTGTGAGTTTGCACATAAATGCGGAAATAAATCAAAACAAAACCAACCATGTGGCATTCAAAGTTTACTGTGATTTGGTCTTTCAAGAGTAAAATCTCATAATATAGCTTTTTTTTTTAAATAAATGACATCCATCCATCCATTATCCAACCCGCTATATCCTAACTACAGGGTCACAGGGGTCAGCTAGAGCCAATCCCAGCCAACATAGGGCACAAGGCAGGAAACAAACACCAGGCAGGGCGCCAGCCCACCGCAGGGCACACCCACACACTAGGATCGCCAATGCACCTAACTAGCATGTCTTTGGACTGTGGGAGGAAACCGGAGTACCCGGAGGAAACCCACACAGACACAGGGAGAAGATGTAAACTCCACGAAGGGTGGACCTGGGAAGTGAACCCGTGTCTCCTAACTGCAAGGCAGCAGCACTACCCACTGCGCCACCATGCCGCCCAATAAATGACATGTATGAACTAATTTACCCTGTGTATGTAATCACAAGACATGGATCAATACTCGACAACTGTCCTGGCTTGAGAAATGGACATATTTGATAAGTGTTTAAGCTTTTCCCCAGCGTCCCATAGCCTCCATTGCAAAGTGTCAATGATATTTTTTTTTTCAGTTAGAGAACACATCTAACTTTAGAACACAATTTTGAAATGGCAAATGCATATATACAATGTTTGTGAAGAAATAACTTTGACAAAAATAACAAACTGATCCTTTAAGACAACTATCTATTACAGTCAACAGTATCACAGTAGTTAATTTGAACAAAATACTTTGTGCTAGGTTAAAATGTTTCCTAATAAGTGAACAGAAACTAATGCAATATTATAAAATTATACGGATAAATATGCAAGGTATTTTTGTAGAACAGTCATGCCCTGAGGACATATATAATGAATTGTAACCCCTTAAACAAAAAAGGAAAAAAAAAAACAAAGTAATGAGCTCTTAAATTTTTGTTCTAATCAAAATAACTTAGTGTTTATAGTTTATTCGTTCACATTATGCAATAATTTATCTTGTTTCAGACTGCAACAAATACACTTAACAAATCTCATATGCATGATTGTGCATAAATGTATTAATTACCACAAAAATGTAATAATAACCCATTAAATGCATCATCATATTCAGTATGTCTTTTTTTTCCAGGATCCATTTATATCAGCCTATTCCACTGTAATTCATCCCCTTCAGATTCCCATTTACCATGACTCTAAACTGTAAGTCAGTGTGAAGTACATTTGTTATGCTTACTGCATTGATTATTTATTAGCAAGATTTATTAAGATGTCAGAATGTCCAGTAGGGAAATCAAGTATTTCTCCAGTCATAATTATAATGGAAGAGATTGAATCACTTTCCATTGTCATGGGTAGTCCAAGAGCTGCCTCTAATTAATGCAGTGTGTGGAATGGGAATATAGCACAGTTTAAAAGCGTATGATGCTTGCTTTTGTAAGGTTGAATGGGACTTTATTTTATACATAGTGCCAACTGAGCATTGTAATCACTGAAGACTGACTCACATGTACCAATAAAACAAAGAATGAAGAAAACCTTTGTTAAGGTGGGCATAAAATACAAGGCAAACTAATCAGTTGTGGTAATGTGGGTGTACAGGAATACACACGTAATTAATTAAATATCTCAATAATTAAAGGACACATAAAAATGTACTTAAACACACAGATAATTCTAAGCAAAGTTGAAGGCCTTCTTAAAATATTTGCATTTAAGTGAATATTTTTACATTCCTAGTACTATTGTTCACTATCATTTCCGGTGCCGCATCCGAGTGGCAGCCTTTTCCAGCAGCTCCGTATATGACTTTATCTTTTTACCTTTTTATCTCTATTTTTATCTATTTCACTGATCACTTCTACCACTTTCTTTTATGTGGAATTGCTCCCTGGACACTTTTTACTATTTTTACTACTTGACATGGATTTTTTTTTTTTGTGAATTTCCCCTTGGGATTAATAAAGTATCTATCTATCTATCTATCTATCTATCTATCTATCTACTATTGTAATTTTTCAAGAAAATTAACTTGCTAGGTGAACTAGTCGGTTATTTGTTGTGGAAAAATATTGGGGAAATGTGTTTAACTTGAAATAAAATATTGTAAAAACTGCAATTTTTGAAATGAGTATTATTTTGTAAGTGAACAGTTGTTTAAAAATCAAGTGCAAAACACCAAACAGCTGAATTTTTAAAGATATTATGATGGCAGTATCTACAGTATACCAATCAACCACAACATTAAAGCCACTGATGGATGAAACGAATTACATTAATTATGTTGTTGCAGTGGTGTCTGTCAAGGGGTGGGATATATTAGGCAGCAAGTGAACAGTCAGTTCTTTAAGGTGATGTGTTGGAAGCAAAAAAAATTGAACAAGTATAAGGATCTCAGCAACTTAGGCCAAATTTTGATAGCTACACGACTGGGTCAGAGTATTTCCAAAACAGCAGGTCTTGTGGGGTGTTCCCTGTATGCAGTGGTTAGTACCTACCAAAAGTGGTCCAAGAAATGACTACTGGTGAACTGGCAAGAGGGTCATGGCCGTCCAAGGCTCACTGATGCGCATAGGGAGCAACGCTAGCCTGTCTGGTCCGATCCCACAGAAGAGCTACTGTAGCACAAATTGCTGAAAAATGTAATACTGGCACATGCGATACATGCCCCGTTCACTCTCCAAAGAGCCTACAATGGGCATGTGAGCATCAGAACTGAACCATGGAGCAATGGGAAAAGGTGGCCTGGTCTGATGAATCACTTTTTCTCTTAGACCATATGAACGACTGGATACAGGTGTGTCATTTACCTGGGGAAGAGATGGCAGCAGAACGTAACAGGGGAAGAAGGAAAGCCAGTCGAGGAAATGTGTTGCTTGGAGGAATGTTGTGCTGGGAAACCATGGATCTGCTGCTAACATCTTGGTGCTAGATGCCACAGGATATCTTTAGAGGTCTTATGGTGTCTATGCCTCGATGAGTCATAGCTGTTTTTAGCGACACAAGAGGGACCTACACAATATTAGGCAGGCAGATTTAATGTTGTGGATGATCTGTGTTTGTAAGGGGAATGCAACAACTGTTTTCAAAACCAATTGTTATTGCATAGTTATAAAACTGATCAAGCATATATTTTTAAGAAATAAAAGACACCCTACACTCCTTATAAAACAAACTAGATGAACAATAAGAAAGAAGTTGTTTACATTGGGATTACAGAGAGGTCTTCATCATAGCTGGCAAACAGTCACATTGTGCTAATAATTGATAGTTCCAGTGCCTCTCTCTCTCCCTCTCTCTATCTCTGTCTCTTGGTGATAATTTGAAACAGGAATGGTTTCGTACAAGGCTGCATGTTAGATTTTATATAGTGTGGACGCTGGCCCGGACACACACAGACGGACATCATATTTCACCCAACACACGTTTATTTTCGACAATATTTACAGTGCACAAACCCCAGTGCCTCCAGCACCAACTCCCCCAATGTCCAGGTCTCACAGTCTCTGTGCCTCTCTTTCCTGGCCGCCTCCAGTCCTCACTCTAGCTCTGTCCTCTTCCACCCGACATCCGCCGCTGACTGGAGGGAGGCGGCCCCTTAAATAGGAACCTGGATGGGCTCCAGCTGTTTCCCGGCATTCCTCCATAGCCACACCCCAGTGTGGCGGAAGTGCCGGCTGCGCACCCGGAAGCTGTCCGGGTGTCCCCTGTCGTCTTCCCCCCAGCACTTCCTGGTGTGGCGGAAGTGTTGGGCTCCCGGGATATTCAGGCACTGGGGCGCCGCCTGGCGGTGGCCACGGGTCCCTACAGGGCTGGGCCTCCAAGCCCCTCACCCGAGGCCCCCAACATAACCAGGGCGGACGCCCCCTCGCAGTCTGCAGAAGGCACAAGCACTCCTCCGGTCCTCCTGGGCGTCCCGGCCGGGGACCACAATAGCTAAGGAGGTCAATTATTACGGTTAATCCTAAATACTGTCTGTTATTGAAAATCAAAATGGAGGAAGTGATACTGGGGTGTGGCAGCTGGGAAATCCAAAATCAAACTGAAGAGAAGTGGTACTAAGTTACAATTCTAGGAGCATACTGATCATTTTAGAGAGAAGAAATTAATTTTACTTAATATTAGAAAAAAAAGAAATGATTAACAATTTCAGAAAAAAGTACTCCTCATCCACAAGAAACACTCAAAGACCAGGCATTATTGTTGGTGGGTATGTTTTAAATAAATTTCTATATTAATTTCTAACACTATTATACTTTGTCATAAAATACTGTATGCACTGAGTCAGTTTCAATGTATATATTGTTTATCAATTTTGGAAATCTTAAAGTTTAAAACAAAAATAAGATAAATTTTATAGCAGCAAATTGTTAGGAACACTATATGAAAACTTGTTCTTGCATTTTAACAAGAAAATATTGCTGAAACAGACCTGTAATCATACCCATCCAATGCACTTAGAATTCCAGACATAGATTAAGAATGAAAGTTACTAGCTGAAATATGTAAAAATATGTTTTTACCCTTCTCGTTAGACATAATATACATTCCTGTAGGTATTGTACAAAATAATAATAGTAGCAATATTAAAATATTTATAACAACCATCAACTTTGCCTTCTTAATTAGTTTTTTGGTCAATTTTCTAACAGGTGTTCAATTAAGTTACTTATCTAGAAAAAAAATGTTCTTTGTAGTATGTTAAATTGTCATTCTTCTAAAAGCTAAAAAAAAAACTAAAAGCCTATTATTAGGGGGACCAACTGGCCCTGCAATGTTCTCTTTACCTCTCGGTATGTGAGAATATGCAATTTGAACTACAGTATCTCGCTTGGACTTGAAGGTCCTTGCCCATATTAAAATGGGGATCATTTTTTTTTCCTTCTCATATATAAAGCATAGGGAAAGTATTGTAATTGTCCAAAAATTTGACCTTGAGATTTTTATGAATCTCGACATTTTAGACCTCCTTGGGTCTGATTTACTTTCTTGTAGGGAAAGTATTGCAATTGTCCAAAAATTCAATTTCGAGATTTTGATGAATCTCGATGTTTTAGACCTCCCAGAGTCCGAAAAATACCATTTTTGGAATTATGTCTGTGTGTTTGTCTGTGTGTGTGTGTGTATGTAAACACGATAACTTAAGTATGCTTTCACTTTCAACCAAATTCTGCATACAAGTATTAGGTACAAAATGTAGATTTCTATCAACTTTTGAGCTATTTCTGCAAATCAGAAGTGGTAGTTTCTTATTCATGCAACTGCAGAGTCCAATTTATTCAACTTTACTTTTATAATAATTGTTCAATATATTATTAATTTAATTTGATTTGTTGTTCATGGTTATTTAATGTATGTAATATAAAAATATAATCATTGTCTTGCGGTTTACTCTTCAAATACCCATCCCCATATCTGAGTATACGTGAAAGTCTAGGGGAGACCACTTCTGATTTTTTTTTTTTTTTGCAGTTGCAGTTCCAGTTTAAGATTTTCTCATTTAATGTTATGCAGCATATACCCACAAAGAGGTATGAAAAGTCCTGTGCCATTTACTCTGTTATAGGTAGTCAAGGTATAAAAAAACATGTTGTTAAAAAGTAACCAAGAAAGTGTACATGTGCTCCTTTGTGGAAGAGAAACCAGCAATATGTTTAGAATTCTGATGTAGAAAGTACAGGTATGCAAGTAAAAATATAGTTTTCAGTTGTTTCCTGGTCTTGTGATGTAGTTGGCACTACTACATGCATCCTCTAATACTGTGCTTCTCAACTGCTTTTGATCACCAGCTCATAAAGAAAACCATTTCAGTGGCTGACTTTTTCACTCTAGAAACTTGAACTGCTTGCTGTTCATTCAAATTTTGGCCATTTTCTTTAATCTGATTCCCTGTTTCTGATTTCAAGCAATCCACCAAGGAGGCTTCCTGTGTGATTGGCATTGGCTGTGTTACTTGTTTTAATAATGTTAGAGTGGGTTTTGCAGTAGTCAAATGTATATTTAAAATCAAAAACCAAGGAGGTGGTGGGGGCGTGGGTCCCGAGTTAGAGTTTAGAGCTTTCTCTCTTTCAACTATTACTATTACATATCTGTAGATTGTGGGCTCAATAATATAGGGTGGGAAAAAAGTTCAGTAACTTAGCAGTATCTGGGACTGAAAGATCCAGGGCTTGTCACCATAGATCCGGGACTTAAGCCACTGATGCCCCAAACCCACCAAGCCACTGCAGCAGGAGCCATCTCCCCTCTCCTGCTCTTCAATTTAATGTTTGTAATCATGCTTGTTTCACCCCCAAGGAACTTGACTTCCCAGAATGGGTCATCAATGAACATAGAAAGAGAAAACTGGGTCCCGAGGCCATAAAGTTTGAGAAAAGCAGTTCTATGATGCATGACATGTTAAATTAAAAAGCCATACCACATTTACATAAGAGAAAGAGAGGTTGGGAGCATGTGCTGATTACAGTGTGTTGCTGCATCCACTACATGATGAATCACCTGCATTGGGATCTGAGGGTAGCCATGCAATGGGTGACACCTCAGCACCACACTGGAAAAGTCTGAGGTTAGTTTACAGTGACTAGAGTGCCAATCCTGGCGCCAACCCCCAAATTTTCCCTTCAAGCTGGAGGACATTTACATAAACAAATACATAAAATATGAAGCCATACCACATTTACATAAGCAAACACATATATCAAAGCAATCAAAATCCATTTAGTTAATATTAATAAAGTCAATCTAAAATAAGTTTCAAATGACAATGGAAGAAATGGTCATTTGTAATTGACACTGTATCAGCTTTGCAGACTTAGTGTCCCCTTATCTTGGCCATTCTACAATTCAGTAAACACATGCTGAAGCTGACAACTGTATAAATATTAGTATAATTATACTGGTGAGGTAATCCCACAGTTCTTGGTAACTGTGATTTCTCATGTACAAGATCAGTAACTTGGCAAAACACTAGTGACACTAAGTGACTGAGCAGGATACACAATATTAGTAGTTGTAGTAGTAGTAAAAGTACTGATTGTCAGGCCTTTACTTGGGTAAAATCAATCAACTAACAAATAATTACTATTTTAGTAATCTATATTGCTTATCAGTGCTGCCTAAATCATATCCAGCATCCAGGCCTGTAAAATTCTCTAACCGTACCAGAGGCTCACTCTGCAACACTTAGTGAATTTTCTTTTAGTACTATGGCTCCAGCTCTCTAGATGAAATTTCTAAACCTTAAATCATGTTTAAACATACAAGTCTGCTTGAATCGGTATCCTTTTTATTTAGAAATGTGTTCTCTACTTTGATTATTCCATAACAACTGTGTTCATGCGGTTTAAACTATACTATCATTTTCTCTACCCAAAATCACTATTCCTTTCTTCTTTACTTGTGTGTACTTAAAATCTGTTTCTTGTGACTTAATTGTGTGTTTAGAGTTCTAGTATTTAATGTTACTAATCTGAAATGTATTCTTGTTTTCTTTGTTTAAAGTGTCTTGTGATGGTGAGCTCAGTGAAGGGCTCTATGTAAAATAAACACTATTGGTTGAATTATTTTTTCCCACTAAATAATCTGTATCTTTGGGGGGTTTTATTGTTAAGCACAATGCATCAAACAGTTTACATATAAGCATATAAATGCCTTTAATAAACTATTATAAAACCAGAATCAAATTTTAACAAACACACAGAGGTCTATGATACAATATTAAAAAGACTGTATTCAAAGTGGTTTAACAGTTCTAAGAGAAAATAAAAGTTGTTCATGCTGGTAACAAAAAACATAAATAGAAATATTGTATAGCATTTCTAGCATTAAAGTCTGAAAGCAAATTTTGCATTGAATGTTGATGCAGAAAGTTGACACAAATGTCTCATCCTTCACTTTCACAAAATGGGAATCGATATAGGAGTAGCTTTCCTACAAACTGGCATTCATAAAAAAGAATGATGGAAGAAAAGGAGTTTAATTTTAGATGTGAGCCTCTGCTGTATGCTTTTGTCCTTTTTTTAGATATAAACTGACTTTTTCATGGTTTTCAATGTTAAATATACAGAATATTCATTGAAATCTTAAGGCATGGGTACTCTGTAAAAATGGATTTTTTTCCAGTTAACATAAAACAATTCTAAAAAGAAATTATTTTTATTTTGTGGCACATATCTTGAAACAGACTTGCTTTAAGAGGGTATCAAGTCCACTGAACTGTGAAACAGCCAGACTAGCCTGCGATGGCCTTTGGAGGTCAAAACCATTTTTAAAAATACAGCTGGTTGGATTTACAGTTTAGAACAATGTCAGGGAGCAAGATGAGATCTGGTGGGTAAGATTGGATCTCACTGTGGTGTTTGTTTGATTAAGTCATTCTGTTTTGTAAAATGTACATTCCAAAATACAAATTGTTATTTTTGAAAGCTTCCACTTTATGTGGTGTATAATTATTATAAGAGGGAAGGTTGGGTTTTATATAACACAAGGTATGCAAACCCTGCAAATATTTCATTAAACTATTATTTCAGGTTCCATGGGAAAAAAAGGATGGAGGCAGCACAGTGATTCAAAGCTCCAGGGTTAAAATCTCAGTCCAGTCATGGTCTCTTTCTTTGTATGTTCTGTCAGTATCAGTGTGAGCTTTTCTCCAGGTGGTTCAATTGTTCAATCTAGGCACATCCAGGTTAGGGTTAAGTAGCAACCTTAAATCGGTCCTATATGAGATAGTGTGAGAGAATATGTATTGTGAAGAACTGGTGTCCTGTCCTGAGCTCGCTCCTGCCTTGTGTACAATGCTACTTAGATAGACATAAGCTCCATGAAAACCCTCCAATTGTACTGAGTTCAGTAAATTAACAAATGGATAGAAAGAAGAAAAATGAATAGCCAAGTGCATAATGGCATACTGGTGTAGAGAAGACTTGCCCTACACAATTATCCATTAAGGGGCTTTAAGAACTACATTTTTAAACTATAAGAGCCAATCTTAGAAAGTTAAACTCATATTAGTGTTTGCTTAATTTGAATAGAATCTAATTTTCTTTCATAGTCATAGACAATGGTATAGTCTTTTCCCCCTATAAGTTAGTAAGAGGTAGAACTTTCTTGCTATAACTGAGATGCAGTGCAATAATTGAGTCAGTTGTTGTTTAGAATAGGTCCCAGGACACAGGGATTTGAAAGACCCATTTTCAGATTAGAAATGATATAGTCAAACATTTTTCTGATCGTCGTTTCGAAATTGTTCAGAAACATTTTGAAGTGATTTGTAACGATCTGAAATGTAACAAGATTTAAGCTTTGAACAGAACTTTTCTTAACAAGAAACTTTTCTTTTTTTGCAATTTTAATTTTTTCTTTTTTGTGTGAACTGTTTTACTTTGAATTTTAACTAAAACTAAAACGAAGATATTTTGTCTGTGGAATCATTTCAATGTGTCCGGCTTTTGCTGAATCCCATTTTTAAGCTAGAGGTGCTGAACTTTGGTAATTTTGGAAAAATGCAGCTACATAAACAATAAAATATATTTCATAAATAAACAAATAGGCCTCCATTCATTTTAAATGTTAACACAAATAAAATGTGCTGTATATCAATAATTACATAAAAACAAATGAATAAACTAAAAGTTCATTTTGTGGCTTACAACAGATACAAAGCAAAAGTAATTTGATGGAAGAATTAACAACTACAGTATACTCTATAGAAAATACACACAGTAAACCTATGGACTGCCCACATTAAACAGATTGTTAGTTTTCGTTATTCAAGTTGTGATTCAATACCCCCAGAAAGATTTTTCCTCCTTCTTATCATTCTATGTATTAACCGCAGAAACATCTAGAACTTGTTGGAAACATTTGTAGCATTAAGTTGAGTGCTGAAGCGTCTGTGCAAAAAAGCTGGTACACTTTGTCAGTTTGCTTTTCACAAAGAACAGGGGTTAATATGGTCTCAGAACCTGGTCTACTTTACACTTAAAATTCCAGTTTGTCAAAGTTTCTTTGTTGCTGACTTAATTTCAGAGGTCCAAAAGAGTCCAAAGACTGACAGGGATGAAATAAATGTACATGAGGTAGCAACTGATTACTGTGTTATTTTTATTTTTTCACTATTTTTATCCCTAGACATTCATCACACTCATTTTCTCTTAGGTACATTTGTTGTGTTTTCTTGAAATATCATACTATTACACTCAGTAATGTTGTACAACACAAGAAATAGAAAAACAAATTTTATACATTTCTAGATGTATACTACATATGACACCCCAACTGAAGTATTGTGAAGCTCGCTTTAAGCCAGCCTACAGGTATGTGTTTCTCAAGGTATTGCAAAGTGGCCCATTGCACTTTTGGCTACAGACCATACATCTTCTGTTTGAATAATATATGTTCCAGGAAAAAGTCTTCTTTCCTTCGTTCCCTTGGTGTGGTATATAAAATTTAAGTTTGGTTGAAAATTTCACCTTATGTCTGGAGCTGACAATTAAAATCAAATAATCACCTCAGCAAGACAAAGAACATTTTTCTCTGTGGAACAGTAGCATCTCCCTGGTAAGCCACTTCTGAATTTTGCCAACTGATAAGGCAATATCAGTCACAGTTGAATGACACTGAGGGTGATATATTAGGGTTATTGTTATCTCAGTCTTCTACTGTTTATCGGCTTAGTCAGTTAAAAAATGATCAAAACTTAGCCTTTGACAACCTTGATGAACAAATTTTTGCTTCAAATACTCCTTCCATAATCCTCCAATGTTAGCACTTGCTCTGTACTCTTTGTCTAGAATAAACATAGTTTCAGCTTTTGCTCCATATTGTTAAAATTTGGATTCATTTTTTAAAAAATGACATTCCTGTGGTACTTTGATTGACTTTTTCAGATTCACATTAAGTTTTGAAAATATGTAGATTACAATTCAGCACTTTTTGTTTTTTTATTTTGGAATTTATTTAATATGGCTGAATTACATTTGCATCTTTTAAAAGCTATGTTTACTGAACGCACCCCCATTTTGACCCTGTAATAAGCAGCATGTGACATCACCATAATGTCTGCAACAAGGTCTTGTTGTGCACTTACTAAATCATCTGAGTTTAGGGAGGAAAACACAAAGAGTTAGGATGTGTTTCGTTAGTTAGTATTTCTGCCAAATGAATTTTGTTCTTTCAACATTTTGACTACAAGTTAGAGTTCTGATTTTTGTTTGACAGCCTGGCTACGAATTCATGCCCATTTTCTGGTTAAAGTCTGGTCTTGTGATCCTTATCAAAAAAAAATCCCGCTTCTCGGTCTGTCTGGTGGAACAGCTGTAACATTTAATAAATGAGATTGAAATCCATACTGACACTCAAGAAGACAATTTCGGTATTGAATAGAATGCATTGTTTCTGGTGAATTCAATTAGGGGTACCAATTATTATGACTAGAATTAACTGTGCAATGGAAAAACTTCTCCAGGTCAGACTTTAAATCTACATGCTTCAAATCTTAATATGAATCTGAAAAAGTCCATCAAATTAGTACAAGAAACCCCCAAAAATTACAACAAACCTACTTTGTAAATCATACTGTATGTGGTGAATAACTAAAATAACAGATTTATGCCTTATTTAAATAAGTGCATTGCCAAAAAGCGTGAAGGACAAAACAGCACTGAGAAAAGGATGCAGTGACAAATACATGAAGGAAATATGTGTGCAGCTTATAAAGGATCCATGTAGAGTGCAATTTATAACTCCATGAAACACAACTTGCAAAACAAAATAAATAACAAAAGGTGAAACAGTATATATAAATGGAGCAACAAACACAATCATGTAGACTAAAGAGTACTCGTGTGCAGAAACCAAGTTAACATTTATCTCTTTTAAATTCCATAACTTGACAACTTTTTCTTCAATTGATATTTATATCTATTCATATTCTACAATTAAATGAGAGATGGAGATACCCCACAATGCATTGTGGATTATAAAGTTGTTTTAAAGCTTCATTAAATTTGTGCTTCCAGTAAACCCCTTTGGAATAAATGGTTTAGAAAATGAATTAATACATTGGTGTAATATATTGTAAGCCTGCCTGGCACAGTAGTTAGTGCTCCACTGTCCTTTGTTCAGGGAACTGTGCCTGTGAAATCTGTAAGTTCTCAATGGATATCTGTAAATTTTTCACCAGGTTTTCCCTTCATCCGAAAGACATGCATGTTCGACTATTTGGTGATTCCAATCTGGTTCTGTATGCATGAGTGTTATAAGGATAGGCAATGGCAACTGCATCCCTGAAATTGGATAGGATGGTCCCAAAATAAATGGAATGATATATCCAGTAAAACTTAAAACAATTTTAATCAGTATTCCTTAGTACTCTATCTCTGAAGTTATATTTAAAAAATTACATGACATTTCTTTTATTGTCTCCCTTTGCTTCTATGGTCAAGTTCTTTGAGTATTTTATGCTGACAAAACACAAATCATATTCTATAAGCAGAATCAATGCATGGATAGAAAGGTTTCCTTGTAAAGTCCTTTTGTATTCCCAACTTTACACAAAGTCACAGAAACTATGTGTTTGTGACTAATGTGTCTGAAACTATTTTGGTGTCATGTCAAAGAACAATATAGTAGTAAAATAATTTTTTTTCTATTTTTAACTTGTGTCCTTGTTTAAGGTTTCTAGACGTCTTTCTCTGTTCTTGATGAGCTTTGTGTCCTTTGTGCTTGGAGGTAGTAAAAGACAATGTATCAGCTCATCATTTTCTTTCATTGTTTACCTTTAATACAATCCATTTCAGAGCTTGTCTGACATAGAACAGTTCAATCTTAGAGTAAAATTATTTATATTTAAGTATATTTCATGATGTTTTCCTTTCCTCCAATGTTACATATCCATTTTGCTGCATGTCATTCTGTGTTGTAGTCGGACGGCACTGAGTATATTGGGCTGCCACCTCAAATCCTTGATTCAGATTCCACACCCTGTCCTCTGTGTGTGTGTGATCTGTATATTCTCCTCTTATGTCTACATTAGTTTTCTCCAAGCTATGATAATCCGCAATTCTAAATTGCCTAATATGAGTGTTGGTGTTTGTGTAAGCAGGTTTGAGAATTTTATTTTATGAAGTATATAAAAAGAAAGGTCATGACACATCTGTCTCTCTCTCTGTTATCAGAGCTGCCGAATAGGACTTGTTTGCTTGCAGTTGGATTATTTTTTAATCCTTCATGCATATGAAAAAAATTGGCGAACTTAAGACAGTTAAATTAAAAAAGGCAACTTTAGAAAAATATATATAGAATCTTCAAGAAATTAGAGGCTTATGCTTCAAAATATTGGGACAAATGAACATTAATCTCATTTAGGTTGAAAGTTTTCTTCATACTACGCAGGACAAATGTATAACAGAAATTAGAATCAGTATAATAACTAATAGATCTCTGCTGTAGTTGAATAAGTACAAGAAAAATAGTACCAGTTACTGTATATCAATTGGCAAAAGGGAGAAAATGAAAAGGTAATATTGACATCCCAGGAGGCAGCTACAAAAAAAAGGTTGTCAAAATGTCCTTTTGGTTCTTTAACAGTAAAAGTTCATTTATACTTTGGGCATCCATGTAGCCAAGGGTCTTTATGACATAAATTTACTCAACAGTAATGTCGAACGAATATGTACTTTTATAACCCGTGTCTTCAGATTTTTGTGTTCATGCAGTCCTTTGCATGCCTGCATATATCAACTCTGCACACACTAGACAATAAAACATGTATGCATTTGTGCTGCACACACATTAACTGAACAGAGTACATAGCCTCTGTCCGTAACTGCACCTGTTTTTGCAGCTGTTTGCATCTGTGAGGTTTTGTGTTCACTTAAATATTCCTTAAGTGAACAGTTAAAAAGAAATTTTAGAAAAGCAGTGGTGAAATTAATCACATGAAGAAAGATATTCATTCATTTAGTGAAACTGCATAGTCCAATGTAAAAGTAAGGGGAATGCAGAGCCTATCCTGGTAGCGCTGGGAACAGTATTACACAAATGTTCATATTAACTAATATTGAGGTAATTTTCATTAAGTCACCAATCAAACTAACATATACATCTTTGGCATGGTGGAGAAAAGAAAAGTAACTGCAGAAAAAAAATTTGTTCTGGATATCTGTTCTTTTTTTATATCACATGTCTATTCATTGTAAATATTTGTTTAGGCATTTCTTTATACACTCAGAAGTCACTCTGTTAAGTACACCTGCTCTTTAACATAAATAGACTATTCCTCCAAATAGTCAATCATGTGGCTATAATTCAACATATATAGTGTAAGACAAAATTAAAAGGTTCAGCTGTTGTTTAGCCAAATATTACACGAGCTTGACCATAACATGACAGTGCCAGAGATTACTGTTCTTGCATTTCATAAAAAAGCTGCCCTCCTTGCCAAACTTGACCAAGCTTAGAGAAAGAGGAGAAATACTCAAATAGCAACACTTCATAACAGTGGTATGAGCAAGTGGATAAATAAAGATAGGAAAAATATCACCGGATCTGACAAAATTAATTTCTACTGGATCATGCAGATGGTAGGATCAGAATTAGGCATAAACAGCATGAATCCATCCTGCCTTTTGTTGGTTGTAATACCATAATGGTGCTGGAAAGGTTTTTTGATCCCACAATACCAAATCATCATTGTGGGGATGGAAGGAGGTGAATCGACTGGTCTGTTGGTGCACTCTCAACAATCTTAAATTGAACTTCTTAAAAACAGTAGAAATGACTGGATTTTACGAGACACTCCTCACCTCCTACTCCACTAGTTATAAATGATGTTACTGTGAACAGGGTGGAATCATTTAGATTTCCTGACAAAACTAGCACTCACAATCTGAACTGGGATGAAAGCCTAATTAGTCTTATCGAAAAAGCATAGCAGTTGATGTTTTATCTTTACCAACTTCAAAAGTTGAACCTGTCCCAATTAGTGCTGGTACTGCTTTATGGAGTCGTCTTTGACAGAATACTCACTTTCTCTGTAACAGGCTGGTATGACAATGCATCTGCCCATTCAAAGCATAAACCGCAGCATGTTATTTGGATAGCAGAAAAGACTGTAGGACTGAAACTGGACTCCATTGAGATCCTGTATACATCACAGGTCAGGAAAACGAGCCATAAATATAAGGACAAACTACACTCCCCCAAACAACCATCTCTTTCAGTTATTACCATCTTGGAAGCATTACTAGTAATGAATGGCAAAACCTACTAGACACAGAAACAGTTTCTTTCCTACTGCAATCACTATGGTTAAACACAATCTCTGATTCATCTCTTCTTGATTTCTACACTCCTCCTTTCAATATATGTTATATGTTTATTTTACATAAGACTTACCTAATATAATACTGGAGTTTATATATATACTGTATGTGTTTACTGTATATAATGTGATGATGTCATGTACTACATAATGTATCGTTTAATTGTATTCTCCTTGTTATGCGTCTGGCTGAAACACTAAGAGAATTTCCTAGCGACTATGATGCCTGTCAATAAAGTTCAAGTTCAATTCAGTTTGATTGCACTGGCATACTTCAGTATTGTGGTTGACCATATCCATTCCTTTATGGCCAAAGTGTACTTTATCAAATGGATATTTCCAGCAAAACAAAGCATCCCAAGCTGCTTTCACAGGCATGACAGTGATTTCGGGTTACTCCAATTGCCTGTGCTGTCGACAGATCTCAATCTAAATAGAGATCTGTTGGAATAAAGGGGCACGTGAGGTTCGCAGCATAAAAGCATACCTAAAAAAGTCTGTAATAGGAATGTGATAATTAATGAGCCAGCATGGTCCAAGGAAAGTTTTTAGCACCTTGTTGATTCCGTGCCTAGAAATACTCACATTGGTCTGGAGATGTACGTGAAACTAATAAAAAAGCCAATCACTTTATATATCTTAAGCTCAATCTTACTTCACTCTGATTAGCCGATTATACATTAGAATTACAAAGTAGAATTTCTAAAAAATGAAGTATACAGTGATGGACTATTTAAACAAAATCTTAGAAATGCTACAAACTGAAATAAGCAATAATGTTAGTTAGCTGTATGCTGTTATAACAATAAGCTGCAATATCATCTAACCTTAAAATTAAATGGATGAAATAATTTCCTAGTTTCCAAAACCAATGCTTGAGAACATGCTGTAAAAATGTGAGCAAGCTCATCTCTCAAATAAAACTAATCAATCAATGTTTTGTTAGTCAAATTCCAATTTGTTAATCTGCTAATAGTCATTTTTATATCACTGATGACATACTAGGTCAATAATCTTTTCTCATCAGTAAACATTCATTTGCAAATATTTATTATTAGTATTAATAAATGCACATTGATTAAACAAAGTCAGAAATAAAATGTGTTATTATTAGTCTATCCAATCATTCAAAAGGCTAAAGCTCATTTGGGAAGGACCTGTGTTTCATGAACTTAATGGAACAAAGGAGTATGAAATTTTAAGAAAAAAGAAAAAAAATATATCAGACTTGGACACAAAAATCATTTAAAACTAGATGGTATTTGGGTACCTCTGCTGCCTCACAGCTTCAAAGTTCT
Source organism: Polypterus bichir lapradei (assembly GCA_026402145.1). Classification (NCBI taxonomy): domain Eukaryota; kingdom Metazoa; phylum Chordata; class Cladistia; order Polypteriformes; family Polypteridae; genus Polypterus; species Polypterus bichir. The sequence goes on along the minus strand of JANRMT010062808.1, from coordinate 28,697,646 downwards.
AGGTTCAAATTCAAGCTAAATTCAAGTTAGCGTGGGTTTGGCTCCCCATTTACAGATAGTCCCTGCCTTGTGACTGATGCTGTCAGGGATATTCTCAGCTCCTCAAAACTGAACTGAAAGCACATTTGTAATAAATATGTGATTCTCAAGACAGAACAATAGGGAAGTGGAAAATTGAGTTTGTATATCAGAATTACAATTTATTAAGTCTTATAAAGCATACTGTGGGGAAAATCTATTATTATCTGTCAGTTTATGTTGTGTTTTTATTTACACTCCTGATGACAGTAATAGACTTTTGTTTTTAAGAAATACAAATACTTAAAGATATATGAGTTAAATAAACTTTACATTATATGATAGCTTTGTAAGTGAACATGTTTTATGTTTATCCATGTAAAAAATGAATGGTTAAGTCAGCAAAGAAAATCTCTATATATAATCTTCATTTGGATCTTGATCTTTGTTTGTCCGCGAATGAATTAGAAGAAGAAGCACTAGATGGCAGTAGAGAGACAGCTAAAACATAGGCATTGCATTAAGAATCTCCTCCAGGCTTATACTACTGAAGACTGTAGTACTCCAGTCACACCTCAAAACACAGACATTCAAACTAAACAAATTGTTGTGCTTTAAATTAACTAAAGAGATCTTCATTTAGATCTTGATCTTTGTTTGTCCGTGAATTCCACGCATGCATAGACCACCTGCCAGTTTAGTATGTTGCTGTTACTCACGGATGTCAACAATGTGCCGGAATAACGAAAGGGGTGGTGGACAGTGTTACGCTGGTTAGCTCCTGAGGCCTGGTTAGAGAATGAGATTACCGAAGATAAAAGGTACGTGCCTACGTAACATATGAATGAAAGAAAGACAGTGGGTAAAATGAATGACAACGTAACAGCACGTTCCAGAAATTATTATTGTTACGTTGTAGCCGGCGAGTGCTGCGCGTCTCACAGTTGTACCGTGGCTTGCTCACATGTTAGTGAAGTGATCCCTATTTATGCTTTAAAGAGCCTGTATACCTGTGTGTCCCCCTTTTATAACCATTGCTCCGTGTATATTGCCTTATTCTTTGGATTGCCACAAAGCAACCTGCGAGATTGGAGAAAGGTTGAGAAGACATCATGAGAGGAAACGATAGCATCGTGAAAACGAGACAGACTGTGAATGGACAGAAGCAGAAATGCTCCCACACCACCACATAATTATGATTCAGACAGTGATTCCGAGTAGGCCGTTCTATCGAATCAATGTCCAAGGGTTTTCTTTTGTAATTTTGTTTCCCTTATAAAAAATCATAATGCTGTGCGACAAAGGGCCCAGTTCACGACTGGCAGCCGTGTTTAAACAGGGAGCCCTTCACAGACAACTTCAACACGTGCAACGTAGTTGGGCGCACATGGCTAGTGGCTAAATATGCTTCTAATAAGAGGGCACAGCTAAAAACAAAGCTTATTCTGAAAAGTACTCAGGAAGATCATAATGACAGCTGTTAAGAACATATAGGGCTCAAAAACGGTGAAGAAGGAAAAAGGAGTTACAGGCAACTTAAATTTGCAAATGGATAAGTAAGAATAGACTAAAGTCAGAAAACTACAAATATATTTGTACCCAGGGGGAAATGTCACTTTTTACAGAAACTCTTTAAATAAATTAGATAGATAGATAGATAGATAGATAGATAGATAGATAGATAGATAGATAGATAGATAGATAGATAGATAGATAGAT
>JANRMT010062808.1:28542544-28695899 GCA_026402145.1 Polypterus bichir lapradei | reverse complement strand
GATAGATAGATAGATAGATAGATAGATAGATAGATAGATAGATAGATCGTTATCCCAAAAGGGATATTTAGATGTTATCTGTGATTACCACTATACTTTTTTACCCTTTTCAAATAAAATAAAACAGAACAGTATTTTTTTAAAGAAGAAATAATTGATGGCTACATCTTGTTCTGTCTTGCCACTTCTTCTTCTTTATTGTCAATCAATTTGTTATTTGAGTTCAGATGATTCATTTATCTTTTTGTCACATTTATAGCTGTTCAATCACTTTGCTTCAGCACACTGAAACTTAGAAAAAAAAATCCATGAGAGCTGAACTTACAGTTTGATTTATTGTTGAGTAAGAATGCATTTAATTGTGGTCTTCAACTTTTAACAATGAATTCTGACAGTTAACACTGCACAACTTTAGAATTATATTTTACACGAGTACTGCATATTAAACAAATGTATAATGACTTTTCAGTAAAGCGAACTGTGTTGAATTCAAATAAAGTGTTTCTTGCATTGATATGTACAGAGCTATTAGTGTTAAATAGGAGGAGATATTTAAGTACCAGAATATGTCTATACTTCCTAATATGAAATATGAGATTAGTAATATCTAGTCAAAGATATATACACATAAAAAACTTTGGACTATTAAAGGAATGGCCCACAAGATTAATCTGCTCAATGTCTTTGCCAGAAAGCTGTCAAAGAATTACATTCCTACATTATATTAGCACAACAGTGCAGATGTGCATATTTGACACTTATGCAAGAACAAATAAAAGTGCATATATATTATCGAGTTTTGAAGCATCACTGAGCCCTAAACCCTGGACTCAACTGACACATACAGTCGCTGGTTCAAATATAATGATTATTTCGTTCAAGTACTTTACACAAGCACTGTATATACAGTATAGGGGTGATGAATCCTTTATCTTTCGTGTCTTCATTATAACTCCTCTTCTTCCACGCAAGTGTTGTCTTCTGCCTCCTGACTCTGACTCCCTAAGTTGAGGCAGAGGGGTCCTTTTAAGCTAGACCCTGGAAGTAGTTCCAGAAGTAGTATGGAGGAGGTACTTCCAGGTCAGGCAGAAGTGTCATAAAGTAAGGATGATTCATGCCTGTAGCTCCCTCATGCGACGTCCATGACACCCAGCAGGTCTTTCCCACGGGACTACGATTCCCAGCCTGCCTTGTGGTCTGGAAAATGGCAGCAGCGACACATGGATGCTTCCCTCTAGCATATCTGGTGGAGTAAATAGTCTGAACAGACTGACTCCCTGGATCCTTACATCATTCTGGCCTCCCTTCCAGGCAAGAGATCAATTCTCAGTTCGGTTGGGATGCCAGTCCCTCACTGTCCTTCCACTCTGGCCTCTCTTACAGACAAGGGGCTACCCTTCTTCCTAAACAGGATGCCAGAAAATCCCATGTGGCACTTACAATATATAAACTCTTTCAGCCTAGAACTTCTTACCTTTCCTCAAGGTATTTTTAAAAAATAATACACCCCAATAATGTATAGTATTGTAGGCTATACAAAAGTGATACCATGACACAATATGCACTATTTAAATATAAAACTTAATATTATATGTAAATAATTCAGACGATACTTTGTTGTTACATGAGCAACCGGTATAGGCAGTGAGCTCCACATCGACAAGAAGTAATTACTGCATACTGTACCATATAATAATGCATTTCAATACTTTATGTTTACTATTAGATTAGCCATATCCTTGTATTATCACTAATTTAATTGACCTATATTTAATAAAACACCACTGAGAGCATGGTCCATCCTATCAAATAAACAAACTGAGCAGTAGAATAAAAATAAAGCAAATTCAAAAAATGCAGCATTGGAAGATACCAGGTAGAGAATGGCAATGCGCTTTACCAATTTTAGCAGCAAGAATTACGAGGTGCTATAAACATTTTAAACTGTTACAACATAAGACAAATAGATGTAGCAAGTAAGTCAGTCAGTCATTCTCCAGCCCGCTATATCCTAAATGGACAAACAAACCTGAATAAGAATTTAGCTGTTGTATAATGGGATAAGATCAACATCAAAAGATGTCAACTATCTAACAGGTTTATTTAAATTGAGCAGTACACACAACTACTCTGGAATACCTGAAAAAAGGTAAATAGATCATTCTCAGAGTTTCAAAAATGAGTTGATATCTTAGTGGTAGCCAGTATAAACAAGTCAATTTAATTTAAATGTGATTGCAGCTTTTTGATTGATACTAGCAGCAAAATTATGAACCCGTGGTAAAGAGTAGATGCCGAAAACAAGATAATCATTAAAATTATAGTACAACTAAATAGTATTAAACATACTGTACAGTACTCCATCATCACAACTAAGAAACAGAAGAAATGTTTAATTCAAATGTCAGACTATTGTCAAGAATGACATCAGAGCTCATTTTAAAGGGTAATATAATAATTTTGAAAGAGCCATGAAAGAAGAAGCTTCTTGATGCATTCAGGTGATCAGAACAATAATCAATTCAGTTTATGTTGAGTGTCAGGAAATTTGTAGACACCTTGACGACAAGGTCATTCAGACATTCAGTCTGTTCTAATATGGCTGACGTATATTACAGAGTGATTTTATGCAAAACACAAGGTCATGCTGGCAAACAAGTGACAGAATGTGAATGTTAAAAAGAAGTAGACCAAGTGCAGAACCTTGAGGAGCACCACAACAGAAGGACAGCAGGGAGTAAAGTTAAACATTGAAGACAGATGTCTGCATGTTGCCAGAGAGAACAGGTTCCTATATACAGCATAGGAAGCATTATTTTTAATAACTGAAAGAAATCCTGTGACACTGACACGGACACTTTTGGGTTAGCTGAATATGTTCCTTTTAACACTAAGCTAAATCACCATACAGTCAAGAATGATGTTGAGTTGGCTCATTAAACAGCATCTTAATCATATCCAAATATTACATCAAAAAGTAAAAGATGGCATTAGACTCAAAATTATAACACTATCCATAGCATATTATTGAGCTTAAGTCTGTAAAGAATTTAAAGATAACAGTTTATAAATATTTTTAAAATCTTACATTTCTTTCTTTATTATATCCTTCTCTTTTTTAAGAATTGAGAAACAATCCCTTTAAATAATACATAGTTTATGAAAATAACAATAAAAAGCTACATTTTTAAATAAGGATTTTGCTATTATGTGTTGCTCTAAAAAGGTAACGTAAGCTCGCCTAAATGCTTGTAATTCATATATCTAATATTTCTAATACCCTTTAACAACATAGGGGAATTTAATTAAATCATAAATTAAAATAATAAAATAATAAAAGGAGAGTTAATTAGTAACCTTAAGAATTCCATACACATCTGGTTGCTTATATATATATATAAATGTTATAAACTGTAAGAAATGCTTTCATTTCAAAAAGTGTAAAACAGTTTGTTCACAAATCAGTGCATGTGCACTTCAAAGCTATATGTCTGTGCATATTGTCATTCACTTTCCTGATCTTCACATATATTACTGTTCTTATGTTTATGTCATTTTGTAAAATGTTATTAATTTCTGAAATGTGATTAATGTGTCAGTCAAATGTCTGTTAAATGCCTCTCATATCTGCAGTACATGTGGTTAGTTAAAAATAGCAGGTGCCTTTTAGCTTAATGGAATGAATTTGAACATGCCATGGTAAAGAAAAGTGCAGGATGAACAACATGATCGAGTTTCACTTCATATTCAATTTCACGTTTACAAAATTGTATAAAAATATTTTTAGAGGATCAAACAGAAGCAGTGAAGAATGTATACATTTTTATTATTTATAATACCTATTTTGTGAGTTTTATTGTTTTAACGCTAATCTTTTTCATTTTTTCCAAATGTATATTTTATTCAGTTCTTAACTTATTATTTTCTTCCTTGTTGCAAGGATGTGCTGTATTGTAGGAGCATTGTGTTGTGAAGGCTGTATCACAAAATGTACAAGGGGTGTTCAGTTATAAACAGGAATTTTCATGCTGTGTTCTTATAAAGAGTGCGAGGTAGACGTGACTCATTGGACAAACACATGCATCTTCAAACTTGTCATTAGTAGTGCTAGCTGCTCTTTCCCTCCTTCCTGTCAGCTGTAATCAACACATTGGAGCAAAATGTACACAATAGTGTTGTGTAGCAAATTATTATTACACTACCGACTGGGAAACGTTTGTGAAATCCATACTTTCTCTGCAAAGAATTATTTGTTTTGTTAAGTCCTTGAAATGATTTTGTTATCATGGCACTGATTTGTGGTTAAAAAAGACCTTTTCGGCTGCCGCAAGGCACAGGCTGCTCGCCTTCTTTCAATCCGTGCTGCAGTTGTGGCTGCTCGCGCGCTTGTGCACGGCTGGCACGATGTCTGTCAGCGTTAGTAGCATTCTGTAGCTCATGTTCTTCATCTGTCCTTTGTGTCCGATTTGCACAATTTCTTTCAGCGTTAGTAGCATTTGTAGCCGTATGCTGCTCATCCGTTTGTTGTGCTCGTTGGGTACATGTGGTCGCATTAGTCCGGAGTTATACTTCACGCAACTCATGCTGCAGCGGACGCTCCTGCTACGCAAGCGTTGTAGTGTTTATACTTGCGCGTATACTTTACGTAAATCTGGAGGAATCCACCAGGTGGCAATGCGAGATATTATCATGGTGAGAACATGTTCGGCTTCTCTGTGTTGTGAATTGCCTAGAACACCTATTAAATTCCGATGACACCTTACAGCAATATCTCTGACAAAGGATGTTTATTGATTAAATCCATCAATCCAGGGATGTGTCCATTCCAGCAAGCATTGGGCACAAGTGAGAAACAATCCCTGAACGAGGCCTTAGCTCATCGCAAAGTGAATACAAGCACACACATACACTAGCGTCATTTTAGTGGCACCAAATCCCCAAATCTGCATATCTTTCTAAATATTCTAAATGTGCAGAGAGTTGGAATATCATACATTTAATTTGTTCTGTGTGGTGATCTATTGCTGCTTGCAGCTGCTGTCAGGTGAAGATCATCACTGGCTGCAGCTCGAAGCGGGGTGCCACCATCGAGAGAGACATGGAGAGAGCAAACCAAATGAACAACTTCTTCAACAGGTTTGACCACCCTAACCCACTCTCACCTCGGAGTACTGCTTCCTCCAACCATCCTTCTGCTGTTACCAGCATAGGAGAGACATACCCACCCACAATTACAGCAGCGCAGGTGAGCAGAGAGCTGAGGAGACTTCGTGCCAGCAAAGCAGCGGGTCCAGATGGAGTATCGCCACGACTGTTGAAGCCCTGTGCGCAGAAACTGGGGAGTCCTCTACAGAGCATCTTCAACCTGAGCCTGGAACAGGGGAGAGTCCCGAGGCTTTGGAAAACATCTTTTATCACCCCAGTCCCAAAGGTATCACGTCCTAGTGAGCTGAATGACTTCCGGCCTGTTGCTCCGACGTCACATGTGATGAAGACCATGGAGCAGCTGCTACTTCACCACTTGAGGCCACAGGTCCGCCACGCCCTCGACCCTCTGCAGTTCGCATACCAGGAGAAGTTGGGAGCAGAGGATGCCATCATCTATATGCTACACTGATCCCTCTCCCACTTGGACAGAGGCAATGGTGCTGTAAGAATTATGTTTTTGGACTTCTCTAGCGCCTTCAACACCATCCAACCTCTGCTCCTTAGAGACAAGCACAGAGATGGGAGTAGATTCACACCTGGTGGCATGGATCGTGGACTATCTTACAGACAGACCTCAGTATGTGCGTCTCGGAAACTGCAAATCTGACATTGTGGTCAGCAACACAGGAGCGCCGCAGGGGACTGTGCTTTCTCCGGTCCTGTTCAGCTTGTATACATCAGACTTCCAATACGATTCGGAGTTCTGCCACATACAAAAGTTAGCTGACGACACTGCTATTGTGGGCTGCATCAGGAGTGGGCAGGAGGAGGAGTATAGGAAGCTAATCAAAGAATTTGTTAAATGGTGCGACTCAAACCACTTACACCAGAACACCAGCAAGACCAAGGAACTGGTGGTGGATTTTAGGAGACCCAGGCCTCTCATGGACCCCGTGATCATCAGAGCAGACTGTGTGCAGAGGGTACAGACCTATAAATACCTGGGAGTGCAGCTGGATGATAAATTGGACTGGACTGCCAGTACTGATGATCTGTGTAAGAAAGGTCAGAGCCGACTAAACTTCCTTAGAAGGTTGGCGTCCTTCAACATCTGCAATAAGATGCTGCAGATGTTCTACCAGACGGTTGTGGCGAGTGCCCTCTTCTACACGGTAGTGTGCTGGGGAGGCAGCATAAAGAAGAAGGACGTCTCACGCCTGGACAAACTTGTTAGGAAGGCAGGCTCTATTGTAGGAATGTAGCCGGACAGTTTAACATCTGTAGCAGAGCTACGGGCGCTAAGCAAACTCCTGTCAATCATGGAGAATTCACTGCATCCACTGAACAGTGTCATCTCCAGGCAGTGGAGTAGCTTCAGTGACAGACTGAGGAGATTTTTCCTCCCTCACTCTATGCGACTCTTCAGTTCCACCCGGGGGAGTAAATGCTAACATTATTCTAAGTTATTGTCTGCTTTTACATGCATTTTTATTACTCTTTAATTTAATATTGTTTTTTGTATCAGTATACTGCTGTTGGATTATGTGAATTTCCCTTTGGGATTAATAAGCTATCTATCTATCTATCTATCTATCTATCTATCTATCTATCTATCTAGGTCCAAGAAGCTCGTAGCGATTAAAAACTGGGATAACGTTTACGGTGGTCTGCTTTAATGATAAAGTAAACTACGAGGTTAAAGTGGACATTACGAGATTAAAGCCGAAAGTTCCACTTTAATCACAAAATACATGTTTTCATAATGTCCTTTATTTTTTTTCTCACTGGCTCAAGTACAGTGCTATACATTATGTTGCTGTTGTGAAGTTGCAAAAAAAAAAAAAAATTTCCGTTGGGAAGTAAGCATACAGCAAACAGAGTGTTTCATTGGGCCAGTTGGGAAGACTAACCATTGTGGTAACACAGCGTGCAACTTTGACTTTGCAGCACCAAAGGCTGTGCCCTCTACTGTTATGTTTTAATGGACTTTAGAGTGTGGACTGTGTGCTTTTTCTTTTAAAAGGTTTTTGCTCCTGATATTTTTACATTCTTATATGTTTTTATCTTTTTGGTAGATTTTATATTGTCGGGTGTAATACAAAGTTATTGCTGTTTTTCTTGAAATTGTGCTGGGTCTTTCATTGTGTGTTTACTCACCGCCCAATATAAAGAAACCTATACACTATTATTTTTAAAGTACAAGAGTTCCCAGACTCGTAATAAAACTGGGTGGTGTAGTCAGATATTTTAGCTGTCTTTAGGTTAGATTACTATAATTGTGACCGGACACCCAGCACACTACTCATGTATATTAAACATGCTTTATGTATGTATTTATTATCTATTTACTCCAGTCAGGGTTACAAAGAGCTGAAACCTACAGTATGTGTCCATGTCGAAACCATGTATACATGCACATATATTCCAGTAGTTCATAGCTAGCAATCAATCAGACACCATGTCTGTAGCTTATGAGAGAAAATTTGAGTCAAGAAAAAAAATCCCATGTTACAGAAGGAGAACACACTCACGCTGAAAATCCAAAACCAAAAATAAACATGTGGCAACATCACTTGCTGTTTAACCATGCAACCCATCATTCAACATAACAGACTAATAATAAATTAAAAGCTTTAAATTACTTTGATGAGTTACGAAATCGGGAACAGACTGGCCTTAATTTTTTACCAACAAGAAGAGACTGCCAGTTATTTGACATTCTAACATTTACAAGCCCCAACAATATTAAAATCAGATTATTAATATAAAATATGGCAAAGATAGTTTTTATTTTGCTAAAACCCATCTTGGCCAATATACATTTCCTGACAAGAGGCCCTGGCTTTCATATCCTCCATTATCTAAGCAGATCTTTCTGCAGAAATGGCGGTGGAGCTAGAGATGGAATCATGTGAAACTGACAACTAAGGTTGAGTGGTTTGCCTGGTTTTAAATTACTGAAGTTAAATTAATTATGGGTAGTCTTTCAAAATGAACCCCCCACTCCCCCCCTCCCGAAAGAATTGATTTAAGCATGTTTCATATCCTTTATCCAAATGTCAGTCTAGTATTAGCCATCCTTGATAGAAACATGTATGTGTACTATTTCAGTATATTTTAAACATTATTCCTCTCATTAAGCTGACTTTAACTTAAATTGATGAACATAAAAAAATTACATTCATACAATTTTCAAAATACACAGACTTAGAATGATAAGCAGAAAGAAGAACCAGGAAATGTTTTAAATTTCGAGTTTTCACTTTCTACATGGATTTGAAAATATGTTAGGTAAATATAACATGTAAACACTGAATTTATCTAAAATATTGTATTGTTATTAAGCAGGCAGTGGCACAACTGAATATTCAATTTATTTTGAAGCACTTATAGTATAGTATATTTATAGGAATTAATTTCCAAAGGCCCTAGAATAAATTAAAGGCTCAGCATAAGCATGCAATTATCATCCAAATCATTCAAAATATGGTTCATGTTCTTGACAGCTTTTTCCTTAAAACTTGTATCTTGATGGAGCTACATAACTTCAGCCTTAAGTTTAATCTTCTAAAAATAGTAACCATGTCTGTCATTCTACACTGGCACATCTATAAAAAATAAACTCAGCAATGTTCCATTTACAGTAATAGCTTGTGCTTTTAACCAGTCAATTCACAGTCTAATTACCCATAATGTTTTCTAACCTCTCATCTATGAACTAACACATTTTCAATTAAAAAGCTGTTCTTAGTCAGTTTTACTTTGCTGAGATTAATGCAACCAACACAATACACACACCAATTCAGACAACATAAAATACTGGGGAAAAACATTTTTCACCTAATCTTTTACAAATCACTAGCCACAACTTGCAGAATTATTAAATTACAGAAACAGCTTTTATAAACATTTTATATCATGGTTACATTCAAAGACTTCTGAATAATATAAATGGGGTCTGTTCTATGTCTTGCTAGAACAGGCACTTGAAAGATTTCATGTGCAGTGTTACAGGGTAAAATTTAATGATTTTAAGGGTCTTTGTGTCATCATTTCACTTTAGGATGCTCTGTTTAGGGCTGCTTACAATTACTGACATGGCGGTTACTGCAGCGTTTCTCAACCTTTAAGTATTTGCGACCCGAGTTTTCATAACAGTTTTAATCGCACCCCCCTAACATTTTTTTGAAATGTAGATGCATATTTTATTATACCTACTTAACTTTTATTGACATTTATCTAACTCTATATTTATTGTTCTAGTATCAGAATGTAGTTTAAGTTAATTTGTTTTGGTTTCAACAGATGTTTTTTCATATTTTTGATTCTTGTTTTCTTTTTTTCACATCTTTGCACCCCCCTTTTTGTTACTTTGTGCCCCCCTAGGGGGGCCTGCCCCACAGGTTGAGAACCACTGGGTTACTGAATAAAATATATTGAGATTGCTCATCTTGTTTTACTATAATTTCTAATATTACTATAATCCTTTTACTTACAGCAGTATTTTTCACTACCCAACTGTCCCTCTCTTACCTTAAATGGTTTATACTGTAATAGTGTCAGGATCAGCAGTGGCAGCAAGTGCATCACAGTAAGCTGAAGTATTTAATGGTTTGGACCGGGCAAAGTGTTATTCACCTGCTTCCAGCAGAGCAGAGCTATGAAACCAGACTCTCATCTCATACTCACAGTTAGCCATCCAGTGACTGAGCAAGTTGTTCTTTTGAGGACAGCAAGCTAAACCTCATACAGAAACAGTTTTGTTCCATTGGATCACCCTGACATAGCATACAGCATTGCTAAAATATATATATATATATATATATATATATATATATATATATATTCATATATATATTTTTTTTTTATTTTGAAATATCTTTCTTAATTCTTCAATACTCTACTAAAATATGTTCAATTTCCACCTGCTTTAAGTTTTTCCCTGAATTTTGTATTTATACTTTGAAGCATTGAAGCATATACCATTGAAGCATATACCATTGCTCCACAGAATTCAAAGTAATAAATATATGATAAAATGTAAAATTGAGCAATAGGATATTTCAATTGAGAGATAATATATTAGATGTTGAGTTGCATAATGTTTGAAGCATTTGAAAATGTATTTGATTGCATTTGCAAAGCATCTGGAAATGCTTGTGAATGTCAGCATCTTTGAAGTAAAGAAGGAGGTAAACTCATCAGCAAGAACACATGATGGCGTAGGAACAGTAGTGTAGGAATGATGGTGCAGGATTAGTAGGAGGTTTCAGTAATTGAAATATTCTTATTATGTTGCACACTTAGGAACTGCAACCTCAATAAAAAAAAGGTTGAGAACTGCTTTAAAGTATCACTCTTAGCATGCATTAGGTGATGCTTACAATGTTGAATTTAGTACACTAAATCTTGCAATATGATTTTTCACATAATATATTCTAATCGTAATGAGTTCATTTACTGTATAGAAGATTCTTCCTTAAACGTGATTTTAAGAAATTAAATATATATATTTATTTTACATGAAAACAGTGTTTTTAAACAAAATGTAAAGTCAATATATTATTAGCATTTTATGCTAATCAAGTCAGAAGTGTATACATAATACACTTTTTATGTCAATGCTGTTTTTATCAGTAGTTTTTTTAATATATTTTAAATCTATGTTAAAAAATATTAAATGAACTTAAAATGACTGAAATAGCTGAATAAGGTTAGCAATAGCATAATTTTTACTTTTTGTTTCAGAAATGTCCATTACTGTCCATTAATGATAAATACTTTCCTTTTTGTCTTTGTATTGGCTCACATTGTACATCCTTTTAAAGGCCATCTGTTCAGAAAGGCCACAACTATCTGATACTGTTAAATCTCGAAGGATAAATGTAACTCAGAAAGACATTTTCTCTGGTAAATGCTTTTTATGAGTCTAAAAATACAGAAGAGTCAACCAGTAAGCTAATTCTTAAAATATTACTTGTCTTTTTGACTTCAGGCAGCTCACCTTGACATGACCGATCTAGAATCAGCTGGGATTGTGTAAGGTTGAATAAATTTAGAAACAGTACCTTTTAGTTTGGACAGCTTATTCTTTCTTTGTAAAGATGAATGACAAACTGGCAAACTGGTCTTGTGGGGATAGAAATTATCTAAGGATATATGAGGCAAGCTACAGTGATAGCTAATATCATGCATTGTTACATCTGGTTGTATCAGGCAGCATACTAGTCTTCAGAAAGGCTGACTATAAGACATACAACAGAGTCTCCTTAAGTGATACAAAAACCTGCATATATTTTTAAAATATGGAAATTTTAACATTTTTTAATTATCCACTATACCTGACACTATGGATTACTGTCCTTATCACTTTAAACAATGTATCAATAATCATGTGTAAATGCAAGAATCAAAGAGGAGCCAATGCACAGAAAAGAGCAGAACATCAGTGTGCAATGAGCCTCGCTGAAGAGGTTCAGCAAGAACAACTAAATGAATGCATCTGCCAAGCAAATACACTGGGCTTTTTTCCAAAATTGTTTGACGTAAGAAGGGCTTATGGTACCATTTACTTAGATTTCTGAAAAGGTCATTGGAGCGTTTCCATTTGCAAGACAAATATTATAGTTAAATTTATACGGGTAGGAATTACTAGATAAATATTTAAATTAAACCGCTTGTGGATTTAGTGAAGAAAATACGAGAGAAACCTTTAAGGCTGAAAATGTGTGAATGCATGATCTTGTTTTGTTTTTTTTTTTGTTTTTTTTTTTTTAAATCAAACTTTTATTAATAGAACCTCCAGGAAATGCATGACTACAAAATCACAACACTCTCGAACTGACAAATTGTATTTTATGTACATTGAAAGTATATCAAAGTAACAAAACATAGGTGATGCACAAGATTATTTTGTAAATTGGAATTCATTTAGTACATGAAAATAATGGAACATATTTCCCCCAAAAGCTGACTTTAGAAGATTCATGTTGTGAAGTAGGGTACACAATCTCTTCTGCCCTTGCTTCCCTTCCTTTGTATAAATTCTCACTTACTCAGTCCCCTCGTCGCAAACCAGTGTCGACATTATGTGCAATGCTTTGTAAGGCATCATATCACCACTATCAATTAACTCAGTGTGACTCAGAGATTATTCTCCCACTCCTTCAATTAAATGGAATTTACTTCTTAAAAATATCTTATTGGTTGCCAGGAGTTCTAATTACCAACAAACTCATTTTAAAATTGTCCACTGATTCTAAGTTAACCCCAATGAACAATATGCTTGCCGATTGTCACCTGACCCAAATTGTCACTTTTGCTTCTTTAACATCCCAGGTACATTTATGAATATATTTTGGGACTACCCTTCTTTGTTTAGTTTTTGTTCTGGGGTGTCTGATTTTCTTACTTCCATACTCTTTATTAGCATCCCTTTGCTTCCTCACATTTTCCTCACTTCATTTATCTATTATCCTGCAGAAGCCATCTGTGTTAAGGACAATCGCTGGCAAAATTGCCTTCGCATCTCACTGAAAATTCGGATTCTTTTTTTTCTTCCTTTCTTACTCTGATCCTTTTCAAGTTGTCAGCATCAAGGATCAATGGGACATCTGCCTCTTATATTGATAAATGAATGGAAATGGTACAACTGGTCCAAGAACATATTCTCCCTGGTCCTGGCCGCAACCCTAATCCTTAGCTCTTTTTCTTGATAATGGGGTCAATATCGTGCTGTTCCTTCACTTGCTGGTCCTCATGGGATACTTTATTATTTTGATGTCGCTACCAATTTTAATATAGAAGGGTTGTGTTGGGTTGGATTTTAGGGGTGGTAGAGTGAGATGTAGATGGTGAGCACGGAGTTTCACTTTCTTGTAATTCTTCTCAGAATAGCCTCTATGTTCACCTGTAAAGTGTTCGCTTTGTATTTCAATAAAAATTTGATAGGATAAAAACTAGGTAACTTGATTATAGAAAATAAATAATATGGTTCTTCTGCATCAATGCTTTGACCTGTAGAAGGACATAAGATTATGGTATATTAGACATAAACTATAACAAAGTGGTCATATATTATATTGCTAGCTTTTTTATCTCTAGTTACCCCACGTCTGAACAATAAAATAAAGTCATAAATATTTGAAAGGCTACAGTATTAGTATAGTATGTTCCATTGTACACAGTACACTGAAATTTTTACTTGCAACATGTCACCACAATATATGTGAACTGAAGGATTTTGACTGTGGAGCTGTAGTTATTTTATCGTTGCTCTCAATTAACAAACATGTTGACTTCTTTATCAACATTAACCTACAAACAGGTCATTTTTCATACTTACAAAATTGATTGTCCCTAGATATGTTTTAGCAAACCTAACAGAAAAAAGGAATCCTGTCTTTTAGTGAAGTGTTCATTCTGATGCACATGGGTCGGTGTTTATCCCTAAAAGCTTTAATTTATTTAGACAGTTCAAAGTGGAGTATCTCTGAATTGTCAAGGCTCTAGATAAAGGTAATACTGTGCACAATATTATAGGGATTTCAAGTTTCTGTTCAGCTTTTAAACCGATCTCCAGGGTTTGATCCTCCAGTATTAGTATGGTTGAGGCTACAGTAAGTTTGATGATTTGAGTGTGACAGGAATGCTTAAGCTGTTACCAGTGAACTTGTATTTACTCTGGTTGAACTTATAATAGGATTGTGTGAAACAAATGTGACAGATTTTGAGAAGGAAGCATTGGAGGAAAAAGGGATGTGACAGAAAGGAGCAAACCATTACTGTTGTCTAGGACAGGGGATTTCATCCCAATCCAACTTCATTTTTCATTTGGAGTCTAGTATAAATTAAACAACTTTTTACTTCCCAGTTTTTGTGTTTTCTCATGTTAATCTGTAAATTACAAAGTGTAAATACTAAATACAGGAAAAAGCAAAACTTTGTGTGTGTCAGACAAGGATGAATACGGTATTTTTATATTATAGTTTAGTATTTTGTTCTTTTTTAATGTACAGGTTTTTAAAGTATTATTTGCTAATAATAACACACATAGGCAACATTAAAGAAGGTGCTGCTCTTTAAGGCTCAGTGTCAATTACCCACAGTGCTTTGCTCATTCTTTCTGTGATTGTTTTTTTCTCCTCAAACACTCCATAGGTCCACGGGGGTATAAATTGGCCTTGTAGGAGTGAGTGTGGTTGCGCTAAGTCCAAGGCTGGTTTCTCCTTGTGCCCCCAAATGCTAGGATAAGTTCTGTCCTCCAGCAATACTGTAAGCATGGGTTTCACAAATGATGGATGGTGAACCATAAAATTTCAATATCTGGGTGTTCAAGATCTGAAAGGCATTCTTTGTTGCCTACCTTAAACCATGTCCATCTGTAACTTAGAGGTGCAGAAGACTGAATTTCACATGGAATCTGAATGTATTTTAAACCCTGACGCTCCCACTGCCCCATTGAAAGTGCAGGTTATTGTTATTACGGGAAGGCACAACACCTCAAATTATTAAAGAATTATCATATTAAAAATGAAAACCTATAGGTCTAGGTTTATTTACTTACTCTGTGCCTTTTGTATTCTCTTATACCTATAAGTATATTCTAAATATTTTTTTCAAATTACATGAATATTAGCAAAAGTACATTGGAATTATTAGATTTTGTGTATGTTTTGCTATATATAAATGACAAATGTTATTTAATGCTGACATTTGGCAGATGTCCAAATTTTATCTTAAATCTATAAAATCTTCCAATGAATGATGACATTTTACTCATGCAACATTCCTTCATAGTACTGAATTCTATTCTTTAAGATTTAAGTGTGCTGCTGTCTTTCCATTTGCATACACCATAGTGTTTGGTGAATGTGAAGACAACTACAGCTTCAGTACCAGTTCTTAACAGCAAATCTTTCACTTGCAGTACATTTAATTCATCTTCATTGCTTTAGGTACTCTTGTTGGTTTAAATGATTAATTAAAAAGATTAGAATAATTAACAGTGTAACCTTTTATAATCAGTGGAATATTAAATTTCCTTAAGCATAAAATACTTAGTTATAGTACAGTACAGCACGGGACTGCTCCCTTCAATAAAAGTTGACCTTGTCAACTTTGGAACAATCTTAAAAACCTTAGGAATAATTGTTATTAAATTTTAAAGAGATAGTAGTATAGAAGTTAAATTAAATCTCAAAGATGTATGTATGTATTTTTCCTTCTTAAATGACATGCAAGTGATTACTTTTGTTACTTTCATGCAACTTACAGCATGAATGGATGAAGGTTGTTTATCAATTTTTCTGAAAGTAAAATACATGTTTTTTACATATTGTTATATTTTGTGTCCTTTGAATAAGTTGTAGCGTGTGAGTCCCTGTCTTGCACCCCAAAACACAAAGCTGAGTAATCAGTACTTTAGCAAAACCAGCTTTATTCAACCTGAAACAGGAACAGCACGGTTATTTATTGCATCGGGAGATACCACTCTCCTACCCACAGACACAGTAAACGAGAAAAGTCGGGGCCAGGTCAGTGGTCAAGTTATATTGTTCCCCGCATTTATAATGTCCCTTGCATCACCTATCAGCCACAGGCACGTATAGCGCAATCTTGATCAACTAGTAGTTATTTCTGCAGCCCTCTGCTGCTGTACTGCAAACCTGTAGTTGCCTCGGCAATGGACAAGTAGTCCTCCACAGACATGGCAGTTGTGCTTCGGCATGCCGTCCCGTTGGGGGAGAGGGTCCTAAAAGAGTTCAGAAACCTCACAAAGTGATAAACTTATTTGTAATGGGCATTTTTAATGTTTTTTGCTGAAGTTGAGAGATGGGTTAAAATCACTGGGTGCCTTCACAGCAAAACAAACAAAACATTTGCTGGTTTAAAAGTTCTTGTATTTCATTTTGTCTATTATCTAATATTTATTTTCACTGTATTTTAAATGCTTTCCTAAATTTGATTTTTGACAGTTTACCTATTAAAAAAGCTCATTAAAGTATGTTTTGTAGTATCAGTCTATTTTAAAGGTGTCTCAAACTGAAATAAGTTAATTTATGAATTAATTTTACCATGTTTGTTTTACCACTATAGAGTTCCTCCTCACCCAGTTTTAGTTGTCTGTGCTTATAATTTATAACACTTGTTATAATGTCAAGCAAATTCTTAGACTAAAAAATAGCCATTCAGTCAGTCATTGTCCAACCCACTATATCCTAACACAGGGTCACAGGGGTCTGCTGGAGCCAAACCCAGCCAACACAGGGCACAAGGCAGGAACAAATCCCCGGGAAGGGCACCAGCCCAACGCAGTTGAAAAATAGTGAAATTCATTTTGTGGAAGAAATCAATATGTACAACTTTACCAAAAGTATGTTAATATAGGATTCACTCTGACATAGCTGTCCATAGGGATAGCATGCATTCACAACATATATCTAAGTCAACTGAGTTAGCAAAAGATCAAATCAATGCATCTACATTATAGATCTATAGAAGATCTGTTTGTGTGGAATTCCGTTTTGACAGGTGGCTAGATGTATATTGCGGACACTCTAGATATTAAATGCCTCTGTAGCTCAATGCATCTACTGTATGCACGGTCCACATTTCAGACATACCTGTAAATCATAAGATGGAAAAAGCTATGGGAAAAGCTTTAATCCAGTATTCTCAGGTAAAGTCTCAAAGTAACATTCTCAAATACTCACTTCTTGAATTCAGGATTCATTGTAGATAATGTGTGCTTTGGAATTTAATTTGAAGTTATATATCTACCAATGTGAAAACTGTTGAGTTGAAATGTGAGGCTGTGTTCCATTACCAGATGATGAGTATTGGAAATGAATGTAAAATAACATAAAAGACCATTTTCCTTAATGTTCTGAAAACACCTGTAAGAGTATTTTGCATCCCCTAAGTAATATGTGGTAGGACAGTAAAGCCCAGCACACTGCAGCTCAGGGAGCTGTTTGCATCTAAACTTGGTGGCTATATTCAGTCTTCTAATCTGATAGAAAATCTTAAGCATCCTGTTCTTTTTTTTTTCATTCAGTGATGTGGAATGTGGCAAACCACTTTATCAGGCAGGGAGATATCACTATGCTGAGAAAAGTATAGAGTGAGCCAGTTTCAAAAGTGAGAAAAACTAATGCCAAAACTGAAGCACTAAACTGTGAATATTGTCTAAAGGAGATTTGCCAGAAGTCAGCTCATGAAAGACATACTGTCGCAAAAACCTAAACACTAAACCGTTAATGAGCTTGAAAGGAGAATTGCTAGAGGTTGATAACCAGAAAACATTAATTACTGAAAACATGCACTGAAGTTATTTGATTTTTGAATCTGTAATCTCAGACGCTGTACAGGGAAGCTGAGTCCCTAGAAAAGATCCGGTAAGTCCAGATAACACAGCCACTAATTGTTGGCACTTACAAAAAACAAAACAAAATGGTGACACGGCCTAATAGAAAGACAACTAGTCTAAACTAGAACGTGGTACTAGACAAGGATGCCCCTTGTCACCGCTACTGTTTGCAATTGCCATTGAACCACTGGCAATACATTGTCGAAATACTGATCAGATAAACGGGATTATCAGAGAAGGATTGGAACAGAAAATTTCATTATATGCAGATGATATGGTACTGTATATATCAGACCCAGAAAATTCTGTGCCTGCAGTCTTAACAGCACTCACAGAATTTCAAAAGATCTCTGGTCTCAGAATTAATCTGAATAAAAGTGTACTCTTTCCAGTGAATTCTCAAGCATATAAAATTAGATTAGATACCCTACCTTTTATCATTGCAGAACAGTTTAAATACCTAGGGGTAAACATCACAAGTAAACATAAAGCTCTTTATCAACAAAACTTCGCCGTCTGCATGGAAAAAATTAAGCAAGACTTGCATAGATGGTCAACCCTTCATCTCACACTAGCTGGAAGAATTAACACTGTTAAGATGAATATTCTTCCTAAGCTCCTTTTTTTATTCCAATATACATTAATAAATTATTCTTTAAGCAATTAGATTCAACAATAACCTCATTTATTTGAAATTCAAAACATCCACGCATCCAAAGAGCAACCCTACAAAGACAAAAGGCAGAAGGCGGCATGGCTCTACCTAACTTCCAGTTTTATTACTGGGCAGCAAATATACAGGCGATAAGAACCTGGACACAAATAGAAGAACATACACACGCTTGGTCCGCAATAGAAGTAAAATCCTGCAGTACTTCTTTGTATTCCCTGCTCTGTGCTCCAATAAACACACGTTATCAGCAATATACTAATAACCCAACTGTGCTTCACTCATTTGGAATATGGAACCAATGTAGAAAGCATTTAAGACGGAGAAGCTTCTATCTGTGGCACCTCTGCAAGAGAACCACCTCTTTCAACCTTCGCAAACATATGCAGTTTTTAATATCTGGAAAAAAATTGGAATTAACTTGCTTAGAGATCTTTATATAGACAACATCTTTGCATCCTGTGAACAATTACATTCCAAATTTAACATTCCAGCTAAATATTTTTTTCACTATCTTCAAATCAGGAACTTTGTTAAACAGAACCTTCCCGATTTTCCTCATCTTGGACCCTCATCCATGCTGGAAAAAATATTGCTCAATCTCAAGGACTTAGACACAATCTCTACAATATATAAAATCATTTTACAACCCCCATTTTTTAAAGATCTAAGAGGACACTGGGAAAAAGATCTCTCAATTAATGTATCAGAAAAAGAGTGGAAAGTAGTAATGCAGAGAATTCATTCGAGCTCCATATGCACAAAGCATACAATTATACAACTCAAAATCATATATCGAGAACATCTGTCTCGTCTAAAACTCTCCAAAATGTTTCCAGGGCCAGATTCAACTTGCGAATGCTGCAATCAAGTCCCAGCCTCACTGGGTCACATGTTCTGGGCCTGCACCAAATTAACATTATTCTGGACCAAAATTTTTAATTACCTTTCAGACAGCCTTGGTTTCACAATCCCTCCTAACCCATTAACAGCTGTGTTTGGGGTTCTTCCAGATGGGTTTAAAGTGGAGAAAGACAAACAAATTGTGATTGCATTCACTACACTTTTGGCACGCAGACTTATTCTGATAAACTGGAAGAACTTAAACTCTCCTCTTTCAAGTTAGTGGGAAACCGATGTGTTATACTATTTGAAATTGGAAAAAATCAAATACTCAGTTAGAGGATCCGTACAGACTTTTTTCAAAACATGGCAGGATCTAATCAGTAATATTTTAAAATAAGCTCATAAAGCACAGCGAATTTATTAATTTAGGTATGTTTATAAGCCTTAAATTTCATACCGTTTGCCTTGCTCTCTCTCTCAGGGGTGGGGATCGATTTGTCCTTAACTCAATTTTTCTTTTTGTAAAAACTTGATTGATTTGTATGGATTGCAATAAAATTAATAAAAATATAATGGAAAAAAAAGAAAGACAACAAAAATACATTTCATTTTTGTTTCAGCTAAATTTTTAATGCAAGACACCAATTATTAACATTCCCTGATGTTTTACTGTCTAATGAAGCAAAAAAAAAAAAAAAGTCAAAATTCATAACATTTTCATACTTTGCAGCTGTATAGTATTATAGATGAAGTTATTGAAGATGACAATCTTAGCTTATTGCACTGTTTCACTTTAGACTTTGCAATAAAAGGTTTCTCAAGTTCAATGTCTCTTTGGGAAAATACTAAAGAAAACAAGAGAAGAAACTTTATTAGGCAACCAAACTTTCTGAGAACATCCCATATCTTAATTCTATAATGTCAAATGAAATAATAAAGGAAACTAAAGAACAATCTTTTGCATGCAGTCACATTTTGTAAGAACATCCCAAATCTTAATTTACAGTGTCATAAAAAAACATGTCTACCACATTGTCCTTAGTGTATTCTGAAGTAATTCATTTCATATTGGGCTAGCAGAATTCTGACTTGCAACCGCCGTAATGCTGGATTTATTTTGTTTTTCAACCGAAAATGGTGTTGTTGAAGAGGGGGAATGGTAACTCTAGGCTGTCTAGACCACCAGCAAACTTCTCCCTACTGTTATAATCTTGTTTGTTGGATAATGTCTCCATAAGCTAGCACAACAACCTTGTTTTCATATAGTCCATGCCTCCATTACTTTTGAATGCCTAGAATTAATCACACATACCAACAGGTAACAGGGCACAATCACATACCATAGGTTTGAGTTTCTTTTTCTTTAGTGACTGAATACACAGTATGTGCATTTCCTGTTCACATTGCATAGAATCACAAAACATTCTTTAACCATGCATTGGCATGAAGAGATCTGACAGAAGCGCCAGGGATGGGTTTACTTCTAGTCTCCATGGAGTACCAGCAACTTTCAGTGACCACTTCTATAATAGACTAATAAATGATTATTTGTATACTAGCATCAAATATTAATTACACATTTGGAATGATTAAAAACTAAATCCTTCAAAGAAAGACTTGCTGACACATATCCTGCATCAACCTTCTGAAGTGTACTTGCTATCTTTTTTTTTGTGATCAAATTTCTATTGAAATACAAAACACTCAGTGCTCAGAACACGTTGGATTTCCCTGAGTACCCCCCTACCAAATCACTCATTGTACTTTCTGTTTTGTTCTTTCTGTCCCAAAAAAAATCCTGTCTCCAACCTCTACTGTTTACTTTGCAAAGCATCCTATAAACTTCTGCCCTTGATATATCTATGGTCCAGAGACCTTTCTCCTCTCCCTTCACCCCGTTCTCTCCAATGTAAGGTTTTGTGCTAGAAACCCAAACTACCAGTTCAAAATTCTACACAAACTGTATCCTACTCCTAGCAAGCAGTTTCTGATAGGCTTCACTGCTGATCCTCTTTGTCAATTATGTTCCCTTTGTTTACCTGGAACCTTTCTCCACACGTTCTGGCACGTTCACCCTGTCTTTTCCTATAGGTGATACATAATTCACCAACTGTTTTCCTTTCTTTTCCATAGTATCCTTCTGTTACCTCAAATCTTTCTTCTTTCAGACCTTTCTACGCTTCCGCTCAAACTTTCTGAACGCAAATTATTCTGTCTGGTAACCATGGCTTTGAAACCCGACCCTTTATGATCTGCACCCTAGGCGGATGCCTAATTCACCTTAATGGCGGTGTTGGCCCTGGGAACAGCACAGCATCAACCCTTTAAGGAGAAGAAGAGTTCAACATAGGGTTGCAGCCAGGATCTGGGTGCATCTGTGCTCGGACCAGCTGTACTATATGCAACCATTTATCAAGAGTGAGATGTCCCGTCGATCTTCACCACCGACAATTTCAAAAGAATCAGATTAAGAAAGGAAGACTTACAGACAGAAAAAGAATTAGGAGATTTCCAATGAGAGGCAAGAGCTCCTTGCTGTCTTTTATGTTTAAGGTAGACTAGTAAGCAGATCCTTGCTATGCAGTGCAATTTGAAAACTAGCAAGATAAAATGTCAAAGTAAAGCACTTTTTTTATATTGGCTTCGTTGGTTTGTGAATACCAGTGACTGATTCCTTCGATTTGTGCCTTCTTTTGATTCTTTATAATTTCAGGCTGTCCAGTTTCCTATTTGCTGAAAGCTTCTAATGCATCAGATACCTCATGCAGTAATATACAGTGGATGGCAAGCAAAGCAATAAGTAAATGATGCAAACAATTTGTACTGTACCCATCCCATATCACTATGGTACACTAAAATTATGTTCTAAATTCCGTTTCCATACTCAGTATTTTCTCTCTCTGATAAGAGAATAAGAGATACATATCATTCTAGCTTGTTGAAAATGGTATTCAACCTACCACTTTAATGGGATCGCTCAGATTGAAACAATTCACTAACAGGAAATGAATGTGTGATCTGTCTAAAATAAAACACTTCAAACTAAGGCATTGTCCATTTGACATTATTTATGTGACTGGACAAAATGTATGTGAACCACTCATAGTAGCGAGAATTGAGTAAGACATCATTCATTTTTATCTATTCTTTTCTTGGTGCCATGTGAGAATATATAACTAACAAAATCATTACTACTTATCCCTAATTTATCTTCATCTGAATGTATACATTAATTGTTAGCTAAACTTGTAACTCATCATGCAACAGCAAGTGTAAACAAAGCATGACAGAAGGTAAGGCTTCCAAGGCCAGTCACTTAATCCTTTCTTACAATATGATGATGGTCCACAATCCTGAAATAGGCATAAAATTAATGTCTGTTTTGGGAAGTAAACATGTAAACTACTCATCTGAGACATTTTAAAATTTTGAGTTATAAAGCCATAAAATGTCAGACATTAGCATTATTTATGATTTTTCTTTTTTTAAAGGAAAATTTTATTTATTGTCCCCAGTTTTAATATTCACAAAATATTTCAGTCTGAGACAGAAGGTGAAATATACTGTGGTGCACTTGAGTTCTGAATCTATCACTAATAAGCATTAGTCTCCTGAATAAACTGTGCTTTTATATGGCAGTAATTCTATTCCTGCTAAGAACTGTACTTTCAAAATTATTTACTGTCACCTCTGCATAAAAATGCAAAACTTTCAATGGGAAAAAATGTGAAATTGTAGGCAGAGCATGATGCAGATATAAAGCTGAATTAAAATGCCAAAATGTGAAACTGTAAATTTGAAGACTGTGTGATGGCATGTTCTGGGAGAGCCAAGACATTACCAAGGGCAAGGACATTATCAAGGTGGTGCAGAGAAAAGGGAATGTCAATATAAAACCTGCAGAATACAGAAAGACCCAAAGTCCTGTTCATACCACGGAGTGTGGTAGACCTTGTCACACATGGTGTCCCAGAAGTACAAGAGGAAAAGGCATCATTGAAGAATACCGCTAATTCTAATCTGGGAAGAAACATGCATTTCTCTCTTAAAATGTTAAAAGAATTTGAGTATGACTGCCTCATTTTCTACTTGGTGGGAGATGGAAGCTGTGGAATGATGGCAAAAGGTTGCAGAAACAAGGATCTACAGTATAGTCTAGCAGGAGGTCACCTGCAACCAGCTAGAGGGCAAAAGGTTGTTAATGGAAAAAGAAGGAAGAGTGCATTCCCTTTAAAAAACAGGCAGCCTCTCTGGATCTTATTGCCGTTTCTTGACAGTAATAATTGTTTAAAAGGACCCCAAATTGGGAGATGCACAGATTATTTGTATTAGTTTATATAGCTTAATATGATCTATTTTCAGTTGTCTGCTGTCTGCTAATGAACTCTTTGCAGATAGTCTGACTGACCACATATGCATTAGGAATACATTTTAAGATTGTCTTAGGAAGAAAGTACAGGCCACGGAATTTAGATGAGAAAATCCAGTGGTAAATTTTATAAAATGACATGCCAGTGCAGGTAAGTGTCTAAAGATCTGTGAGTGTAATAGCATATCTAAGGTTGTCACGTGTTAAATAAGTGTGGTGATGGTAAGGACAAAACTGTTACGAACCAAGGGTAAATGAGGTGCAGTCATCTATAAACACCTGACTCAGGGTCCCATTTCCAGGCCTTCTGTATCCACGGGGCACCATTTCAAGCCACACACACGTCTCCTACTGGCAGTCCCTCAGCACTACTTCTTCAGCCCCAGGCTCCTCTTTTGAGGCTCATTCCCTACCACCTGCCTCCATTTCTCTTTTGCACAGGCTCTTCCGAATCTTGCCTCTCACTCTTGGTTTTTATCTTTACTCTTAACCTCTTTTTTGGCTCTTCTGATCTCTTTTTATTTCTTTCTGTTCTCTCGTGAGTGCGTGATCAGCCAAGCATCGCAGTCAACCCCGGAGCAGCACTGTCATGCGCACATCTGCACCTGTTCTAAGCCTGCATGCTCCCGGGACTTGATTATATATTTCAAACCTGCAATGCACCATGGACCACTTATCTCACACTATAATGATAGACATTCAGCCTAGTTTTATCTGCGTCATAAACTTAAGCACTGTAAACAGGTGGAGATTAACTAAATGGAAAAATGTTTTGTTTTTTTTTTCTAAATTTTGCTTGCATATTTTAGAACATGACATAATCATCAAAATAATATCTGTAAAATCAGAATCTTGAAATTTCATACACTTTATAGGGTATTTAGTTTTTATGTGGTTAAAAAGTACATAAAATATTCTCATAGAATCAGACACACTTTATTTCCAGATGTGAAATGCTTTTGCTGTAGTTCAGCTCAGATGCATTATTCAAACCTGAATTTAAATTATGTCAGAATAAAACCAAAAATCAATACATTTAAAAATTTCTTTGGATAGTTGGTAGAAAAAGTGCTTTAGTGCTTGTTTCTGTATCACAAAATCTGAAGAAACAATTTTGCTTAGGAAATGTGATTTCACTTTAAATTAAAACAACAAATGAAGAATCCCATGGAGGTTTAAATATTAATTGCATGATCACTATCAAAAGAACTTACTTAAGTGCCTTGGAAATTTATATTACTCATTACAGAAATGAATGAATGACCAAGACATATACTACTAATCAAGGAGCTTATCAATTGTTTTTATAAAAGAACATTTATAAAAATCTCAAATATGACAAGTATAACTATCTTAACAAATAAGTACTCCTTGGGTTCTCCCTGCTGTCCCTCAGAGCTGAAGTTTTTTTCATAGCATTCAGTCTTTATCTTCCAGTTTTAAGCCTACTTTTTTCTGATACAAAAAGATTTCTAATATATTATCAATGTATACCTGCTCTCCATATTCTGCACATTGCTCAGACATACAAATAAAAAAGTTCATTGTACTCTGTACAAGTAACACAACTACAACTACCACATCTGCATTCACAAGCACGTTGATTTACACCCAGTGGCCACCTTTACCAGCTATGACCTCCTTTTATTTCTGGAATAGCCTGAATGCCTCAAGTTACAGAATCAATAAGGAGCCAGAAACATTCCTTCATGACACTGGTGCATGTATGCAGGCAGTAAGGTGTAGTTGTTAAGACTTTAGACTTCAAACCCTGCGATTGTGGGTTCACTTGCCCTAAATGTGTCACTTTCCATTGAAATGAGACCTGGTGAATGTGCAGGGCAGTGAAGTAAACTAAAGTCACTGATAAATTCATGGAAATCGTTTGAGGTGATGGTGGTATCCACTTGATGAGGGCAGACGATAAACATTTTGTGATGGACAATATACCAATATGTTCAGATTCTAAGTGAAACTCATATTATGCTAGATTTGCATTAACCATATGTGCTCAAAAATATTCTGAATAGTTCCATGGATTAATCCCATTCGTGACAAATTCTGAAGTTACCATATGCAAGTCACAGCAAAAAATCAAGATATGTCAGACAATCAGTCATTTTTCTAGTGTGGACAGCAATGGAGATTCCATGTCCACTGTGGCATCAAATGTGTGTTCTTTGCTGACATCTTCTCATGCTGCATTCCTTTTGCTTCTAATGTGTTGCACATTCAGAGATTTGTTTCTGCCCACCACAGTGGTAAAGAGTTGTTATCTCAGTGCCTTCGACCCTAGTTAGTATAAAGAGGCCA
The DNA here is from genome assembly GCA_026402145.1 of Polypterus bichir lapradei. Classification (NCBI taxonomy): domain Eukaryota; kingdom Metazoa; phylum Chordata; class Cladistia; order Polypteriformes; family Polypteridae; genus Polypterus; species Polypterus bichir. Next base: position 28,670,183 of record JANRMT010062808.1, on the reverse strand, counting down.
TGCTATTCTCTTCTGACCTTTCTAATGAACAGGGTGTTTATTCCCACATAGCTGCTGCTCAATGGATGTTTTCTGTTTGCTGTAACTCTACAAAATGTAGCACATTTTGTAGTGTATGAAAATCTCAGGTCATCACCTGTTTCTGAGATGCTGCAACCACCATGTCCTCTTCCAACAATCATTTCACAGTCAAGGTTGCGTATATCACACTCTTGCCCATTCTAACATTTGGTCAGACAAGTTAACCTCTTGATCAATTCTGCATGCTATATATATTGAGATGCAACCTTACAATTTGCTGTTTGTGACAGCAGGCAATTTGCATTAACAAAAAGGTAAATATAATGAAAGGCTACTGAGTGTTTATCTGTAAACTTTAAAAATATTAGCTCTATCCTAATCCAAATGTAGATCTATAGTCATGTACATACATATACGTACAACAGACTTCCAATCAATGTGATTTAAATCAAATCAAATCAGAGGCAAAGTTGCTAAAATAACTGCTATTTTATTAAATAGCTGCTATAGAATGTGGCTATAATAATATAATGTGGTTATGATTATCTTTCATGTTAACCAAAGTCAAAAAATATGACCATTGAGAATGTTGAACAGTTTCCGACTGAAATACTTATGGGCAAGGGTTTGGGTGAGACAAGACTTTACCACAAAGTCTGTGTGCCTTAGCATGGAGGAAAACTCTCTGGAAGACTACTGACATCAAATCCTGTTTTAGCTTGTTAGCCTAGCATCTTTCGTGTACTCCAGTACAGGTTTCACCATGATAGGTCCAATGTCACACTGGACCAGATCTCTGACTGGCAAGGAACTCTTCCCAGAAGAAAGCCCTCTTTAAAAGACTGTGAAGAGCCTAAATGTTGCTAGTGACACTTAGGTGTATTTTTTGATACTTTTTTAATTCACTTCACCATCAAACATTAAATGGGGTGACTTTTGGTACCCCAACTTTGAATGTGTCTTTTTTCATTTCACATTTAATAGAAAAAAAATTTCTAATGATTAATGTTTTGACCTTGCATGCCAAGAGGCTACATATCCAATCACCACCACTAAGTCAAATTGTAACCCTGAGCAAGTCACTTAACTCCTAAATGCTGATGCTGCAAAAATTAAAATAACTGATTGATGTGCTTAAGATTTGTGTTTTTCTTTGGGAAGTCTGCAGGGATCTGTTGTATACATGGTAAACATCCCCAGGATGGTGGTAAGGCTGTCCTCCTTGCATTGCAAGCAATCTTTGCTTCCATTTGGGAGTAGGGCGTCATCCCAACAAACTGGAAAAGGGAACTTGTTGTCCTTATCTGGAAAGGGAAGGGTGATCACCTGGATTGTGGCAACTACAGGAGGATAACACTGCTCTCGGTGCCAGGTAAGGTCCTTGCTTGGTTCATCCTCAAATAGGATCCATGATCACTTGCTCACCTTCCAGTCACCGGAGCAGTCTGGTTTTATGCCTAAGAAGTATACCATCAAACACATCCTGGCACTGAGGGTTCTCATGGAGTGCAAACGTGAGTACTGGTAGAGTGTCTTTGCAGCCTTTGTCGATTTTCATATAGCGTTTGACTCAGTTGATGTAGTTGCCCTGTGGGACATCCTGACACTCTGTGGGATCCCCCCGAAATTGTTGGATATCATGGCCGGCCTGTACACTGGTACTGCGAGTGCTGTGCAAAGTGGAGGCAGAACCTCTGAGTTTATCCCAGTTGATTCTGGGGTTTGTCAGCGGCAAGGTCGTGAAGTCCAGCGGCTGTGGGGCATCTGTTGGTGAAGAAAGATTCACTGATCTTGACTTACCAATGATGCTGTGATCTTTGTAGAGTCAATGGAGGCTCTGATATCGGCTCTCGAGAGACTGAGCAAGGAGTCTGAGTGTCTGGGCTTGCGAGTGTCTTGGATAAAAACCAAGTTCCAGGCCTTTAATGACCTCTTGGGCACAGCCATCAGCAGTGTGTCTGTCTGGGGAGAGAATGTCGACCTTGTTGAGGGGTTTACTAACCTTGGAAACGACATTCATGTCCCTGGTGATTCTTCCTATAAAGTCAGTAGATGAACCGGGAGAGCATGGGGGGTCATGAGGTTGGTGGAAAGGGGTGTGTGACTCTTTCGATATCTTTTCAATATCTTTGCAAAAGGACAAAGGTCCAAGTGTTTAGAGTCTTGGTGGTTCCTGTCTTGCTATTTAGTTGTGAGACATGGATGCTATCCAGTGACCTGAGACGGAGACTGGACTCTTTTGGTACTGACTCTCTTCAGAGAATCCTTTGGTACTGCTGGTTTGAATTTTTGTCGAATGAGCGATTGATTGCTCAGAGATTTCCAAATGAGACACATTACCTGCATTGTGAGGAAGCATCAGTTACGGCCATGTGGCACAATTCTATAAGGGTGACATGGCTCACAGGATCCTGATTGCTGAGGACCCGAGAGGCTGGACTAGGTCAAGGGGATGCCCATGTAACACCTGGCTGTGGCAGATAGATGGTAATTTCCGGGGAGGTGGGACTGGACCACGTATCTGCCTAGGGGATTGCCAACCGGGATCCTGAGCTGTTTTGCCGTGTGGTGGGTGCAACAATGTTCTGCATCAGTGCATGCTCCCCAACCTCACCTCACCTGACCTGATGGTATGTTATGGTTGTGAATGCCACTAAAAACTACACATAACAAAACATGTGGCCCATCAAGGTAAATTTCACAGTTAGTATACAAAGTTTGCAAAATTGGGGAAAACTGTCAAAATGCTGGTGATATAAAGTTAAAAATAATGACATATATTCAATGGTAAATTAGAAAAAAAATGCATTGCCTATCATCTATGATATTGTGCTTAGCCACCTAAAATTAAAATTAAATAGTTTTAATTTTTTTTGTGACACCACGAAATTCACTGCCTTTAGGAAAATTAATATGTAATGAAAACTGGTTTATTTAAAGCTCAAAAGCCTATTTTCACAACAAGAAACAAAGAAAATGACTTCTCAAAATAAAAACAGCCTGGTTCTCTGATAATAAGTATCTGACATCAATCCATATTGTTCCAGGGTTAGATAGGATGTGTTACATTTTACACTTGAGAAAGCAAAGACATTGATTTATTGCCAGTATTTCTGCTTCTCTTTTCTACAGATTACTCTTAATATACATTTTCTCAACTGACAAGACCTTATTTAGTAATATATTATTGAAACATTTCTCCCCTTTCTTTGAATCATTTTGAAATTAAATATTTTTAATGTATTTCTTCACTTTACTTAAACTTTAATTTGTATTTTGATGACATGAAATTAGCACTGATACATACTGATAGGATGGCTATAAAATAGTTTTTTAAGAAATACAGTATATGGTATACACACAGTATATGGTGTACACACTGAAAAGGTACAACAGATAATCATAAAAATGTATAAAATTAAATGAGAGGGCACAATGGCACAGTGCTTAGTGCTTCTGCCTCACAACTCCATTACACTGGGTTCATTGTCTGTATGGATTTTCCTCTATGTACTTTGGTTATGCTCCAGAAACTAAAATATGTGTGTGTGAAGTTAACCGTTGTGTTTAAATTGGTGTGGTGTGAATGAGTGACGGTGTGGTTGGGAGTGCACCCTACAATGGACTGCTGCCTTGTTCTGATTTGTATTCTGCTTTGCAGCCTATTCTGCCAGTGTTAGCACTGGCATACTTATCTCCCTTATTTGGATTAAATGCAGGTTTGAGAATGATCTGTTATGTAGTTAAATCTTTTTAGAAATGCTGTTTTTATAAAGTAGATTTTATGGCACAGGTGTGATTGGACCTTCTGGTAGACTAAGAGTTGCGGGCTGGATGAAATGAAGATATTTGACTTTTATCTGATGTTTTCATACGTAAGGAAGTTGGTGACATGCAATACCAAGAGATAATATTAAAAAATAGTTAACAATTTGGCAGACAGTTTTCCTATCTGGTTTGGTTCTTGTCTTATGCCACATTCTTCTAGGAGAGGCAATGACAACCCCCCTACCCCCTACCTCCCTCCTGACAAGAAAAAAAAGGTTAAATGGGTAAGGAAGATTAGACAAATAATTTGGATTGTTGAGAACAAAATGATCATGTAATCAATACGGCTAAAGCAAATAATTCATCTGCACCAGAAAACATTAACCCTAAAAATTATAGCTACAGATTCTGAATATACAATTTTCAGATAATACTAAATACCAGGAAAAACCTAATGCTAGGGGGCAGCAACCTTTGCCTTAGCCATTCATCATCCAACTTGTTTATTCCAACTCAGAGTAGGCCAAAGACATTTTCAGGCAGCATCAAAAGCCAAGAAAGAACACCAAATGATTGGCAACATTGGGTTATTTATTCCAATGTGTAGCACATGAAAATGGAAGCAATTATTAACAACAAGCCAGAAAATCAGCTCTCCACTGTAGGTGTGCTAATGGATGGTCTTAAGCATATTCAACTGATATACAAGAGTTTAAACTTGAAACAACAAAACCATTATTGATGCCTTCAGCCTTACATATTCTGTAAAATGGGATGTTATGCATCAGGTTCAACATAATGAGGCTTGTTACCAGACAAAACAATAGCTAGAGTATTTGTTTCATACATCCACAGTCATAAACTCAAATTTCCTCTTGGTCAATCTCATTGTGGAGTCTGCATATTCTCCATATTTCAGCATGTTATTGGGTTTTTGGGGAAATATGATTTATTTTCAAAACAGAAGCACATAAAGGTTAGGCTACCTATTATACCTAAATTAACTAGGTGTGAGTGAGTGTACCCTGTAATGGACTGGCGCTCTGTCAGGGGTGGGCTCCTGCAGTTATGGCTGATGTTGCTCACAATTCTGTAATGAAATAACAGATTTGAAAATGATAGAATTAGCAAATTAATGAAGATCTAAAGCCTGGAGTGGTTTGCAAAACACATGGTTTGTTCTTCTAAATTAAAATAATATCATGCATGTGCACATACGAGACAGTTTAAAGGCTTCAGTAATGTTAATTCTCCACCAAGCCAGAGGTTAGCGCTGTGTAATAACGGTCTCTCTTTACATTCCCTCTGCAGAAAGTAAGATTGATGGCTCTCCACCATTTATGCCAATTCTGGGGTTTGCTCACCTGGACCCACCTCTTCCTCCCAGAATTCCTTATAGCCAGAAGAGCCACCATCTTGGTCAGTCATCCTGAGAGAATGAAAGTCTAAGGAAAAATCGTTTAGCATGTACACGTGTTTCTTTTTTGAATTTTCATCTTTCAATTGTGCAGGGTTACAACAGGGATTTGTTTTTAATACATAGTAAGGCTGAGGAGTCCTGTAAAATCAGATAGGATTATGTATTGTACATTACCTTTCTTTTACAAATAAATAAATAAAAGCTGTGCTTTTACTTTCTAGAGATGGTTTAGTTACAAAGAAAACACATTAAGTCAGCAAGATGTGGGATTGAATGAATGTCAACTGCATTAACGAGTATATCTCATACCTCATGATAATAAATATTTGTGTATCTGTTTCTTTAATGTAAGCATTCTTTCTCCAGCTGAGGTGCTCGTGTTGTTCAGATCCAACTCAAAGTTAGTGTCCCAACCCCACTACAGACAAGCAGCTCCAAAAAAGATGCCACTGAGTTTTACTAAGTCTGAGAAGACAGATGTGAACTCTAGTTTTGATTGAAGAATGATTATATTTTCCCATTTTATCTGTTGTCAAAAGACTCCAAAACTGTTTCTACAATTACAAGTGTACTTGGGGGGAAAAAACTGTTTAAATTAATACAATATATTGTGTATATTTTAGAAGAGTGGATCTCTATAACATACTCCAGAAAATCAAATGACACATCATAACATTGTGATGATTTTGACTTGTGTTCTACTTTGAACTGCTGCTGACCTTGATATGTAGTAGAATGTTGTGTCATATACTGATGATAAGCTATGAATATAAAATTTTGTTCAAGCCTCATAACCCTTTGGCAGGCTGTAATTAAGTGTTGTGCTTTGATGGAGCAATAAAATTTGACAGATTGGTTTAGATATAGTTGTGCCACCTGGATCCTTTATTTTATGCCACATTATTTTCTATTTTGCTTCTAGCTTTTAATAAAATTCAATTATTCATTATATAACATAAAACACTTGAAACATATAATCATGCACTGTGAGAGAATGAATTAATGTTAACTTCTTTAATTTAGTTGATTGGAAATTTTCTATTGCCAGTCAGTTACTGAGATACACAGATTTCTGGGTGAAAATTAAGAAATTAAAGTTCCAACTAAAAGACGCAACTAGGGCTTTGGTGTCATTGTCAAGGGGGGAAAAACTCTGCAATTGACACTTCTTTTACTGCATGAACATGTATTGTTCACGTCAGGGCTATTCAATTACAAATTCAATTGTGCCAGATTTTCAAACGAAGAAATGTTTTCTGGGCCAGACATTTTCAGCAGCTGGTATGCAGCAAAACTATCAGTGCACAAATTCCTAACAAGTAATAACAGTATACAACACACACGAATACAATGTCTACTGCACACTGAGGGAACACAGGTTCGGTTTAAATCACCAAATATGGGATTAGCCATGGCTTTGTTACCCATCCCACAGTATCCTGGTATTGTGATGTGTCTCACTACTGCATGGTCAGTGAGAGGCGGAGTCTTTTGTGAGGGCTCAGGGCACCTCCCTTGAGAGAGCGAAGTGACAGGATCAGGGCAAGAGGGGAACAAATGAAAAAAGAGGCAGAAACACAGAAGGCTGCTTTTATGTTTTGGAGGTGTCCCCATGACTCAGACAAGGAGCAGTAATAACAATAATTTTTTACATTTATATAGCACTTTACTCACTACTTAAAATACTTTGCAAAACTCCATGCAGGGAGGACGCAGGACATGAACCCATGATCTCCTTACTGTGAGGCAGCAGCGTTACCACTGCAAACCATTAATAGCGCGCGGCACACAAAATAAAAAGCCAGTTGTCAGTTTGAAGATTCCCTCGGAGTAGCAGATCCTGTGTGTCTTATTCAACTGGTTGTCACAATATCATAGACTACTACCACCACTTCTGGACACACAACAACACTCTGCATTATGGGTTGAATGTTTCTAGGCTATGCAGAGTGTTGCATTCATAGCCATAGGCTTTCTCTTTGTTTCTGACGGGACCACGGTCTGGGCCACTCTGGGGTTACTTCTGGGCCATATGTGGCACAAGTGCCACTATTTGAATAGGCTATGTTTACATCATGAGGGATGCTTTAAGAATGTCATCCAGTGGTGCTTTTTAAAAAAAAAGAAAGAAAAAAAACACTAAAAACTGTTTAAAATCATATATTTATTCAAAATAATACTTTTTCAATTTCAATTTACAGTATGTTGCTCAGAGTCATGGAGAGATCAATTATATCACAGTAGCTATGGGAACAAAGGCACTGGAAGGCCCTACACCCATAACAGGAATGTAGCTATGAAGCAGCAGGTGTAAACTATAAGGGGCCAAACAGGCCAAAAATCATATTTTTTTGTACAAAATCTATTGGTTTACATGTGAACATTATTGGTTAATGGATAATTACTATCGGTTTGCATGCATACTTAATTGGTTTGCATGTGAACAATACTGGTTTCATTCATATGAACTATATTGGTTCATGTCCATATATTATCAGTTTGTGTGTGAACTATATCCGTTTGTATATGCATAGCACTGGTTTGCACATGAACTACATTGATTCGCGTGTGTATATCAGTGGTTCCAGTACGTTTGTTATTGGTTTGTGAGTAAACTGCCTTGGTTTATGCTCGCATGTTACCGGTTTACGTATTAACTATATTGGTTTGCGTTCTGTGTCAGTCTAACGATGGATTTGTGTATGCACTATATTGGTTTCATTTGGGTAACATATCGGTTTTGCGCTTGAACTCCATTGATTGTATGTGTGTACCATGTACCATGTTTCTCGTACGAAACATACTGGTTATGCGTGCACACCCTATCACAACTTTTTGTATGAACTATATCGGTTCTGCGTGCAAACTATATTGGTTGTTCATGTGATCTTCAGCGGAAATGGGAGGGGCAAGAAACAGGAACTCAGGGGCCGGTAGAGTCATGGAGCAAGGCAAAATATTCTACATTTACGACTGACGCCTTATAACATTTAGTTACTATTGGTTACATTTCTTATGCCCAGCGATCCCGCACCGTGCTGCCTAGACAGGTGAAGTGACATGCTCATGGTCATACAGTGTCACTATCAGGACTTGAACTGACAAATGCAGGGTTTAGAGGACAAAGCCCTTACCACAATGCCCCGATGCTCACACATCTGAAACGTATATATTATTTGGCATAATATAAACTTGTCCAGGACAGATTCCTTTGAGTTTAGTATAACATTTTCAACCCATTCAAGTCCTAAATCTGGGATATTAATTCTTTCAAATAATGTATCAGTTTGCAGATTAATGTGCATGCTGTAGAATATTTTGCCTTGCTCTTAACATTGAAGAAGAAAATGGTTTGTGAATAAGTAGCTGACTACAAGCATATGTGTAGCTAGGAGTGAATAAAAAGCCAGCTGAATGCGTACCTAACAAGTCCCGTGATCATTTCAGATGTTAAAAATAATCACCACCAAGCCCTTTCACAAACATTAAGTGGCATACAAAAGTATTCAATCCCCTTGAAAGTCATAATTTTCTGCAAGACAAAAGATTTATACGCATTTATTCATTCAGTATTTTTCTTATGCTGTGACAAAACATTTCCAAGTTGAAATAAACCATTTTCTGTAGACATTTAACTGAAGAAGAAAAACCCCAAAGTTAATGTTTGCATAGGTATTTGAATCTCTGTGCTGTGGAAGCTCCATCTTTACACTAATGACAGATTCATTAGAAAGATGTCATTTAACAGTCATCATTGAACATGATGAGGTGCTACTTATGAGTCCTTTCTATCTCTCTAGATATAAACAGCCCCCTTTGTAAGGGCCGTAATCTTTGGTGGTCTGTCACTGCAAAAATGAAAACAAAGGAACATTCTACTGATGTGAGAAACAAAGTTATTGAAATGCACAAGGCAGGGAATGGTTATAAAAATATCAAAAGAGTTTGAATATCCCATTGCACACTATTGGATTCATTACTAGAAAGTGGAAGGTTCATCAAAGTACACAGACTCTGACTAGAACAGGCTATCCCTCAAAACTCAACATCAGAGTGAGACATCAACTGGTGAGAGAGGCGACTAGAAATTCAACTGACATTCTCAGACGTCTGCAATGCTCTTTAGCTGGAGTAAAGGTGCAGGGGTCCACAATTTCAAGAGTTCTCCATAAAACAGGCTCTATGGGAGGGTAGCATGAAAGAAGCCATTCCTTAAGAAGGTCCACATAAAAGAACGTATGGAGTTTGCCACAAAGCATGAGAAAGACCCAGTTAAAATGTGGGAAAAGGTTTTATGGTCATATGAGACCAAAATAGAAGTTTTTGGTCAGACTTAAGAGGTATGTGATGCGTAACACTAACATTGCCCAGGCCTAGGGATGTTTTTCATGTGCTAGGACTGAGAGTCTTGTCAGAGTTGAAGGGACAATGGATGGACACAAATACTGCACAGTTTTGCAAGAGAACTTGTTCCAGCCTGCTATGAAAGCTCGGTAGAAGATTCATCTTTCAACATGATAATGACCCTAAGCATTAGGCCAATGTGACACTGTGATAGCTCAAAAAAAGGAAGGTGAATGTTTTGGAGTGGCCAAGTCAACGCCCTAAGCTTAACCCTGTTGAGAATCTGTGGCACTACTTGAAAACTGCTGTTCAGAGGTGTCATCTCACCAACATATAGGATCTCTAGAAATCCTGCCAAGAAGAATGGGGCAGAATCAGTCCTGAGCAATGTGCAGAACTGGGGCATACTTACAAAAGAACAAAGGCTGTTACAGCAGCGAAAGGGTTCTTGACAAAGTATGAATGTGTTGGACTTAAATACTTAATGCAAACACCAACTTTGGAGTTTTCTCCAGCTTCTTCAGTTAAATATCTACAGAAAATGGTTAATTTAGACTTTGGAAATGTATTGTTACAGCCCAAGAGTTAACATTAAAGAGACTGAATGAATAAACATGGAAAAATCTTTTGTCATACAGAAAATTAGGATGACTTTTAAAGTGATTGAATACTTTTGCATGTCTCTGTATGTTTGTGAAAGGGCTTGGTGGTTATTATTTTTAACAGTATTTTCCCTTAATTCTGAAATGATCACGGGGCTGAAGTTAGGTGCACATTCTGCTGGCTTTTTATTCAATCCTAGCTACACCCAGTATATGCTTGCAGTCAGCTACTTATTCACACAACTTTTGCACACCTGTTTCTTATTCTATTTTAACAGCATGGCAAAATATTCTACAGCATGTACATTAAATAGTATCATTACAAACTAATCCATTATTTGAAAAAATAAATATTCCACATTTTGGTTCTCCACAGGTCAAAAATGTTAAAAACAACTTTAATTTAACAAAGTAATCTGTCTTGTCACAAAACTGTGAAAATTAAGGTGGTCTAACATGATTTAACACTTTACAGTGTCCATTAAATCCATCCATCCATCCATTATCCAACCCGCTATATCCTAGCTACAGGGTCACGGGGGTCTGCTGGAGCCAATCCCAGCCAACACAGGGCGCAAGGCAGGAAACAAACCCCGGGCTGGGCGCCAGCCCACCGCAGTGCCCATTAAATATCACTGTAAATCCTATTTATCAGATATTAGAGTGGAAATACGCAGGAACTTGTACCGGGCAGGGCAAAACTTGGATGCATCTTAAAAAACGCATATGCCTTGTCACAAAACTGTGAAAGGTAATGTGGCCCAATATGATGTAACTCACCTATACTGGTCCTAAATATGGAACATTTAGCTTTTAAAAGAATAGACACGATCATATTAAGTAAAATAATATACACGTTGCAGATGTGCAAGCATCAGGGCATTGTGGTAAGGGCTTTGTCCTCTAAACCCTGCATTTGTCAGTTCAAGTCCTGATAGTGACACTGTGTGACCATGAGCATGTCACTTCACCTGTCTAGATGGCACGGTGCAGGATCGCTGGGCATAAGAAATGTAACCAATAGTTACTAAATGTTATAAGGCGTCAGTCGTGAATGTAGAATATTTTGCCTTTAGAATAAGTAACTAGTTTGCAAAAGCTGTGTGAAAAAGTACAGTCGCAGGTTGCAAGCGAGCATGTAGCTGGAAGCGAATTAAAAGACAACCAAATATGTACTTAACTTCAGCCTTGTGTTCATTACAGATTCAATGGCAGATTTTATTAAATAGTAATAATTACCACCAAGTCCTTTCTCAAACCTATTGTGCGGAAAAAATACTGCGCTGTTTAAATCCAGATATATTACCGATATTACAGGGGTGACCATTGCAGTTTAATCAGAGAATAACTTTGTGTTAGAGAAAATGCAGTAGTTTTTTTTTATTTCTATAATATTAGTCAAATTTTAGAAAGCAGCTCCCAAATGGAACCTCCTGTCCCCATATTCATAAGATGTGTGGCTTCATAAGGGTTGGACTTCATACATCTAAGGACACATAGATAACTTTGATGGACATCATTCATATTTCAAGGAACTACTGAGAGTGAGCTTACCCTGCTGACCAACCACAATGTCAAAAGCAAATGTTCCCGTAAATCACGAAAGCATTGCCTTGCTCATACAACTGTTTCAAAAGTCACCATTTTGGAAGCATGTATGGAGTAGACCATCCTGCTTTGTCAGCTGTACACTTTGAATTCATTCCTTATTGTTTCCTTTTCATGCAGCCTTACTCTATGTGATATTTGATAAGATTTTAGTCCAGGTATTCAGTTTTTAATCAGATTGTCATTATGTTTTTTCTCTTACATAATGTACAGTCATGTGAACTCCTTCATCACAATGAATTCAAGTATTTAATTAAAGCTGTGTAGTATGAAACACAAGATCTTTTTGTGAAAGGCACCTTGGACAGCAACATCTGCTAAATGATTAAACAAATAAATAAGCAAATCAAGTAACTAACTGGATTTCTTACAAATTGTCTTTAATATGATGAATTTTACTTTGAAACTTGTTATGTGGTAATATTCCCTAATACCACAGTTAAGAATACTGTATATTTTTGGAAGAGTCTACCTAGAAATTCATAATAGTATGTAAACTGACTTCATTTCACTGCCATTTGCTGGTTTATTTTTCAACTCATTAAATTTAGAGTGTTAGTCAAAGAATCTACTATGATATTTACCTGACAGATACTATACCACCATCGATGCAACTTGAGTTTTTTTGAAGATGTAAGATAATGAATGGCACTTATATTCTCTGGAACTGTTAATCAATTTGAAATTGATCTGCCTCATTGCATTGTATGTTTAATTGGTGTGTTTGTCTGCATAGATCATATAATTTTCAGATGTATGTATTTTTTTATTTTAGCTATAAACTTCAATGAAGGGCTCTATACAAAAATAAACAAAAACAGCGAATGGGCTGTTGAAGATTTTCAACCCACAACTCTGGAGCTGTGAGCAGCAAAACTAGGCACTGTTTCACAATGCCATCCAAGCTATACATCAGTTTAAAATGTTCTCTGATTGGAGTTGTCAAGATTCAAGAACCAGTTTGATTTGTGATGTCATGATCGCCTACATTTTGTGGTGCTGGCTGCTATCATGCTACATGCTGTTAGGCACGTACATCTGTTACATCATGGCATCCATCTTCATTAAGGTCATGGTATGTTAGAAGGCTTGCTTATATAAAGAAAGGCTATATAGAAAAGAATAAGAAAGCTCATTAAAATATTTAGAAAATAATTAATGAATGAATTAGATTTGATGGCAAATTTTGTATTGCCCAATGGTGTATGTTGCCAATATCAGATATTTAATGTTTTGATTTTTGGTATGTCGCACAGGTCAGTCCAAATCAGTCTTTTTATAGAATCAAGAGGTTTGGACATAGATTTAGAACATTAGAAGATTACAACAATCTAGACAAGAACAGGCTATTCTGCCCAACAAAGCTTGCCAGTCCTATCCACTTAGGTCTTCCAAAATAACATCAAGTCTAGTTTTGAAAGTCACTAATGTCCTACTACTTTCCACAGTACTTGGTTGCTTATTCCAAGTGTCTATGGTTCTCTCTGTAAAGCAAAGCTTTAATTGTGCTCTAATTATTCTCCAAACACATTCATTTGGTTTGACCATCAAAGTCCTAACCTATTTATTCATCCATTAATTTTCTGAACCTTCACCCTGGATGGGATGCCAGTCAATCACACACATATACAGTAGATACCAACATTCGCTTATACTACACAAAGTTTCATCCATCCATCCTTCCATGCATCACTTTGCTTTCTTGCTCAATGCAAGACTGTGCAGAAATGATGCCAGAAATGAAGCACAACACAGAAGACAAGCCTGGAGGCAATGCCAATTCATCAAAGGGCACAGAACTAGCATATAGCTGCCCAGAAGTGTAACATTCATGTCTTTCAGCAATAGGAGTCAAGAGTATCTGAGGAAAAAAATCAAACACAGATAATGTGTGGAAATAAAATGCAGTCCTTATAACAATGAGGCAACAAACCTAACCAGTGTGCCATTTCACCGGCCCCTTTGGACAATGTAATATCTTAGTATTTGCATACTAGGCAATCCTTTTTATAGTCACAGATATAAAATGTCCTTCCTGGAAGTAGTAGCAGATAAAAAGAAAAAAAAGTTAATTAAAGCAAGTTATTTTAGCCAAAGGGATGCTTTCCAGACATTTTAATTATGCACCATTCACTTAGATTTAGTTTAGCTTATTTCTGTCATGTTTTTAAGCAGAAAAGATATAAGCTGTAAGGAAACCGTATTAGCCCAGCAGAAGAAGACATTAATCAATGCTAGATCTTACACCTTGATAATCACTACAGGCACCATTTGTTAAGTAAAGCAAAAGGCAACAAAACAATTTGCATACATATCTGCATGAAGTGCAGAACTGCAATATGAATGTAAGTCCCAGAACAATGGAAAGTATTGTTATTATTATTTCTAACCTTAGGCATAATAGATTGTGTCGCTGAACTATGTCTTCGGATCCATTTTTAAAGTATTTAATGGGCTGTAGAGCTCCAGCAGTCCCTAAAAGAAAGTGCCATTTTGTAAATACAGTAATGCACATTGCAGCATGATGTGCTTGTGTTTTACTTTAATCACCCTTTACACCATCTTCACGTATGTTTCAAATCAGAGTGGCACTGGTGAGTGAGAAACATCATGCAACACTGTACACTCCTTATACAGTATCTCTGCTAATAAAAGAGATAAACTTGTATATTATGATAAACAGCACAAAGAATCAGCTTACTATTACCTTTGTTTTACAGACACACTCTAGTCTCTCCCCCACACTACAAGCATGAAACAGTATATCCTTTGCTTTTTCTTCTGCTACTGCATATCAATTGACATCATTGATTATATAATGCTTAAATATGTTTGTTTGGCTTCTCTTAAACCTGGTGATTTTGAAATTGCAAGTTACTCAGTCTAAGTTGCTAAGAAGAAATAAAGGCAGCCATAGATACATTCAGTAAGAGAACAAAGCTGTTATCTACAGGGAGCACAAGAACAGAAAACAATGAACAGGACCATTTACAAAGCAGTGAAGCAAAATACTATATTTCTCAAGGTTATGTGTATTGAAGGAGAAACACAGAATATGAAAAGAGACTTTTGAAATGTATGCAAGGAGGAATATTGAGGGAAAAACAAAAGAAAAATGAAAACATTTTCCATATAGTGCTCACGGATACAAAGCTTTTGAAAATGACTTCAGGCAAACGTGGCTCGTAAATATACTAAAATGATAAAGCCTGTTGAGTACTTCAAGTCTACTTTAACATCAAGTGTTAAACAATAGCAGTTTTGTTTAGTGATATACTGTAAAGTGAAGGGAGCTAATGAGTCAAAAGCAGGCTGACTGGCTAACTGGCTAATATAATTTTCTTCATTAATTCTTTATTCTTCATTCGGGTAAAATGCAACCATTCATTCATCTGTCTGTTATCTCTGTTCATCCAGTCATCCATATATTCCTAGCTTGTTTAACTGAGTGAATATCTGCAGGGTCTTACTGGCACAAAGACAGGAACCAACCCTGATCAAGAAATTATGTGGGTCTTCACATTACAAAGAGTATGAACCTCTGTTTTATGGAGATGTGTGCCGGTTCTTCATATAGTGTCACTAATATATCAAAGTAATTTTTAATGCAACATTGTATATTTAGGACTATTCCTATTAAAAGACGTTTCACCATTAAATAATTTAAGCTATCCTGAGTATGGCCTCATGCATAGATTCTAAAGCTATAATTTAACAATAAAAATGAATAACATCTTTGAAGTATTGATTACGTAGCTATAATAATACATGTTAAATGTGACTTTAATGATTTCAAGGATGTGGCATAGATAAAACTAAGTTCAAAACAGATGAATAGCACTACACAACAGTTCCACAAATTAAAGAGCTGGTCATAATATATATAGATGTGCTTTTAGCCAATATTTAAAAAAAAATACCAGCGCTGCAAATTTTAATCTTAGTGCCACTATATGGCCTGATCTTCACACTTTTATTTGGTGCAGGCTCTAGTTGGTTTCTGTGTACTGTAACAAATTGCTTTGCAAATCATTTAAGTTAACCTTTTTAAGTGAGCTCAGGCCTCTTGCCTTTTTCCCTTCCCAAGTGAGCGTAATATTGATTAATTATTATTCCATTACATAGCAGCCTGGGAGTGTGGGCTATAAAGATGGCAGAAATAAAGTTAGGTATTGCTCACACTTTGGTCTTGGCCCCAAGTAGTTTTCAAACTGCTATCCGTTGTAGAAAACATATTTGTATTTTGGTAGAGATGCTAGCAATTTGGATTGAATACTGTTTCCACTTCTTTCTTTTCTGCACTGTTTCACCATCATTTGCTCCAATATCCTTTTTTCTTTATCTCGGATTTTTCTTCTAGCAATGGTATGGTTTCCATATTGGGCTTCCTGGCCTTATAAAATACTTTTCCTGTTATTTTTCCTGCTACTTTCATGTTTTTTTCAAGTGTTTTTGATATTACATTTAGATTCCTCTATATGTACTCTGAATTGCTTTTCATTTAATTAAGAATCTTGGACAGATGTTTTATTGAAAAATGAATTAAAAATCCCATTTCAATAGTCTAACCTGCTTGCTATGAATATGAATTACACATTCAGTATGCAACATAGATGTAGTTTTGCAATGTTGTAAAGAAAAAAATACAGAGATATAGAAAGAGCTTTAGATATGTCTAGCTTCAACACACAGCACTCTAGTTCTGCCAACTTAGAATTGTCTATAACTATCAATATCTCAGTTTCATCACTAATTAATTTTAAAATTACTGATTCCATCCAGAGGTTAATCTTACATGCAGTATAAATGAACACAGGGACAAACATAGAGCCTTTTAGATAGAGAAGACTAGCATTTCATCTGTATAATAATAAATCCTACACTATCTACAATTTGTGTTCCAAAGAAAGCTACTGAGAATTAATAGTAAGGTTTATAAAACTGAGTCTTGTGGTATGCCCTGAAAAATGAGGATGACAAAAGATTCATGGAAACTTACAGCAACAAACCGCTGTCTAATAAAAGAATGAAAATTAGTGCCCTTAGAAAGAAGAATGACTGCAAATGACCGAGAAGGGCTAACTCGTAAAAGAGCATTCCTGCCTGGGCTGAAGCCCCTGAATCCACATCATTAAAAAATTATTTACCACTTTGATTACCACAGTATCAATGGTACATTGGCAGAAAAAATGTAGTTCAGTGCTTCAAACAGAACATGTGAATGTGTCTCCACACTTGAAATGCCATAGCATGTTTTAATACTTGAAAACAGTGAAGTTGTGTTTAGCATGCAGACACAAGCTCCTGGGAACTGAGTTTAAATCCCACCCCAGACACTGCTTGGAGTTTCCATGTTCTTGCATATTGGTTAAGGCTTTGGACTTCACAACCTGAGTTTGTGGGTTCAAATCCCACTACTGACATTGTGTGGCTATGAGCAAGTAACTTGACCTGCCTGTGCTTCAATTATAACAAAAGAAATGTAACCAATTGTATCTCAGATGTTGTAAGTTGCCTTGGATAAAGGCATCAGCCAAATAAGTAAATGTAATGTAATGCTCAGTGTCTGGGCAGGTTTTTTAGGGTGGGTTGTAATTGAGCTACAGTGAATCTACTTGTCACAACTGATGTTGGAAAAAACGTCATAAGCTGTCAGTTCCATTAGAGTAACTTGAAGAGCTATGTGCTAAATTGAGGAGAAGAACTTATAAGCTGGTTTTCTCTGAAGTTCTGCCCTAGCCACATGGCAGTTCAGGAAAAATTGCACTCAGAAGGTTTAACACATATCTAAGATCTTGGTGTAGAATAGAGGGATGAAGTTTTATTGGACAGTGGGATGTCTTTTGGGACAGATGAACTTGTCCTACCAGAATGGGATACATTCAAACTGGAGTAAACAGATGCATTTGGAAGTCAGAATTACTAGAGTCAAGTACAGTTTAAACTAGTGGTTTTTAGTAGAGTGGTTTTATTTAAGGACGTGAACAACAACAATGATACAAATATACACGTACAATGTAACTTCGAAATTACTAGTGTCTACAGACACTAATATGATTAGTAATACACTAAAATGTCTTGCATTCACATCAGAAGTATTACAATAAAATAAATGAACAGAAGCTTTTTGTGGCTGTGCGTAGTAATGATGTCATTGCAGTAACAGAATTCTGGCTAAATCTAAAGTTGAAGTATAATTTATTTCAATATACGATGTTTAGAAAAAAGACAGGCAAAATGAAAAAGGTGTGTGGGGCATATCCAATAACATAATAGAGGATTTATGCAGAAGAGCCACATCTTAGTGAGAATATGGAGATTCAACTACAATGCTGAAAGAGTAGAGGCAGGGAGCAATGTTAATATGTAACTTTGTAAATAACACCTAAGAATGAAGAGGAAATGGGGATTTTATAGTAATGAGGTCATTAATTACCCAGATATTAAATGAAAAAGTAATGGCGCTCTGAAACAGGAATTCGTAAATGTCACCAGTGACTTTTTTTCAACTCAGTTTGTTAAAACACTAATTACAGAAGACTGTCTGAATTTATTATTCAGTAATAATAAGGAAAGAATTCAAAGGATAGAAGTAACTGAACAATTAAGATCTAATGATCATAATATAATTAGGACTGCACCTAATGACTATTTTTTAAATGAGTAGTCTAGCGATTATTTTTTCGTTGTTGAATAGTCTAATAAATAACTTGTAGCATCCACAGAGACATCTGTTACTTTAAATGTAAGGCTGAAGGGATTTACTGCATATCATGGGATGGTGCGTATGTTACGGGATATAGATAAAGGAAGTAGATGGCACATATGTATTAAGCCATCCTATGGTTCTGAGTCCTTTTAATAGAATAAAGTTACAGAACATATAACATAGTGTCAGAGTAAAAAACTAAATACTTAAAATAAACATTTATGGATGTCGTCTGAGTTTCTTCACCTGGAATGGACCAGGATTCAGTAAATTAACCAGACTCGTGTCGAAAGTTCGGACAGCACATACAGCTAATGTTCACAAGTCCACTTCAACACAAAGGGGAAAAGGAAAAGTATAGTTACTTGCAGCTGTGGATTGGTGACAAAGGACAAGACATCTGCAACAGATGACAGTAGGAAATTACAAACATCATGACCATTTTGAGGCTTATGTAATGCAAAAAGCAATCGTTTGAGCAGTCTTGACTGAGCTATGGCTACTAGTCAAACACTGTGCATATGGGGATAGCTACAGACATTTGTTACTTTAAATGTAAGGCTGATGGGATTAACTGCATATTATGGGATGGTATGTATATTATGTGTTATAGATGGAGGAAGTACACGTCACATGTAACAAGCCATCCTGTGGTTCTGAGTCCTTTAAATAGAATAAATCAGCAGGAGTTACAACAAAGTTGTCTGTCAACAGTAATAATTTTCGATTACTCCATTCAAAATCTAACAAATACCACAAACCAAACTGTGGTGTTATGGGTCCACAGCTCGCTCAGCAAAGGCCAGCAGTTTTAGTTTAACTAAATAATCATCGCGCTCACGGCTTAGTGAGGGGGCATGGTGGCTGTAGCATGATCTCAGGGCGATCTGCGGTGTGGGCGTTTCTCACCTAGTACACAGGTGTGGGACTGCCCACATCCATGATTGTTCCTGAAGCTGCTAATGTGCTGCAGCTGCTATGGCCCCACCCCCCTCAATATATAGAAGCGCAAATCGGTTAACAAGGGAGGAACTAAAAGAGAACAATGTAAAAGAAGAAGGAAGAGAGAGAAAGATGGAGGTGGCTGGAGAAAGCAGGAGAGAGAGAGAGAGACAGTGCTAGTGGGCGAGCGAGCGAACGAGAACTCGCAGGCAGCTGTGGGGAAGCCAGGGTGTTAGGCCGACACCCAGGAGTCGAAGTAGAAGTCACTCCCGCTGAGCGATCATGTAGCGTGACCAATGAGAAAAGACCGTCTGCGTAAGGCCAGGACGGCTGTGGGAGTTGGGAGGCTTAGAGGTGAAGTCCTTGGTGTGGGTGTCCTGGATGCCAAGGTTACCAAGTCTCAGGCCTGGGATGAGTGCCAGACCGAATCCAGGATCGGGAGGACTCCAGACCTGTGTGTGAGTGACAGAAAGGACAGCTGCTGAGAGAGTGTCTCGCCTGCTGAAAAGCCCAACTTGGAGGAGCAGGTGAGACACTAGTGTAGGAAAGCACCGGGCTTGTAGTTGATTTTAAGGACGGCTTCCAGCTTCGTTTGAACCTCGTTGTTTTTAAAGGATTGTTTTTGTATATTTTTAACCTCCACATTTATTTTATGGATTATTTATTTAATGAAGACTTTTTGAGAATCAATGCACTATTTAATTGAACACTTTGTTTTTGTTTGACTATTTTAAATAAAAGCACTTTGCACTTTTTAAACCATCCCTTTGCTATTGTTGCCTCACTGTCTAGCTCACCTCGGTTATATCTATCGACGGTGTTGGGTTCAAGGGCTCCTGAACAGCTGATGGGAGCATGGAGCAGAACCCACATCGTCACACAAACATGAAAAAATGTTATCATTGAGTATCAACAGTGTATTGTGTAATTAAGTGCAAAACGAAATACAAACACAAAAACTTTCCAAATCAAAATAATTTCAGCTCACAAATAAATGTTTGATAACAAAAGTAGTGCAGTTTGAATAAGATATTATAGATCAGATCTGTTTAGCAGTACAACATATGTATAAAATCAGAAGATCAAATAACAATGGAGTGTGTTTGAATTAGATTTCAGTATCACACAAGCACATAATCTGTTTAGTAGTCCAACATTAGTGCAAAAATCAGTTTAAGTAACACAACTTATCAACTTGAGTAACATTTAAGATTATATAACAAAAACATGGGCAAAAAAAACTAATATAAAGTGAGAGTAAAGTAACATCATAAACCTCAAAATAATCACTAACTAGCAATATGTTATCCTGCTTATTATACACTATTTCTGTTACACTGTACATTACTTTTAGATCATACCTATTTTTTTGTTACTAAGTATAAACTTCCTCCAAAAAAACCCAAAAGTCTTGATACTCAGCGCTACTAATGCATTGTTGTTGGGATGATGGGTCCTTTATAAAGTTCAGCGCCTAAGAAAATAAATGACTGTAGAATGCAGTGATTTGCTAATCAGAACTAATAAAGGTAATTAGAACTTACAGCGCTGTCTTGGCAGTGTCTTCATAGAAAACTCTGGAATGCTTCAGTCTTAGATATTCCTGTATAGCAGTTGTGCTGTTATGATATGACATTTGACATTTACACAGTGTACTGAAAACAGTATTATTTGATTTTAGTTTAAAGTACTCCCACACTTTAGAAATTTGAGGTTTTTTACACAAAGAACCTACAACTGAACTAGGTGTTGATCACTTGAAAGATGGTAAAAACGTATGCCGCATCAACCGACAAATTTAAATAAAATCGCAGTAGGAGCACTAATGTGTTTTACATTATTTTGCCACATTTTTTCACAGTATTTTGTTTAACTTTGTATATAAAAAATTAATACTGCAAAACTTTATTTTAGTAAAACAAATTATAAATAAATCCGGCCAAGTCTAAAAGAGACAAACTGAGACAAACATTTAAGTAAGGCGAAGAACAGTGGAGTAGGTTTTAATATTTATTTCACATAGCACATAGCATATTTAAACTCTAAATAATTTCAGAGGAAACAGCTGTGGATGAATAAGGAACTAAGAAATTGCAAAAACAGGTGTATAACACATACAAAACAAATACCTGTAGTTGGTGGGGGGCAATGGATAAAAAGGATATTAAGAATACTAAAGAATACTCAAATGTGTTTGGTGAAGACCATTGCAGAAAATACAAAAGCTGACCCAAAAATGAAATGACCCAAGTTGACCCAAAAAGTTCAAGGAAGAGAAGTGTGTTAAACTTACGTAATCAGTTCCACTACATGGCCTCTTTGGAATGCCGATTCTCTGTCTGGTCTAATAAGAATAACTTATCATAAATTTACATCCTCTGATGTCACCAGAATGCACCATTTAAACACTTGGTCAGTGAACAAAGAGACATAACTCAACAATTGGCAACTTCAATGAATAAAGCTTTGCACCAATTGTCAACCAAAAGGTTGGACCTAAATGGAGAAACCAATGGCAAAATGTCAACTACTTCCTTTTTAACCCATTGCCAACATTAGATCTGTGCTGTTTATATGTTCTTCCTACTCTCGACCAGGGTTTACCTCTGTTTCATATACAGTAGACTAACTCTAGGATGTGGCCTGAACAAAGGCCGGAGCGAACCCTTTAATTACTGAGGGCAACCTGTTAAATTAATTCTTATAGTAATAAAGTAACACAGGTGATTCTGTAGGTTTATAATTAAATCTAATCAAGGGAAATGTATATTAAAATGCATGACTGTAGGTTCCTTTTTAAATTTGTA
Source organism: Polypterus bichir lapradei (assembly GCA_026402145.1). Taxonomy (NCBI): domain Eukaryota; kingdom Metazoa; phylum Chordata; class Cladistia; order Polypteriformes; family Polypteridae; genus Polypterus; species Polypterus bichir. The sequence goes on along the minus strand of JANRMT010062808.1, from coordinate 28,647,962 downwards.
AAAAAACTTAATTACTTGCTAATGATCTCAGAAGTGGAAATATTACTTAAGTACAGTAGTGTCTTGTATTTTGCATTAATTGCTGTTTGAACCAGTGCCTGATCTTTATTTTAGGCCCCCTTTTAATATAATTAAGGATGCAAACTTTACAGAAGACAGTGAAGTGAAAATGAGACTCCTATAAATTAAAAGGCATGACAAAAATATAAACCACACACTGCAGTGTCTTTCTGAATAAGAACTGAGAGCAGAAAAAGGCCAACTAATTAAATAAATAGTATAATAAAAGCAGTATCAGTAATTGCTACCAAAGAGTGCCAATTAACAAAAAAACAAGTGACAATGAACATTAAAATAGTGTGTTTACTTCAGTGGCATTTCCAATTTTATAATCATTTGTTAGCCATGTCTATAAATAACCAAAAAGTTCAAAATAAATTACAAGCAAAATTAGGAAAAACAGCCATCCTTGTTAAATTCAAAGAAAAAGTGTATTATCCCAATTGGGAATTATAGATTGACATTATAAAGAAAGTTACTGGAAAATAATTGCATGGTTAATTAAGATAGGAGACAAATTGGTGGAAGAAATTATTCAGAACAGAAATATGCACTGACTGTGACCCTCCATTGACAGAGGGAGTAGCTAGGATTTTACAAATTGAAAAATTAACTGTCATCCAGGTCATCTAAAGCCAGGCCATTAGGGTGAATTCTGTGGTAAGGAATAAATAAGCATATGCCTTATTTCTTGGTGGCTTATAATACCATGATTATGTTGAATATAAACTGTAGCATACTTGGAAATACTGGTATTAAAAATAATTTACTTGCTTAAATAGCAGCCTTAAAGGATAATACCCTTTGAAAAAGCTGATGTCTTTAGTTATCAAAAGGAAAGTGGATTGATGGACTATCATATAGGATAAAAAACAGTCTAAACAAGAATTGCTAACCCCTTACAGTTGAATGCTATGATTTGATGATGTAAATGTGTTATCTAATTGTGTAGCATTTTCTGAAATAGAGTGGCTAGCACTACTGCTTCAGTAATCAAGGCTCCTGGGGTCAAATCCTACGCCCAGTCACTGTCTGTGTGGGCTATGTAAGCTCTCACCATATCTGCATGAGTTTTCTTTCAGTTACTAGGGTTTTCTTCCCACATAGCTGGAAATATCTGGGTTAATTGGTGATTCTAAGTAGGCCCAATGAGAACATCCGTGGGTCTTGCAATGAACTGCTTTCACTCCTCATTGTGCAATGATAGATGTCCCCGTGACACTGAATTCAATTGAGCAGATTGGAGGAAAATGAACAAGATGAACATTTTCAGCACATTTTCAAAATTATTAATTAGTCTTTTTTCAAATATAAAAAACACTGAAAAGGCTCCTATATTCCCTAAATATCTAAAATTATAGTATATATAGCTTACATTATTTAGAAAAAAATAAACTAAATAAAGTAAGACTTATGGCAGGATTCTCACACTATACAGTAAGAAAAATGTTGTAGACCATTAAACGAACTAATGGAATAAAAATTAGAAGAACCTGGCAATTAATCATTACATCCGTTTTCAAGATTAACAATTTCATGGATATTCAAAATGTAAATTATGTTTATTAATAATAATAAATGGTAGAAGCAAATAAAGAATTCATATTACTTTATATGAGTATCTACTGTAGTTTGCTTTGCCTCAATAAAAGCTATATCTTTCAACAGTAATTCGGAGTATCAATAAAAGTATTTTAATTAATTGTTACAATTTATTCTTAATACAAAAATGTACATGTTTTCAGACCTTTCAAAAGTATCGCAACTTTGTGGAAAGCTAAATTATGAAATGAGAGCTATTTTAAGAGAACTGGATGCAGATGTATTTTACCAGCCAGCATGTACTGTACTTTGCATTTTATAGGACAAGCAGTACATATTTGTCCTTTGTATTTGGATTAATGCTGTGTAATTATGCCACTTCTCACACCTTCCATTTAAAGCATTATGAAAAATGTGAACCATCACCTCTAAAGCTGCTAACCTGGCTGTATGTAGCTACAAACTGGAGGTTCCAGCTGTTAAATTGCCACCTAAGCAGCATTTAAAATTGGCATAAGCTTCCTATGACCATTACTAGAAGCTAAAGCTTATCCAGCCCAGTGTGTCCTTTGTCAGGTCATAATACAGTCTTAGCCCTCTCATTGGAAGATGGACAACATGCCACTCTCCAATATTTATAGTCTAGAGCCTCTTTCTTTATGAATACAGCTTATCAATAATAATGGTTAATTCTTGCCAGACTGTCCTCTTATGGAAGGTTAGGTCCCATCTCTCTCTACATAGGGAGCATGTTTGAGCTGCCTATTGTACAAAATGTTTCACATCACTTCATCACCCACACTGATCTCATTGTTGATATTTTTATGGTAACACGTTATTTTAGGTTCTGCAAAATGCATCTATTACTCATTCATTATTATGCACTTCTTTGTGTTTTCACAACACTTATAAAGCACCAGTAACAATGCACTGCACAATAACGTGCAGTAAATACACTTGACTTGAATATTCATAGTTTTCATCTTCTTTCTCTGTAAATTTAGCATTCGCTTGCTCAGAGGTTGGTGCGCTTGCTGCTTCCTGAGCAGCTCTTCTTTTCTCCACCCTAGCGGCCCGCTTCTTCTCTTCTTTCAACTGCATATTTTCGTGTTAAAACTGATTAAGTCAGTGTTTGAGTTACTTAGTACGTTTTCTTTAATTTTTCACTAAAGCTGGCACTTAAGTCTTCAATCTGCCTCAAGAATGACTTAAGATATGAAGAGGTAGGGGAAGTGACAGCGAAAGTGGTAGGGAATGAGAACGGCGCCTGTACGCATGCACCACAATGCCACCCGCTGATTTAATTTGATTCTACAAAAAAATAAAATGAAAATAAAAAGAGGAATAACCTTGGAGGTCAATCATCATCCTGAAAGCAGATAGTAGATGTCACGTAGTATATGTAAACCAAATTTTAGTTCAATAGGTTGAACGATTTGAGAGCTACAAGTGATTTAAAATCCTGGACAGACAAACGAACAGCCACGGTAAGGTATTATATATAAAGAAGATCAGTAAAGTGTTTATTCATTTCTGCAAAGTGACCTACTAAGCAAAACTTCACTTTCGAGTGGTCTAAGGTTGCTTAACTGAAACGCATTTCTTTTAATATTATATGTTTATCGTAAGACGTGTGAATCCTTCATATTAACAAGTAATTTTTGCAACATGCCAATATGCCACACTGTGCAGAGATGAATAACCAATCTTCTGATGTTTTCTAAGTATTATGAAGACCAAAAGAAGTCTTTGTTAAGGTCTTGTTACATAAGAGTAAATGCGTAATAGATGCATTTTTGCAGCACTTAATGTGTTACCGTTTTTGTTTTTTTCCCCAGGTTTTCATAAACACCTTTCAAAGAAAAGAAGCAGCAGGTTTGCTTCACACAGTTCTCAAGCACTAACTGACCAACTGACCTTTAATTCAATCCTACCTTCCTCTAAAGACTGCATTTCTCATCTAATCTTGTCTTTGACATCTTTACTCCCCAGGTTTGTTCCCACCTTCCGCTGCTATATTTGTAAACTATTTTTTACTTTTCAGATACACATGTGATGAAGAATGCATAGCAAAAAACATTGTGTCTCTAACCATCTCTTCTTTTTTTAGTGTAGGAATAACCTTTTCTTCTAATACTGTCAAGGAAAATGGGGAAGGTTTCACAGGAAAAATAGATGGATGGAAACGAGACTGTACATGCAACTTGTACACTTGTATAGATCATCTGGCAGCAACTCACTAGAGATATTCCTCTCATAGGAAATTCTGCATGCTGAAGAGATGTTGATTAAACAAGCAATTTGGTGGTTAAAAGTCTCAGCCACTAAGCAACACTTTCATAAACAATAACTGGCCTACATACAAAAGCAACCCATTTAAAAAGGTAAGAGTATTAATTGTTGCTAGGTCCTCTAATAGAGGCTGTTTTCCCAAAGAAACTATTAAACTGATGGATATAGCACACCTTGCACATGCAGTTATTTTTACAAATCCCAGCACGGTGCCTTACACCAGACTTCCACTATGTTAATTTATTTGTTTGTATTTGTGTCTTCTCAATTCACCCATATAAATTAATAAAAGCCAAAATGAGAGCATAAGCTAAAGGCAGCCCCAGCTGAGCTGGCTGCAAAGTCATTTTCTCAGCTGGATAACACGTCTAAAGCCATTTTGAGAGAAAGAAAAGCAAATAGAGCAGCTGGGAAATGACATTATGCAAGGGACTATTTGGAGTTCTGCTCATTATTTCAGGTGTGTAACAACCATCAGTATTACCTCAGCCATCATAGGCTCACTATTGTGTGCAAACGGGTTTAGAAAATCAATGGCTATGTATGGCTAATCTCAAGATCAACAGATGAATTGATATGCTGTCATTACTGAAAACAAAAAAAGCTAAGTTCCGCATCATCCAGTGTTCAGCAAATAAAATGTATTAAGCTTAATGAAATTACATACACATTTAACTCCACAGAAAACAGATAGAAATTGTCAGATAGGCTTATATGTTAACAAATATTTTTAATAAATGGCAAACGGTTAAGATTATCTTCATATATGATTGGTTTTTTTTTAATAAAGCAGATTACTTAAAATATCTTGTAAAACTTTTGCTCAGAAGCCTAATTAAAGGATGTCTTAGTATTACTCTGCCTAAAATGGAACTGTCTAAAAATAAAAAAATATTCTCCTCCAGGGAAACCATCTAACTTTAAAGCCATAATAAAAAAAATAACTTACTTGCCATGTGTCCTAAAAAATATTATTTCCTTTGGTTGTGTCCCTTTAATGTTTTAAATAATGCAAGTCAAGCACAACTTTATACATTCTGTAGGTGTTGTCCATGTTTCTATAAGTTATGTTTTTGGTTATTTTAACTAAATTTTCCTATTTAAATTTGCACTACAGCAGTAGGCAGAAATCCATCTACATGTGACATTGGACTCTTTGTAACATCAGATTATTTATTTATCATGCATTCTATTTTTAGTATATATGTGTCAACTCAAATCTACTGTATCATTGTATCCAATTCAAGAAAACTATAACTTAATGCATGATACTTTAAATGGAATTTTTGGTGAAAATGTTCATACTAAAGACTCACTAAACATTTGTGAAGATTCTGGTTTACAGTTATATCCTAGAGCCTAAAATGATGTAACATACGTATTGCAACATGTAATGGTGCTATAATTTTGTAAACTCATTACATGTTTTGGACTAGCGTATTCTAACTCTGCTCTTAAAAACTGACAAGAAGGTTTATTGTGACAATACTGTATGAAATGCATACTTTGCTCTTGTTCCAAAATAATGATTTTGTTGAAATTAAAACATGAATAAAATAATGCAATACTTTATATTTAGTGTCTCTTATTATAGTGTTCTCACATTGTAACTGCTCAATAATTATACCTGGCTAACTACAGCATGATTACCATGTGGCTTTACTGTCATAGCCATACACCGTATTGCTGCATACAGTTAGTGTTGCCTGGTCTGTGGGTTTCCCATCAAACTGGGCTATTTTTGATCATTGTCTGCAAGAAAAAAAGGACTTTTGCGGGTTGTGTTTTTTTGGGATACTTTTTTAAAAACAATGCAGTATTTTGGGCTATTTCTCAACACAACACCCCAAATAATTTTGATTTTCACTCATCTGGCACCCATTCCCTTGCTGTTTGCACTTGTGTATGTTCTTTACACATAAACCATTATGTGATGGTAAATACCCATGCTATTACTCTGAAATACCTCAGAAGGGAAGTCCAAAAACCTTTGATGATATGTACCTAACTGTCATGCTCTGACACTGCTTTCCATGTATCATTTTGTCTACCTCAGGCACTGGGCAATTTTGTTGGCCAAATGTGTTATTTGTAAGCCATCCTTGGGGGATAATTTATTTAGTAACTTGGAAACCCAAGAACCAAATATATTGGTACAAACAACATTCCCTGGGACCATTGTGCAGGATATACATAAACAAAGGACAAGTGCAAAACCAATGAGGAACTATACTATACTATAAACATCCATCCATCCATCCATTATCCATCCCGCTATATCCTAACTACAGGGTCATGGGGGTCTGCTGGAGCCAATCCCAGCCAACACAGGGTGCAAGGCAGGAAACAAACCCCGGGCAGGGCACCAGCCCATCGCAGGGTGTGCACACACACACACACACACCAAGCACACACTAGGGACAATTTACAATCGCCAGTGCACCTAACCTGTATGTTCTTGGACTGTGGGAGGAAACCGGAGTACCCAGAGGAAACCCACGCACACATGAGGAGAATATGCAAACTCCATGCCTTAACAGATCTATTATAAAAAAAAATCTTGGGGAGACAGACTAGGGAGACGAGACATGATCTTCTCAGAAGACAATTTGATGTCCCACAAGAGACACTTTAACTTGCTCCCAGCTCTTAAGAAAATGACAAGCGACAAGCAAAACATGCAGCTCGCAGCAGATGATCCGACCACTTCTCCTTGCGTGCATTCAGCCACACTAACCCCCCCCCCTTCACAACGCGAGCAGCAGAGACACAAAGTGGCAAAAAGGACAGCGGCTGTACAGGCTTTAAATTAATCGACCCCCCTTCACAACGCGAGCAGCGTCACGCGAGACAAGGCAGTGAGCCATCATTTAAAACAAGTCCACGCACATCTAACCTATGCATCATGTGCTCCCAGCTCTTAAAAAAACAACATGCAACAAGCAGAACAGGCAGCTCACCAGCAGCAGAAAGACAGCAGATGATCCGACGGCATCTCCTTAGTGTGCGTTCAGCCGCCCCCCCTTCACAACGCGAGCAGTGTTATACGTCTTGCAAGAAACAGATGTAACCACGCCCGGGGCCGTAAATAAAGGACAAGTATTGTTTTTACAAAAGTTTTTAAAGTAAAAGTGAAAATAATGCTTATGTAACAATTCCCATGAAAATAACAATCTCTTTAAATTGTATATCCGGTAAACTAAACACGGGGGTGAGCCCCCTAGTAATAAATAAATGGTAAATGAGTAGATAGTAAATACATTGAAATAAATAGTAATAAGCAAATAAAGAACAGCAAGAATAATTTTTGCTTTGTGTTTACTTATACAGATAAGCAGAAATTTACAACTTACAAACACAATAATAATGCTGTTAGGTAATTAATAACTGCATAAGCAAATGATCACAAACTGGTAGCATGCAAAAAACAGGCTGCAGGAAAATTAGATTAATTTTTAAATCCTTAAAGTCTTAATCATTGCACAATGACCCAAGTCTGTTCATTACCTATTCTTTTGATTTTTTAAGAAAATAAAATCTGCCATATTTCTCTGTCGTGATTTTGTACGTTCTTTAGGACAGATGATCATTCCAAACAATCATTACAATGTGAAAGGGACAAAAAGTACAATGGAGGGTGAAACATGCAAACTCTACAGAGACAATGACAGATCCTATGGCTATGAGCGTTAACCACGCAGTGTACAGTAGAAGTGGTTATAGTCATTACATATAGAGGTGAATTCACAGCAATATGAATACAGTATCCTTGTGCATCTATTCATCCATTTTAAAACAAAATATATCCTCACAATTACATTCACATACTAACTCACAGCAGGGGTTGATTAGTGTTTCATTAGAGAAGGAAGAGTCCCTACAGCAGTATGATAATGGATATTAATGGAAAAACTACCTCAATGTTATTTCCACTCTTTTGATCATTAGCAAGGCTTGAATGACCAAGAGCACATCAAAATAAGAGTGCAAAAACTTAAGTTATACTTCATAAATCCCTAATTACATTAATAAAACTTGTTGGGAAAGAGTGAAAAAATGGCATGATTAAATAAAATAGAAACCCAATTAAGAGCAGACATTGGCCCCAATTTTGAATTTCCAATAAACCTAATATATTGTATCACCAAGTGCAAGAATGGATCATTTGTTCTTTACAATGGCTCTTTTAACTGGCTTGCTCTCTTTAAAAGGACTGCTCACCTTTGCCACACTACAGGAAATTCTGTTTGTGACAAAGCAGGTTTGCCGTTTTTAAAGGCACCTCTGCAGCTGCTGATGGAATGCCAGCTCATACTATGGGTCACCCATCTTTGGCTGATGCATCTTGTCAGTGCCATAAGTCTTAAAATAGCACATAACTCTTTCGAACAGGGGGAATGTCTTCTTTTTGGTGACAAATGCACATCAACAGGGGTCTTGAGCACTTTGCTGCTAGATGGTACAGCAGGGATGTTAAGTGCTGTATTGTCAGGTGGCACAATGTGGAAGTTGAGTGCTGCTCTGTCATGCAGTGCTACAGAGGTGTTCAGCTCAGCACTCTCTGCGCTGTGATCTATCAATTATAAGACAAACCTCCTTGTGTGTGCAGATTTTCTGACCTCTTGGCTGTTTTCTTTCACTGAACTGACACTGCAAACACCATTCCAGGTGCGGATCTCGGCTTTGAGATTCTCCCTCCACTTCTGCTGTGCATTGCCTCTACAATCTGCCTCTTCCTTTGCCAGTTTTACTACCTAGGATCAGTGACAATTCAATCTGCCACACTTTTTCCTAGATCCATGAGCTGGACCCTACGCCTGCGTCTGTGCATTCAGGCTAGTTGACCTTAGTAGATGGAGAAATGTTGGTAGAACTGCAGAAGCAGCAGTCTCTCAGCTGTCTTCCCCCCTGTACTAATGCTACAAACAGGACTCCAGACCCCTGAATATTGACCTCGAAAAGGCTAATATTAGGTCTCTATGAAACTAGGTACTTGCTAAAATCAGATGGCAGGTCTTCTGTTTGTCCCACTCCCGACACCAATGTAGTGCCGGTACCAAGTGCTAGAATGGATCCGTTGCTCTTTACATGGTTCTTTTAGGTGGCTTGCTATCCTTAAAAGTACTTCTCACTTTTGTCGCACTAGTTGAAATTCTCTTTGCAACTATGGCATGCTTGCTGTTTTTATAGGTGCCCCTGCGCCTGGTGATGGAATTCCAGCTTTATACTATGGGTCACTCATCCCTGGCTGATGCAACATATGGTAGTGCTATTACAACATATTGTGATGGGTGGCCATGGCCATTACCTGCCTGGGATGCCAACTGTATAGAAGAACCAGGGGACAGAGCATCAGTAAGACAATACCTTCCCCAGGACACTAGAGGACAACTGTCCTGGGTGTCTGTGCCACCATCGATTCCTGCAGGGTATGCTGGGAGTCTGAGTTTGGCACAGCCCTGTTGGGTTCCATGGAGGCTGCCAGGGGGATGCAGAACCCTATAGTAGACTTCTACCACACTTGGGAGTGATTCCAGGTGATACTGATGAGCCACCTGGTGCACTCTCAGGAGCTGAATAAAAAGAGCCACCTCACTCCATTCAGCGAGCCAGAGTCAGGAGGAAGAAGCTTGCAAGGGAGGAGTGGTGGAGGAAGGACTATGAATTGAGAGCAAGGAAGGAATGAAGGGTATTGACTGACTGTGAATTGTCTATGTACTGTTCTGTGCTCTGGGGAGAGAAACTGAAATGCTTCCCCGACTGTAAATAAACCGTGTGTTGTGTGCTGGAACTCGTGTCTCTGTCTGTCTGTGTTGGGTTAGGGTGGCTGTATACACCCTGGTGGTTTACAATATAATATATAGTAACCAACCTCTATGCAGAGATGTAAAGATGTGCTATTGACATAAAGAAACATCACTGCACAGTAACTGCAAAAGTTTAGTCAGAAAATATTTTAGTTAAGAATGACGGATATTATTGGGCTTAATGATGAATGTATGATTGACTACACAGCAAAATCGAGACATTTTTAAAGTGTATATAAAGGAACACTCTTTCCATATATTCATTTTTAAAGGTTTCTTTGACACTGTATGAGTTCATTTAACACTGGCAGTTTTGCTTTGTACATTATTATTAAGCTGATTACATCACAATACCAATTCCTGTCTTACTGTCAGCACTGGCCTTTTTTATTCTTAATACTAAATATCACTGTGGATTATCACAGTGCATTTCACTTGTGATGGGCACACTATTACCTGAGGATCAAGAATGCCACAGAAGATTCTATGCATATCAAGCAATCCATCATTCAATTTACTTAACACACTTCCTGCTGCAAAGGGTAAAAGTGAGGTGTTGAATATCCACATTAAAAATACGGTAAGAAATTTTAAACTTCATTAAGTTTACAGCAGCACTGCTTTACTGAAAGAAGAATGAAGGTCAATGTGTCTTCTTTTCCCCAGTCATGTTCTGTAATTTCTGTAACTGCTGTGCCTGTAATCAGACCCCGCTAGTGTTTTATCCTATTTCCACCCTGCCACCTCAACCTGGAGTGAATCCTGTCTGTTCTGCTGTGGAGTGTCAAAGCAAGATGGATGAGAATTTTCACACAGTGGTTTTAACTAACAGGTTGCATTCTTCTGTATGGAAGCAAATATATAAAGCGCCAATAAAATTCCCCAGAAAGAGTAACTGATGTGATTGCTTGCTTTAGTCGATGAAGTAGACATGGGCTATTTGTCATTGTCAGTGGATTGATTGACCTCATTAATTTCCTTGTGTGATTTTATTTTCCTCTTGAAATCCGTTTTTATATATTGTTAACTGACAATGCTATAGGACATGTTATATGTCTATTTCTCACACTTTGATTGAACTTGTCTGTATTGACGCACCATTCCAAAGTTTTATCAGTGCTGGAGGTTTATTATTGGTCATTACACCACAAAGATTATGTTACGACCTGGTTCCCATTTTAATTTTTTTCTGGTGTTTTCTGTACATTTTCATGGTGGACTTGGATTGTGTTTGTGGCTTTAAATATTAGAGAATCCAGATCTAACATTTAATTTCACTTTTAGACCATTTTTCTTGAGGTTGCAAATATTTGATATCTTAGTGCAGTACTGTTATTGGTTCTGTGATCTTGGGAATTTTTTGTTTACTGCTGTCATGCTGTTACTATGCTCAGATGACAAGAGGTGTGCGGCCCGTGACGTCACCAATGTAACAAGATAAAAGGGTGCCATGCGCTTTGATTGTTCAAAATTGTGGATTCTCCTCAAAAAGTCAAATGTGTGACTTTGTGTTTTTTAGACCTTCCATTCAAACAGCTTTGCTTGACAACTCTGGTCGTATATTTATATTTGCATTCTGGCTTGATGACCCAATTGTGTTACAAACTTTGGCTAAATTATAACATACAGTATCTCTAAGGGCCTCATGTACTGTATAAATGGTGCGTATTCGCAAAATGTTGTGTAAGCCCGTTTCCACACTCACATTGCAATGTATAAAGCCTAAACTTGGCGTAAAGCCATGCACATTTTCATACCAGATAAATGCTTGGTGTACGCAAGTTCTCCGCTCAGTTTTGCAAACTGGCGGCACCCAGCGTCAAAGCAGTGCTTTTGTTCCAGTGTGGTTTCCCTTTCTTTTTTAGATCCACATCCCTGACGCGGCTTTATCAAATACACTGAAATGAACCGCATTTTGTTTATTAGTTTAAGGCATCTGATTGTAATTAACCTGTAACAATATAATGGTCCACGGTATGGCCAAAATATTCCAAATACTATAGCTGCTTTAGCGTTGTTTCTCTCAATGCACCACTCACAGTATTTATCCCACTGTATCTGAGTGTGGAATCAGATGCTGTATCAGTATACAGAATCAAGCACATGCTGCCTCAGCCATTCTGCTTATTTGAACTGCTCTCATACGGCAAACACTTCAGAGCCTTTCCTGTAGGGACATCGTGGTTCAGAAACAGTTTCATCCCAAGAACAAGTGCTCCTTGTAGAACTGTTTGTACTTAATGGTACAATCACATCACTGTAAACTTGCGATACAATTATAATATTGCACAACCAGAGCCACTTTATAAAGAGCGTATTTGCATATGATGACGATATCATTTTTAAGATGAAATGCAGCAAAATATGTTTATTACATTGTACAGATAAAATGTTAACATCATTTAAACAATTTATATTGTTAATAATTAAACATGTGAGGATCTCTGGACGGGGCGCCAGCTCGTCACTATCACTGCGCCACCGTGTTTCCATGTTTAATAACATGCTTTAACTCCTATCATCATGAAAATGATATTAAGTATACATCTCAGTATTTTAATTATTCAGACAGCTGTAATATCACGAATGTAATGGATTATGTGTCCTGTTGGAGGAAGAGAAAGCCTGTTTAAGAAGCATGTAGTGATTCACACACATAGAGCACTTAGAAGATTAAAGTTGACATTTTGAGATTTTTTCCCCACTGTGTGCCAATTTTTTTTTCTTTTCTCTGTACCCTAATAAGCTTTCATATGACACTCAGACAGTGGGCTACGATATCTGACAACTTCTTTTTTATTTCAGGAACTGTGCGACTTTGAACTTTCGAGTTTCTCCGACACTCTATGTCACTCAATCAACTTCCTCTTGTTGTTTATACCACTATTTAAACCAACAAATAGTATGTTTTTCCTTGCCTCCACTTGGTATTTGCTGAAATTCTTCTATTTTCCCCCGTGCTTTTGCCATTGCCTTTTCAGAAAACGCTGAGCTTAAGGGCTATTTATATTGATTTGCATATTCAAAGGGGCATAATTCTGGGAGGAGTTTGGGAGTGGCAGCAGGCGCGAGCATGTGCATTACTTTTCATGCTGACCAGAATTTATGGAGCGGAAGATCTTGGAAGTTGGCGAACGCACAGATTTATGCATCTGGATTTTTTTGTGTGTACACACATTTACGCTTTTGTCCTTACGCCATGTTTTAGTGTGAATTCTATGCATGCCGTTATGCATGAGGCCCCAGGTCCTTATCAAAATCAAACAGGTCAATCCAATGAAACATTCAGTTGTGCACTGCAAGATTGTCTTTTTCCCTGCTTTATTGTGGTAGCTGTGCCAACACAGAGTCAACACCTAATGACACTCATTCTCAATGTTTTTTTTTTTCAACAACACATTCTCAAACTTGTGCAATTCAATTTAAGGTCATTGGAGCCCAGAGTATACTGCAACACTCAGTGAGAGGTAAGAAACAGCCCTGTGTAGAGCACCACTCTATTTCAGACATGGCAAATTTTACAATCTCCAAAACATCATGTTGAAAATTGAATCTCAAGGAAAACATGCAGAGACTGTGCAAACTTTACAAAGACAATAATGGGATGGGTAATCAAACCCATGCATGATCTACAATATGAGGTGGCATCACTCACCATGCACTATCATGCCAACGTAAAAGTAAAATATGTGTCTGATATAAAAAAAAGCATCTGGAGGTTCAGATAGACACACAGATCTATAATTGTTACAAAACATGATTCAAATAATCCTGGCTCATTTCTGGAAGATTTAACTAACTGAGAAACATGTACATGTTTTAGCCTGTTCATTCATTTTGTGAACACTTCCATTTAAGAACTTTTCTTGGCAGCACAAAGTGGAACACATCTTGGTTGAGATGACAGGACATCATAGGGCATATTCATGAACATACTCCCAGAATCAATAATATTGACCCAGTTTAGAGCTTCAAATTAACCTAATATGCAAATTTTTGGATGTAGGAGAAACTCAGAATTCATGAAGAAAACCCACATGAACACAACATGAGCAGAGTTCACATAAACAATGGCTTGGCTGGGATTTGAACTCTGGAATTTGTAGCTGTAAGGCAGCATATTAACCACTTGACATGCATGGATGTTTTCATATTAGGAAAATAAATAAATAAATATAAAAATGTGGGTCAGCAAAAAAAAATCTAAATCTGGTTTGCAGCAGCAGTTGAAAAGAAGTATTATATTAAGGCAATCAAATACAAAGGCTGCCACTAGATTGAAAAAACCCCACGTGTATAACTTATCTGACATTTTGAAATACTCTAGTTGAAGAGAATGAACTAGTGAGAATACTGGCACTCCATTTAAAGTAATAATCTGATCCTATCCACAGTTGAGCAATGCTGTAGACACATGCATCAGTAATGCCTTCTAGAGCACATTTATGTTGTCATTTTTGTCTTATATTGCAAAGTTCTATGGCAGGTTCACTGAACTACTACAAGGTAGGAAAGAAGCTCAAATAAGTGTCTAATAATGGTGACAGAATGATAAATTCACCTCTGGGATAATAAAAGTCTACATAGCCTAAGGTCAATAGTCCCACCTTTTTAAAGAGAGTACATCACTGACAAGTTTGGGGGTGCTGCAAACAGATGTCACTTGCACACAATAACTGAGCAAGCCTCCATTTACAGAGGATGCCCACAGGAAGAATTGAGATAAGCTGCATGTCCAATAGTGTAGTGGTTCTCAAGGTCAGTACAGGATCACCTATGTGGTTGCACGGTTTTTACCCCAGCTAACTTCTCCTTTAAATTGCCATCCTATCTTGAATAAGCAAGCTTCAAGTTTCTGTGTTTTGCTCTTAATTTAGAAACAGGTATTACGAATATTGGTATGCACAGAGCATTTATATATGTTATATGGGTATAAATTCATGTTTTTTTTTAAAAATCTGGATTTTTAAGATACCATGATCATTATGATTTTCATTCTGCTTTTCCGAATGTGGTTATGTAAGCCATTATTTACTAATGGGCATGCTAAAGATTGCGACACTGAAATAGATGCAGATTTTTGGAAAAGAGCAATGTATCCAGCAGGGGGTGATATATACCTTGGAACTGAGTTCTTTTAAATAATTGTATTCCATTAATAACCATAAAAGTACCCTTACCTGCCCTTAGCTTTATTTCTTTTTCATATTAATCACTTATGACCAATTGAAAGAAAACCCATCTAGAGAACAAACAGATTAATTAATTTAAAAGTCTATTTTTCGTCTTCAACTAGATTATGCTGAGCAAAAAACACGACTGGGAAAAGTGAAGAAAAAGCAAAAGTAAAAGTCCTGTTGTGAAGCAGTCATCTTCTTTATACCAAGGTGGTAAGGTTTCCTTCTCATTGATGTGTTTCAGCCAGGGTCTTTTCTTTGACTCAAGGATGTTCTTTATGCATGCTTTCTGTTTTACAAAAATTATATTTAATTTTCTGTTATTAATTTGTTTATGGGTATATTTTGGCTTGTATGTAATGGTATTATTTGTATTGATTTTGTGTTACGTATTTATTATTTTGTAAATTTGTATTATATAGTACATATATTATTTTTAGTTGTTCTCTGCCCTGTCCCCATCATGTAAAGTCTAAGGGGAGGGGCCACCTGATGATGCAGCTGATGGTCCACCCCAGTTGTAAAAAAACTCTTGATATTGTTTCTGGTGTGTTTTGCGATTTTGGGCTTTGTTTGTATTTTCTGGCTTTGACTCCTGCTTTCTCTATAAGGTACAGTGTCTGTTGTGCAATTTGGATTTGTTTACTTTCCTACCTTGCCTTTTTGTGATTTTTTTAAAGCTTAATAAATACATTATTTAAATATTAAACAGTATTGCTTTATCTATATTGGGGCCAGTGGTTTAACAGTTTTCCTCTTCTCATTACAGACATTTTTTAACTTTTTGATATCCATGCTTCCATTTTCCAACCCGCTGAATCCGAACACAGGGTCATGGGGGTCTGCTGGAACCAATCCCAGCCAACACAGGGCACAAGGCAGGAACCAATCCCAGGCAGGGTGCCAACCCACCGCAGACTTTTTGATATTACAGAAGAAAATTTATTTTAAACGGATACCCTCCACTCGAATGCCCTGATTTAAGCAATAAAACACAAGCAGGCGAAAGTGTCAATCATTATTCTTTATCTAAATCTCAGAAGAGGCAAAAAGTGCATATCTTATTAGCAACATGTTACAAAGAAAAAAGTGTCCTCTGCACTATATTTATACAATTCATTGATTAGATAAAAAAGGAATTTATTACATAATTAGAAAATGTTTAACATGACTGGTTACAGCTAGTTGCTAACGGGACATGACAAATGTTGATACCTTAAATGACCACAATTTAACTCCATCCACGAGGTTGATTGATAGTCCTGTTAGCTTAGGGTGTATGTGACTTTTTAAATGTATTTTATTTATATTTCTTATTTACAGTATCCTATTTATTTTATGAGACGTGCGAGTTTCCTTGTAGGTTTACCCTGTTTTGAATGAAAAGGACAACGATCTAATTTTCTTATGATCCAGCTGGGCACAAAAAACAGGAAACTTAGTACTAATAGTAAAAAAAATATAGGGGGGTTATATAAAATAATAAAAAAATGCATTTGTCACAGTGAATAATAAAATAACAGCATCAGTTTTTAAGCATAATATCAGAAGGATATGAGACTCAGACACATGCTAGGTGCATCTTGGACCAGGATTCAAATTCATCTCTTACACTATTTAAAGCCTTGTCTCATTTTTAGGCCTGTGCAGGCAGAAACCCTGCTGTTTGAATTTGAGGCTTGGCTATCTGGAGTGAGGCTTGCTCAGTGTGTTGTTTTCTGAGAACTTTACCCCTTTTTACTATTTATAACTGGCAGGAATCATAACATTCATATTCATGGGTTTCCTTTCCTCCAATGTAAACTGTATTTTTGAATTTTTTACACCGTTCAGTGCAACCTTAGCCAGTCAGGTAAAATTATATATTGTTTATTATTTAGTCATACAATGTTTATCACTATAACACATCAAATATTGCCCCATACGCATATAATTATTATGTTTAAAATTACAAACCATGGGGATATTTTAAAACACAATCATTGTCACCAAGATCTTAGGATTCCACTGCGATAAACTTTTGCAACCCTGACCTTAGCAATCAAACTCACAAAAATGGTCATGCTTACAAATCATAGCAACAGCAAAAACATAGCCAAGTTCACAGATAATAGCATTACATTAAACACTAACTTTAATAAGTGTCATTTGCCCTGATATCTGCTCAACTCATCATTAATCATCATTATTAATATGCACATTCTTGGTGTAGGATGCAGAAAAATGGAATAATATGAAAATGACAAATGAGAATTAGGCATTTAGAGCTATGGGAAAATACAAATAATTAAAAGAAAACACAAATAGCTAATTAAACAACTAGATCAACTAAAGGTAAAGTGACTCACCTTAAAGTGATTGTCAAACTGGTTAGAACAAAAGCCTATAGTCACAGTAGGCCCCAGTTTGAGAACCACTGCAAAAGTCTAATTAGCAGGCTCTCCATTGCTCATCATCTCATCTAATTAATGAAAAAAATGTAATCAAATTTCATCACCTAATAAGTACAGGTTCTCAACAGTACTTATTTACTGATTCACTGAGATGAACATTTTATGGGCCATAAAAACTCAATTTAGATATCTTAAGACATTTTTTTGATTTGGAGTACCAAGAGAAATTCTTTGCAAACCACCCTGGAAACTGAATGGTGTACACTGAAACGCATTCCATAATGTTTTCAGTTGTGGGCCAAAAATGGACTCTGTAGATGAATATCTAACAAAACTCAGGAGAATGACCAACAAAGATGATAACACAGAAGTCAGATATTTTGAGTTTGAGAAACAAGATAGGTCACCAAAATCACTAATATTGTTCAAAAGAAAAATAATTAAAACAAGAAATATTAATACTGTAATTACCCCCATTTATGACTGGCTAATGTCTCCAGTTCATTGTTACACTTAAACAGTTTAAGGGGATTTGATTATATATGTATCGAGAAAGGATTTATGGAGCTGGTGTTCCAGGCATCCTCTAAATCCAATATGCTGACCTATTAAATGTCCACTTCAGAAATTAACAGAATAATACTGTTGAAGAGATTAGTTGCAATACAATGCTAATAAATGCTTCAAAAATACCAACTACCATCTGCATCTGGCAATACTGATTATATTACCAGGTGTAGATATTAATCAGTTCAAAGATATACTTGAAAGATTGCTGCAAATGTTTATTCTTTGACAAATGTATTAATATTACTAACCAAACAGTAAAAAATGTGCTGTGTGACGTAACAAAAGCAAATATTTCCTGTTAAGTATTAAACATCATGGTGCTCCTATCACTTGAAGCTATTAGTACAACGCATAAGAATACTAAAGTGTATATTATTGCACATCATAATTCCAATTGTATATAAGGTCTTTAAAAATTCTACTATGACTGTTTTTCTAGATTCAATGACAATTTTAGAAATTCGGCAATAACAAACAGTGTTTCAGGGGCTGTGCACTTTGCAGTGATTATCATTGAAACCTCACAGTGTAGCTTCATCCTGCAGATTAATGAACACTAACACGGTAAAATGTCTTGTTTGGATGAGTGAACACACTACTTACAGTTTCTCAGATATAATCTATCATGTTACAGATGACACAATCACTGGCTCCCACTTTTATCCAACTATAGTGATTTTAATTAATTCAGAATAAAATAAGTTGTTCCCAGAGGATTTCAGTTTTTGGAAGTGCATTTACTGTACATCTAAATGCTCTATATATACAGTATCTAGAAAAAGAATTGTGAATGAGTTCATCAATGATCTGCCTTTTGAAGACATATACTTTGGGAACATTATTGGTAGAATATCTTTGCATATTTGCCAGACAGTTTTGGACTTACATGTACTCCAAATCCTTTATAAGCATTATTATTAACAGTAACACCCAATAGGATAACCGTCACATGAAAAACTTGTAATATCTTACATTTAATAGTATTGGAAGAGTACTGTTCCATTATTTATTACTCAGTGGAAAAAGTGCATCTTATTGAAAATTACAATAGATGAAATTTACTCTATGAGGACCAGATCAAAGCATTGTCAAAATTTCCTTACATTAATCTACTGTAGTAAAACAAACAATCCAGGCCTGTTTGAAGTATTAGCATATATAGTAGGAATTTCTCTGTATTGAGCTTTTTGTTTACAATGTCTCTCCAAATTGTATACCATAGGTGTACGGATTTGATATAATCTGGAGCATAAAAGTATGGAAAGCTGCATTGACTGAAGTTGGTGTTTTCTTTTGTCATTTATCTATAATAATAAAAGGCAAAGCCCTCACTCACTCACTGACTGACTGACTGACTGACTGACTGACTGACTGACTGACTCATCACTAATTCTCCAACTTCCCATGTAGGTAGAAAGCTGAAATTTGGCAGGCTCATTCCTTACAGCTTACTTACAAAAGTTAAGCAGGTTTCATTTCGAAATTCTACACGTAACGGTCATAACGGTCGATAACGGTCGACAACGTCCGCCATGTTGAACTTTCTCATTTATGGCCCCATCTTCACGAAATTTGGTAGGCGGCTTCCCTGCACTAACCGAAACCGATGTATGTACTTATTTCGATGGTATGACGCCACTGTCGGCCGCCATATTGAACTTTCCAACGTCACCAATTTTCAAACTTCCCGTGTAGGTAGAAGGCTGACCCCATCTTCACGAAATTTGGTAGGTGACTTCCCTGCGCTAACCGAAACCGATGTACGTACTTATTTCGATGGTATGACGCCACTGTTGGCCGCCATATTGAATTTTCCAAACGTCACTAATTCTCCAACTTCCCGTGTAGGTAGAAGGCTGAAATTTGGTAGGCCCATTCCTTACAGCTTACTTACAAAAGTTAAGCAGGTTTCATTTCGAAATTCTACGCGTAACGGTCATAACAATCAACAACGTCTGCCATATTGAACTTTCTTATTCATGGCCCCATCTTCACGAAATTTGGTAGGCAGCTTCCCTGCGCTAACCGAAACCAATGTACGTACTTATTTCGCTGGTATGACGCCACTGTCAGCCGCCATATTGAATTTTCCAACATCACTAATTCTCCAACTTCCCGTATAGGTAGAAGGCTGAAATTTGGCAGGCTCATTCCTTACAGCTTACTTACAAAAGTTAAGCAGGTTTCATTTCGAAATTCTACGCATAACGGTCATAACGGTCAACAACGTCCGCCATGTTGAACTTTCTTATTTACGGCCCCATCTTCACGAAATTTGGTAGGTGGCTTCCCTGAGCTAACCAAAACCAATGTACGTACTTATTTCGGTGGTATGACGCCACTGTCAGCCACCATATTGAATTTTCCAACATCACTAATTCTCCAACTTCCCGTATAGGTAGAAGGCTGAAATTTGGCAGGCTCATTCCTTACAGCTTACTTACAAAAGTTAAGCAGGTTTCATTTCGAAATTCTACGCGTAACGATCAACAACGTCCGCCATGTTGAACTTTCTTATTTATGGCCTCATCTTCTCGAAATTTGGTAGGCGGCTTCCCTGCACTAACCGAAACCAATGTATGTACTTATTTCGGTGGTATGATGCCACTGTCGGCCACCATATTGAACTTTTCAACAGTCTTTGTTACTTATGGGCCCATCTTCAAGAAATTTGGTACACGGGTTCCCAACGCTAACTGAATCCTATTTACGTACATATATACGTCCATAGCCTGCAGCTTGGTCACCATGTGAGGTGGCGTTGGGTCTCCCATCCCATCACCTCCCACGTTGTTGGCTGCCTGCCTATATAAGGCCGTCCGTCGCTCCAGTCTCTACATTCCCTTCCTTGCTTCGCCACGGGATTCACGTCTCCCTGCTGATAACTACAGCCTTTTTGTTTAATCCACGGCTTCTCCGCTGTTTTATTGTTTGTTTATTACAATTATAGTTATTGTATAGGTATTTTACACTTACTTTACATTACTCAGGTACCCATTTCCTTCATCATTCCAACCCCCATTACCATGTCTATCGAGGTAATCACCATCGATCAAAGAACTGTCACTTACCGAGTGGTTTCCATGCCCGGAGATGGTACCTACCTTTTCCATTCTCTGTGTTACATATTGCACGGCCATATCAGGCTCACTCTTGATATCTGGAAGAACATTGTGTCTTATGTATTGAATGACTGGGACAGGTTCAAGGTGTGGACTGATGACGGTACAGGAGATAATTATACTACACAGGAGCACTAGAAGAGTGAAATGCTTAAGCCCTTCACCTATGGTTCTGCATGTGAGTTGATGGCTGCCGCTGAATTGTTCGGTTGGTGCTTTCAAGTGTACCGAAATGGCCAAATATTTTACACCTTTCGACAACCGCCAATGCCTCTTAAACATCTTACATTCATAGGTGACAATTTCAGTAGTGGACACTTTGATGTTTATGAATGTTTAAACTCTCAAAAGCTGGATGTGAAGTTATCGATGAAACCGGTTGTAAGCTTACAACGCTTGACAGATGCCGAATGTCACTTCAACACAAGTCCTGCAAATACTGTCGTAATTGAAACAAACCATGAAACTGAAATCGATTATGACAGCAGCAATCCATGCTGTGAGATTTGAAACAAGATTACTGTTCACATGGCCAACTGTAAGTTGCATGCTCAAGAGTAAGCTCAGCGCACAGCTTGGTCATATTACAACCGGAGGGCCGAACTGACAACATGGTATACAAAGAGATCCTTAACAAATAATTATTGCCATATTTTCCCTCACTTTAAAAAGGTTAAATTTTCTTCTTAATAAAAATTTTAATGCAGTACTTCGCCGCTGCGAAGCGCGGGTATTTTGCTAGTCAAATTAATAAAATTAAAAAGAAGACAAAAATGTAAGGGTTGGAGTAGTATTGATTTTTGGTCAATATGACATTTTTAAAGTATTTAAGGTCAGATGTTCAGTGTAAAACCAATATGAGAGCCGCTATGGGTGTGCTTGTGAAGTTCATAAATAGTGTCTACAATAAAACATTAACAGCTTATAAATCACTGCCAGCTACCAAATATTTAATAAGGTTTAGAATATTTACCAAATGTACATTATTTAATTTAAAAGGAGATTTAGGTTGTTATGGTGTGCAAAATCTGCAGATTTTTGTCTATATCTATACTAATAAAAGGCAAAGCCCTCACTGACTCACTCACTCACTGACTCATCATTAATTCTCCAACTTCCCGTGTAGGTAGAAGGCTGAAATTTGGCAGGCTTATTCCTTACAGCTTACTTACAAAAGTTAAGCAGGTTTCATTTCGAAATTCTACACGTAACGGTCATAACGGTCGACAATGTCTGCCATGTTGAACTTTCTTATTTATGGCCCCATCTTCACGAAATTTGATAGGCAGCTTCCCTGCGCTAACTGAAACCGAAGTACGTACTTATTTTGGTGGTATGACGCCACTGTTGGCCGCCATATTGAACTTTCCAACGTCATTAATTCTCCAACTTCCCGTGTAGGTAGAAGGCTGACCCCATCTTCATGAAATTTGGTAGGCGGCTTCCCTGCGCTAACCGAAACCGATGTACGTACTTATTTCGGTGGTATGACGCCACTGTCGGCCGCCATATTGAACTTTCCAACGGTCTTTGTTACTTATGGGCCCATCTTCAAGAAATTTGGTACGCGGGTTCCCAACGCTAACTGAATCCTACTTACGTACATATATACGTGCATAGCCTGCAGCTCGGTCACCGTGTGAGGCGCCGTTCGGTCCCCCATCCCAAAGCCTCCCACGTTGTTGGCTGCCTGCCTATATAAGGCTGTCCGTCGCTCCGGTCTCTACATTCCCTTCCTTGCTTCGCCAAAGGATTCATGTCTCCCTGCTGATAACTACAGCCTTTTTATTTAATCCACGGCTTCTCCGCTGTTTTATTGTTCGTTTATTACAATTATAGTTATTGTGTAGGTATTTTAGACTTACTTTACATTGTTCAGGTACCCATTTCCTTTATCGTTCTAACCGTGCCCCCATTAATATGTCTATCGAGGTGATCACCATCGATCAAAGAACTGTCACTTACTGAGTGGTTTCCATGCCCGGAGATGGCACCTACCTTTTCCATTCTCTTTGTTACATATTGCACGGCCATATCAGGCTCACTCTTGATATCCTGAGGAACATTGTGTCTTATGTATTGAATGACTGGGACAGGTTCAAGGTGTGGACTGATGACAGTACAGGAGATAATTATACTACACAGGACCACTATAAGAGTGAAATGCTTAAGCCCTTCACCTATGGTTCTGCATGTGAGTTGATGGCTGCCGCTGAATTGTTCGGTTGTCGCTTTCAAGTGTACCGAAATGGCCAAATATTTTACACCTTTGGAGAACCACCAGTGCCTCTTAAACATCTTAGATTCCCAGGCGACGATTTCAGTAGTGGACACTTTGATGTTTATGAATGTTTAAACTCTCAACAGCTGGATGTGAAGTTATCGAGGAAACCGGTTGTGTGCTTACAATGCTTGACAGATGCCGAATATCACTTCAACACAAGTCCTACAAATACTGTCGTAATTAAAACAAACCATGAAACTCAAACCGATTATGACAGCAGCAATCCAAGCTGTGAGATTTGAGACAAGATTACTTTTCACATGGCTAACTGTACGTTGCATGCTCAAGAGTAAGCTCAGCGCACAGCTTGGTCATATTACAACTGGATGGCCGAACTGACAATGTGGTATACAAAGAGATCCTTAACAAATAATTATTGATATATTTTCCCTCAGTTTAAAAAGGTTTAATTTTCTTCTTAATAAAAATTTTAAGGCAGTACTTCGCCGCTGTGAAGTGTGGGTATTTTGCTAGTTTTCCTTATATTTTGCTCAAGACAACACTAGATGAACTTAAATACAGGACACATCAAAGTATATCCTCTTCCCGAATTGTACCTCACTTTTAAAACAGCTGTTCAAACAAAAAAAGGAAGACATGGCGGTGCCTCAGGCTATCAATTACTTTACAACCTGAGAAAGGATGGGCATCTGGGACAACAAGTTGCTAAATGGGTTTACAACCTGTGAAAGGAAGACATGCTGGCAGGTACTAAGTAACATCAAAACTTTGTTTGGGAAAAAGGAGGTACTGAAATTGATGAAAGAGTTTGAGCAAATTAATCCATTATATTGACAGCTGCCCAATCAGGTGCATGTAGCAATCACATCTTGCGAAACCCCCTGGACAGAATTTTATAATAAATATGCCTCGTCTGAAGAACGACAAAGGAAGAGAACAGAGCAATGTCAGAGAAGGTCGAAAGTGATGTCCGAGGAGGGAGCTAGCAACATGCAGCCATTTCCATCTGATTTTCAGCAAAGCATCTCATGAACAGCTTTGAGTGCTATATCACAAGCCTCCTACGACATTCATCCTTGACATTTTTACTTTTTCATAAACTTTTCCTAAAGACAACATCCAGACTTTACGATCAGTCTTATTTTCTATTATTTTTTGTTCTATTTGGTATTATTATTCATGTGATAAATACTATGCTGCTTTTAAATTTGTATGCTTTGTCTTCATGTCTAGAGCGATTGAAGTAATAAGGTAAATTTCTTTGAGTACCTGGTGCAGCCGGAAATTTACCATATGCTTCGCGCTGTAAGGTTTATTAAGGGCTGAGGGTGTGAGCTCCACCCAATAGTAGGGAACAGTGCGTAAAGTAAGGCATTCTTGGTTGACAAATGGCTTATAGCCAAGGATGTTGAACCTTTGTATGTTTGAATATATTCCTAAAGTAATATTTATGTCTGAGATATATTTAAAACAATATATGTTGTTTGTGCCGACAATAAGGAAGTCTCTTGAAGTGCCAGAAGAGTGACAGGCTATGTTATTCCTAAAGCACTTGTGTAGTTCAAAGCGTTAGAGGTTAACTAGCTGTGTGTGTGTCATTAATGGATACTGTTGTGATTAGGGTCCGTGTGTATGCAAGTCTCTTGAAGTGCTAAGAGAGTGACAAGTTGTGTTGTTCATAAGGCACTTGTGCAGTTTAAAGTGCTAGTGATTAACCAGCTGTGTGTTTGTCGTTCGTAGGGCACTGTTGTGTTTCTGTGTGTATGCATATACTGTATCTATGTATGCATGTGTTCATTTTAAGGTGCGACAGTAGACCAACCTGGTAATGAACCTGATGAGTATACTTATCCCTAGTTAAAGGGTAAGTAGAGGGAAATACCATTATAACACAAAGTAATAAGCTTTTAAAATTGTGCAGTGACATTAATTTAAAAGTGTTTGATATGTATTTATAAAATGCTTTCTTTGGTATAATTCACTGTGTTTAAAACTTTTGAGAAACACTTTCTTTTTAAAGATTCTTTAAACAACTTTTTAAATACTGTAAATATTTTGCTCATGTTTTAGCACAGAACTGCTAATGATGAAGCATTGCTCCTGCTCAACCATGTCATTAACAGCAAGCTTCTGTTACTTCTCATAGCGTCACACGGAAGAAGTGCCTAAGTGTCTCTTACAACTGTGGATTCTGCCCTACAGTAATTGAAATTGTAAAATAAAATCTCAGAAATGTATCTACTTTTGTAACTGCATTTGTGTTTGACCTTATTAAAGGTAATATTATTTTGTGCTTCAAGTGATTATAATATGCAATAAACTACCCCACAAATCAAGGATATTATGGAAATCATTTCAGGCCATCATGTATTGAGAACCCCAAGTGGCAGGTTTGGATTGGTAAATGACCCATCTTTTGAAAAACTCAGAGTCAGAGAAAAAAGACATATAAACCATCCCATCGATTGGCATTTATTTATCTGCTGATTTAATTTTCCATGTGTTTACTCAGTTGAATTTGTTAAATAATAGCTCAAGATAATACAGAACACTTTATCACATTGAGGTTGGTCTCTTTAAAATTAAACATACATGATGACAGACACATTCTTTATTATTTATTGCTGCTGCACACTTACAGGCAACACTAAACAAGTAAACATTTAGAGACACAGACAAATGAGAACGCGTTCAGCTAACAGATATAACAAGAAACTGTGGCTCACTGCCATGTTAAAATCCATTAAGAAGTGAAGCCAATATTCCTACCAAGGACAAACAGGTGAGTAGGTATCATAAAATATTAAAGACTCTTTGATTCTAATCAAATATATCATGAAACTTATTCAAGTACCATCTCCACGAGGGCAGCCAGTGGCATTGGGCTGCATTTTACCACCATCATTACCTCTTAAAGTGAATTTTATTTTCATTTCTATTGAGATAAATTACAGTGACAGACACAGATGCGCCTTCAGCATTATAATGTGAATATAACTTGTGTGTTTCATTCAGGCAGCCGCTTATAAAACTCCCCATAAAATGCTAATTAATTAGTAAAAACTACAATTCAGGTCATCATTAAAAATAAACAATTGTTAAACTCATTTTCATTAAAAATTGTAATTATTGCATAAAAGTAAAATTAAGAATGAGTTCTAAATGTATGAATGTACAAGGCACAATTTAACTGCATATATTTCCTTAAATGTGGCTTAAAAGTAATGCTGTGGTTGCCATTATTGCACACAACTCTATAGTCCAGGGTTCAAATACCAGCCCTCATGCCATCTGTGTGAATTATATACAACCTTCCAAGAAACATTTTTGATTTAATGAAAACAAAAATAATCCAAACAAACTTTTAAAGCCCTTTTCCATATAATTTCCCACATTGAATATAATATGCTTTCATAGATTGATTGGAATATAGGAAAAAATTCTTTAGGTAAAAAAAAAAATGTTGTTGGTACACGGAAATTCAGATAATAATTGTTCATTCTTAAACAAAGGGCTAAAAAAATGTATCATTGAAATAAACAAGCGAGTAAAAAACAAGTGACACTGAACATTTGAGCT
The DNA here is from genome assembly GCA_026402145.1 of Polypterus bichir lapradei. Taxonomy (NCBI): domain Eukaryota; kingdom Metazoa; phylum Chordata; class Cladistia; order Polypteriformes; family Polypteridae; genus Polypterus; species Polypterus bichir. Next base: position 28,621,175 of record JANRMT010062808.1, on the reverse strand, counting down.
TCATGTGGTAAAAAGCCTATGGTATCATATATGTCATGACTAAGCCATTTGTAAAGTGACAAAAGATGCTACTCACTTAACAGTGTGGGGTCTGGGTCGGAGAACCAGCATTTCAGAAATAAAAGTTATACTGGACAACACAGCTTACACAAAGGTATCAGCAGTTGAATGACTGAAAATGCTGTATTACTCACTTTTAGTAAATCTGAATGCCTATTTGTAATCTTAGCCTAAAATAAGATTTATTGACATTGCATCTTCACCATATAGGTGAGCATTGTAACAATGTACATAAGTGGACAAATTTGTTGGTATCCCTCCATGAAAAAGAAGAAAGAAATCACAGTTCTCTCTGAAATAACTGGAAATTGCCAAAAGTAATTGGCACCCATCATTGTTTACTCTATATTCAATAAAAATCAGACTTTGCTTTAGAGTTTTGATTTAACAGAATAATTGAAATATTAACCCAAATGAAAATGGCATGGACAAAAATGATGGGACCTTAATCTACCATTTTGTTGCACAACCTTTAGAGGTAATCACTGCCAACAAGCAATTCCTGGAGCTCTCAATGAGACGTCTGCACCTGTCCTACAGGTAGTTTGGCCCACTTTTCCTGAAGAAACTGCTCCAGCTGTGTCAAGTTTGAAGGTTACCTTCTGTGGTTCTTTCCATATATGTTCTATAAGATTCATAGTCAGGGCTCATGTAAGGTGACTTCAGCATAGTTCAATGTTTTGTTCTCAACCATTCTTGGGTGCTTTTAGCTGTGTGTTTTGGGTCATTATGCTGTTGGAGAATCCACGATTGAAACAGAGCTTTCTGACACCGGGCAGTACGTTTTAATCCTGAATGACTTGATAGTCTTGAGACTCAAGACACCCTGTGCCAGACACAGCAAAGTTGCCCCAAACCATAACTAAGCTTCTTCCATGTTTCACAGTAAGTATGCTGTTCTTTTCTTTGAAAGCTTCATTTTTTCATCTGTGAACACAGAGCTGATGTGACTTGCCAAAAAACTCCAGTTTTGTCTCATTTTTCCAAAGGACATTCTCCCAGAAGCAAGTAGCTGATCAATATGTATTTTAGCAAATTCCAGTTTGGCTTTCTTATGTTTTCTTCCACCAATGGAGTCCTACTGGGTATTTTTTCATTGAGCCTACTGTCACTCAAAAAGTGATGGATGGTACGATCACACACTGTTGGACCTTGACCATGAAGTTTAGCTTGTATCTCTTTGGAAGTTGTCCTTGGCTTTTTGTCTACCATGTTCACTATCTTTCTGCCCATTCTGGGGTTGATTTTCCTCTTGTGACCCCAGCCGGGGATGTTGTCTATAGACCAATTAACCTTAAACTTATTAATGTTTCGACCATTGTCACAGGAACATGAAGCAGCTTGGAAGTTGTCTTCTATCCTTTGCCTTTAACATGATTGTCAAGAATGTTCTTTCTGATCTCCTCAGACAGCTCTCACCTTTGTTTTCTGTGGTCCATGTTCATTGTGGTACACAGAAGAGTGACTACTTTTTCCATTTAAAAAGGCTGAGTGACTGATTTCACAATTGGAGACATGTGATGCTAATTAAAGAAAACAGCTCATTTGAAAAATCACAGTTAAAGGTGGAATCAGTAATGAAACTGGAGAACAAAGCAAGGTCAAGGCCAAAAACAGGCTCAAGAAAATAGCGCAATGTGAAGTTTTTAGGAATCCTCCAATTATTTATAATCTTTTCTAGGGGTACCAACAAATGTGCCCAGGCTATTTTAGAATATCTTTGTAGAACAAGCAATACTTTATATCTCTTTTCACACTCGCTTTGCTTTACTTGATGACATATCCAAGGTGTGCAGGTAAGCATAGGGCAGTTGCTTTTATTTAGTTACTTTTGAGGAGACATACAGCACATTTTCAATAAGCTGTAAGGTTGCCAACAAATCTGTCCACATCTCTAGTACTTCTGTAACAAATTAGTTAATATACCTGCAGACTTAGCATTTGTTTTTTTATTAAAGTAGTTAAAGTAAAGAAATTAGCATGAAAATGTTTATTTAGAGTTCCATTTTTTGCACCTCCTGTTATGATTTGAATGTTTTCAAGGCATTTCTTGATGATTCACAAAGTTATGGTTATTGTTTAAATTACATTATTTTGTGTAGGTCAGGCTACCTGCACATTCTGAACTGTCATGTTCCATTTGACATCATGACATCAATGGTATTTAAAATGGCAACACACATTTTTTGAATAAATTAAAAACAATCTATGATGGTGAAACTGGATATTATATTTAAGGACAGGATACATATTTGCTTAGTTCCAGTGGAGTTTTTGGAATGAAACTACTGGTGGGGGCCATACCAGAATTCTTCTTTATGTGTGCAGTCTTGTCTAATGTTAATATTAACTTACCTAGCTAATAATACCTGCCCCCTTCTGCCAATGACTCGTGTGACGTGCATTTTCATATAATGTTCACATCTAAAGAAATTAATCAGTGAGGTGCTGGTGTCTGGTCTGTCTGGCATCAGTTTATTGTGATAATGTCTAACACTGTCATCATCTGACAAAACAGAGCAATATAGAAATAAAAGTAAAGTAAAACGCAATCCCTACAACCACACAATGCCCAAGGAAATTATATTAGCTATGAACAGCCTAAATTAATGCAGTAAAATGTCAAGTTTAGAATTGAATAACTTTGAGGTGAAAAAGGACAAGCCAGAATAGCAAGGGAAAAACAGGCAGACTACACACACTGCACAAACAGAATGCAAATCTCTGGGGCTCTCAGATGTAGTGCAATCCAATGTGCGGCTAAATGTTTGCTGGATGGTGAGAGGCTGTCTTTATTTACCTTTATTTAACCAGGCAAAACAGATTAAGAACATGTTTCTTATTTTGTTACTTATTTACAACTGTGGCCTGTTCCCCTGTCTGGGAAAAACATGAAGGAAAAAAACTAATTTACTACACTCCTATTTTTTGTACAACAGGACTCTGCATTTCTCTAAAATATGGTCATCATACTGCTGACCTCTTTTCCATGACAGGCAAGGAGCACACCTAAGGCTTTCTTGGTGGCTCTGTTAGACAGTCCTTCTCAGCACCATTCTGATCATAGTAATGTCTTATGCTCAATGCATTCCTTATATCAATATGCTGTCTCTTTTTACAGAATCCCGAGGTGGCCTTTAAGAGAACTAACTGTAGTGGACTTTTTGTATGTCTAGTTTGGCTTGCGTTGCATAACCTTGACTTGAAAAAGCTCAAACCTTTTCCTGCAGTTGCTTGCAGGGTTCTTTTGTTTTCGTTGTTCTGTATGTGTTAGGCTTCTATTCTGATGAATCACAAGCAGAACCTTCCAGATACAGTCTGGTGAATTTACACTAAAATTAGCTGAAACTGTGGCTACAGACTGGTGGTCTCCAGTTAACTAATTATGTGACTTCTAAAACCAATTGCCTGCCTCAGTGATGATTTAGGTGTGTTGTTATAGGGGATAAATACATTATTGATATTTTGAATACTAATCTGTTACGGTGTATAAAATCTACAAATTATTATCTATATTTTTATTATTATATTTTGCTCAATCCCAACAAGATGAATTCAGATGTAGGACACTTGTATAGGCATTATAATAAAAAAAGGTATATCCTCTTCTCTTACACCTCACTTTTTTAACAGTTGTTCACAGCATAGTGCTAAAATGGTTTTACAGCCTGGGAAAGGAAGATTGAGCCGATATCTTAAGATATTGATTACTTTATGGATGGACATCTGGGACAACAATTTGGTTTACAGTTTGGGAAAACATAGACTAAAGAGTTTGAGCAAAATGCATCCATCATATTGAAAGCCAGCCAATCAGATTCATGCAACAATCATGTGTTGTGAAACCAAGACATGAAACTTTTTAATAAATATGCCTCATTTGAAAGCAACGTCAGAAAAAGAGAAACAGCGACGATGGAAGAGCGACGTCAGAGAAGAAAACAGACACGTATGACCAGTTTTCATCCGATCGTCAGTTAACAGCATTTTCATGAACGTCAATTGCTAAATCAAATGCCTCCCTGGGACATTCATCCTTGTCATCTCTACTTTTTTCGTAAGCTTTTTCTAAAGACTATATATATATATCCAGACTTTCCTATCAGTCTTATTTTCTATTATTCTTTGTTCCAGTGGTATTATTATTCCTGTAATAAATACCATGCTGCTTTTAACTTTCTATGCTTTGTCTTAATGTCTATAGAGTGGTTGAAGTAATAAGTTAGATTTCTTTGAACACCTGGTGCAGCCAGAGGTTTTCCATTACCTCTATGCTGGGATTCAATGTTGTAAAACAATACAAGGTGAAAACGTCCGGGGTGGGATAATTTTTGTAGGCAGCTGTATCAAAAAAAGTAAAACCAAGAGAACTGAAAGAGAGTTTATTTTTACTCATTATTGTAAATCTATATAATAAATGTATTTGCTACATCTTTTAATAGACATTTATTGTGATTAATAAAGAACTTGAAGAGTACAACATTTTCAAAACAAAAAATCCCGAGTATTCTAAAAACTAAGTATCATAAATGTAGGTGTAATTTTTAAATGCACAAAACCAATTTGTTATATTGTTTATTATTTATTCATAGGTCATGTTAAACTAGTTTAACTAGTGTTTATCCAAAATTACTTTTATTCTTAAACTTTTTTAAAGAGAATCGTAGATATTAGTTTACTACTCTGGCTATTTAAAAAATGTTGCTTTTAAGTGGTAGGAGGCAGAAAGAAATGTGCAAATGTTGTCTGAAAATAAAAGAATAGACCTTTTTGCATGAGACCACTGAAGTCACCCTTTAATAAATGTAGATTTACAGGCTAGTCATACTGTGGTTCTACACTCCTTTCAACCACATTGGTATGACACATGCATTTATTTTTATTTTGTTCTTTCTATATACTCGAGAGTAAGACATGCAAGCATTTAAATCAGGAAAATAATTTGTAATTATATTTGTCCTTTGTATTGCTTAATATAGTTGCTTTTCAGATAAATTATGGTTGTAATACATAATATCATGGCTCTACAGAATATAATGTTATTTTAAAATGAGACAATAATATGTTGTTGAGTTAACTGTTCTACAGCTGCAGTGTAAGAGAAACTAAACAAGACATCGGTTCTTCCACTCACAAACCTATTCATTCATTCCAGTACAGAAACACTAGCATGCAGAGCCTGGCACAGCAGCAACATACTGAAAAGTCATTACAGGTTTTCCATATTTATGCACCCTTTAATGTACTCATTATTTTCCATATTAATGCATGCCTGAACATATAATGCACAATTTTCACATAAAGTCTAGTACATTATTCCTAGCAGCTTCATTTTTGTTTACATTTTTAATGCTTCATTTAAATCATGTTTATTAACTGACATTCTTCCTCCAAAAGCATTTTAAAACTTCTTTGTAATAATGGAAACTGACAAAAAGACTCAAGATGCTTGTGTTTAGTACTGTAGCTGTAGTTTGATTCTGACATTTATTCCAGCTCTCTTTTCCCGCTCCAGCAAACATAATGAAAAAGTGGCAGCATTGAAAACAGGCTTTCAGGTCCTTGTGATTGTGATCAGTATCAGAGCTGTTAACCTGCTAAGGTGATATTACTGTATTCAGTATTCTTCTCCATTCCATTAATGAATTTGTAAAGCCAGTAAAGATTAGAATCAAAAGTCATAGTGTTGTAAAAAATACAACATAGATTTTAAAATACACAACTTTAGCTTCTAGCACAGCTAGTTAAATAACTAGTAAAATGGTTTATATGAAGGATCGCCTCGTTTCTAGTATACATAGCTAGAAAAATTGTTTACACAATGGAGTACCTTCTTTCATCGTGATGGACAACACACAGTGTTAAACATCCTATTCCTCTGGAGCTGAAGAAGACGACATACTGTGGTCGTCAAGGTGGTGCTAAACTAAAGGCTGGCAGATGGAGATATAAGCCTTTTTTTCCTATTGATTCTCCTGGGGAATGTGAACTATTTGCTTAACATGTGTGGAGCTGGAGGGTGTTTTGTGAATGCAGTTTAATGTGTTTAACGGAGAATTGGTTGACAGATAACACGCCTGACTCCTGTGTGGATCAAGTCCCGGCTTCACTACAGTACAACTGGACAAAGACACGAGAGGCTGTGGAAAGGAAAAATGTGAGGAACTGGCAGTGTTTGTGAACAATAGATGGTGTAATCCCGGACATATAACTGTGAAAAAGAGGGTCTGCTGTCAGGGTATTGAACTCTTGGTGGACAGCATTAGACATATCATGTACCAAGGGAATTTTCTCACATCGTTTCCATTGTTGTGTACATTCTTCTATAGGTGCAGCCCAGAGAGGGGTGTGACGTCACTCATGAGACTGTCACTTGATTACAGATTCAACACCCTGATGCTTTTGTTATATCAAGGGATTTCAGTCATGTCTGCGTTACCGTAACTTGGAAAAAAAGACCATAATCTGGTTTATCTACAACCAGTATACAAACCCTGTGAAAGTAGGCAGCCTGCAACCACTTGATCATTCAGGAAGTGGAGACCCAAGGCTAGACAGTCTCTGAGTTGCTGCTTTGAGTATACAGATTGGTATATACTGCTGGAGTCACAGGAGAATGGTACAGACACTGACATTGACAAGGTGTCTGTCTAAACATCAGACTACATACATTTCTGAAGGGGTATTGTTGTACCTGCTTTACCAAAAATAAACTTTGGATTACCAGTAACATCAAGAAACGCCTCAACCAAAAAAAGGAGGTTTTTGAGGCTAGTGATAGGAAGAAACTTAAGTTGGTATAGCATGACTTGAAAAGGAGCTTAAAGCAGGTAATAACGGACTATAAAGGAGAACTGGAGATGTGGCTTCAACACAATAACATCAAAGAGGTGTGTAGAGACCATTACTGGCTATAGAGAGAAGAGGAGCCAGGCAACAGCAGACGATGAGGACAAAACCAGTGTGTTTAACCTGTTTTACAACAGGTTTCACGTGTGATTCAGCACTGGCTCAGTGTCAACAAATGGGTCACCTGTTCAACCCTTCCACCATTGCAGAGGCAGACTTTGGTCCTCCAAAACCATTGCTGCAACATCTACTAAACCAGGTCCCACTCTCCTGCTGTTCACAGCAAATGATGTAAGGGCTGAGCTGGGGAGGCTATTCCCTAAGAAAGGCAGCTGTTCTGGATGATGTGTGTCCCAGACTCCTAATGGAGTGTGCAGATCAACTTGCTGGGCCTCTACAGATATTGTTCAACCTGAGTCTTCAAGGTGGGAGGGTCCCAGCTCTGTGAAAAGCATCATGCCTCATTGAGTGGCTGACTGAGATAAATGACTATAGACCAGTAATCTTCACATCACATGTCATGAAGACATTGGAGGGGTTTTTCCAGAGTCGCCTCAGACCATAAGTTCAGCATGCATTGGATCACCTACAATATGCATAACAGGAGCACGTTGGTGTTGAGGATGCAATCCTCTACATGCTATACCATACCACTCTCTTTTGGATGAACCGGGGGTTTATGTGAGGATTATTAATTTTTTTTTTTTGATTTTTCATGTGCATTCAACACCATCCAAACCTCCATTCTTAAAGGTAAGCTGGAGAGGATGGAGGTGGATCCCACCTTCATCTTTTGTATTCATAAATACCTGACTGGACAACTGCAGTTTGTCAAACTGGGGAACTGTGTCTCCAGGACTGTAGTGAGCAATGTTGGGGCCCCACAAGGGATTGTTCTGGCCCCATTCTTGTTCACATTATACACAGCAGACTTTAAATATAAGTCAGACTTTTGCCACATTCAGAAGTACTCTGATGATACAGCTATTGTGATGTATATAAAGAATGGGCATGAAGGGAAATATAGGAACATGACTGGAGCTTTCAGTGACTGTAACAGTAAGAACCACCTGGTTCGGAACACAAAAAAGACCAAGGATAAGATTTTGGATTTGTGCAGGTCTAAACTCCTCCATCAGACTGTCAATATCCAAGGGGAGGACATTGAGATAGAGCAGACTTATAAATATCTAGGTGTTCACCTTGATGACAGAGTGGACTGGTCTGTGAACAAAGATGTCCTCTACAGGAAGGGGCAGAGCAGGCTCTTTTTCCTCAGAAGACTTAAATCATTCAATGTATGCAGCAAAATGCTGTCTTTGTTCTATCAGACAGTTGTTGCCAGTGTCCTCTTTCTTGTTGCTGTTTGTTCGGGAGGCAGTATGACAGGTAAGAACACTAAGAGGCTGAACAAGCTGGTGAAGAAGACTGGCACAGTGCTGGGCAGGATAGGGAAGAAGATACAAGCCATCTTTGACAATAGCAGTCACCCCCTCCACAACATTTTGGTGGGTCAGGGAAGCAAATGTAGTAGTCCTTTCTGCGCTGTAGACAAGAACTCTTTAGAAGATCATTTGTTCCTACTGCCGTGAGATTTTATAATGCTGTTGTCAATACAAGTGATTCATGATCTGGTCACCACTCTACCTTCCAACACTGTAACTTTTCTGCCTCACTCGGCACTGTCCGTGCAACATGACGGCAGAGAGCTTAAACAACTCAGCACATCCACATAAAAAACGACAAGTGGTGACCAAGCTTTCTTAAAGGATTTTACTGGACGTACCTCGTTGTAAACTGAAATATATACAAAAGAAACATACAGGTATTTACAGGTGTACAACCAAAGACAATAAAGAATGATTTACAAAGCAATACATAGCAAACAGTGTACATTAAACAATAAAGCTTTAAAAGACACTTTTACAAGGCAAGTGATTTCCTGGGTTGGATCAAGTCAAAGAGAATCACGTAGACAGAGTATCAAATTGCTGTGTACCACAACTAACCAGACCTAGAGGTTTATATACCGAAAAAGATACACTTCGGACGTGACCGAAACAAGAGATAAAGGGGTGCCTACATGAGACACATGGGGTGTATTGTATTCAAATGTTTATTATGGGACCTACGTGCTTTACGTGAGTTTCGTAGACTATTATAGCACCACTGTGAGTGTGGGACGTGACTGACTGGTGTGTTAATAAATGACAAGATGAATGGGGAGCACAGATCAACAAATGATAGATAGCAGCTAACAACATGTGGGGCAGAACAGTAACAATTGGCCCATCTATACTTTTTTTACTATTTATTTATTTGTTTGTTTGTTTATTTATTTATTTTCTTGCTTTTATAATAAATTTTTAACAATTTTTACTGAAGTGTTTGAGCTACTGGACGCCTTAATTTCACAGAGGGGAAGTACTATTGGTGTTGTACTGTGCTAGCCATTATGAATGTAGTGAGAAGTCAAGTAAAATGACACCTTTTATTGGCTAACTAAAAAAGATTACAATATGCAAGCATTCAAGGCCACTCATCTTGGCTGAAGAAGGGTCCTGAGTTGCCTCGAAAGCTTGCATATTGTAATCTTTTTTAGTTAGCCAATAAAAGGTGTCATTTTACTTGACTTCTCACTACAGAAGGGATGAATAAAGTATCTATCTGTGCAGATAATCAGTGTTAATTGATCTTATTTTAGGTTAATTGTTATACATGTATTTCTAAGAAATATAATAAAGATTTTAATTATTTGCCACTTCTTTAAATACTTAGACTTCTTATGCCATTTTCATTTTTAATTTACCTTTTTCCATAGAGTTTATCCCCTTTGTTTTATGCAAATGCATGTGCAAAAAACAGTGAATGCTGATGAAGAGTAACTGCTTCATTGCCATTTCGCCTGTCTGTTCAACAAGAAACATTACTTAGAAATGAGCATTGAGTACATTGAGTGTTACATTGCTCATATGCACATAATAGTATGGTTTAATGTATTCTATTTTTGATTTTTTTTATAAATACTATATTCAGAAAAAATGTAATTGTTAACTTTATATGATGGTGTTTATTCTTAATGAGTTATGTGGGCCAAATTAAGGGTTACACCAGTGGAAGGTTTTGTCATGGGGCCCAGGAAGTCTTTGTTTTCTCTCCGATTCAGATGTTTCAGAGTCAGACAACAGCTAGCTCTGTCCTGACTGTCCCCCTTTCTTTTTATGGACAGTATGGTCACATTCACCTGCCATTCTCACCATCTCATGCTAGAGTGCATTCTCTTCAATAATTCCACAGTGGAGGGGTGTACCAGTACTTGTCAAGAAGCATTTTGTACTCAAACGACAAATCAATACCTGTTATAAACAGGATTTTCTCACCTGAAACCCTAAAACTCTCTTTTTCTTGTTTTTATTTTCGCAGTGACTAAAATAGTTTTCATCTTCTAAAAGCTCAAAGTAGTTTAAAAGGTCTGGTTAACTAGAATTTATTAACAGAGGAATGTATTTAAAGCTACATGTTTTGTAGTTCAAAATATTTCCAAATAATGCAGTGTTTGTATGAATGGAAATGTAGCTTCTTCTTCTTTCGGCTGCTCCCATTAGGGGTTGCCACAGTGGATCATCGTTTTCCATATCATCCTGTTTTCTACATCTTGCTCTGTTACACCCTCCTGCATGTCATTTCTCGCCACAACCATAAACCTTCTGTTAGGCCTTCCTCTATTCCTCTTGCCTGGCAGCTCTATCTTTAACAGCCTTCTCCCAATATACCCAGTATCTCTCCTCTGCACATGTCCAAACAAACACAATCTTGCCTCTCTGACTTTGTCCACAAACCTATGGTCCAACTTGAACTGACCCTCTAATGTTCTCATTTCTAGTCCTGTCCATCCTAGTCACACCCAGTGCAATTCTTAACATCTTTAATTCTGCTACCTCCAGCTCTGGTGTCTCCTATTTTTTAGTCAGTGCCACCATCTCCAACCCATATAACAAAGCTGGTCTCACTACTGTCCTGTAGACCTTCCCTTCCACTCTTGCTGTTATCTGTCTGTCACAAATCACTCGTGACACTCTTCTCCACCCATTCCACCCTGCCTGCACTCTCTTTTTCACCTCTCTACCACAATCCCCATTAATCTGTATTGTTGATCCCAAGTATTTAAACTCAGGAAATGTAGCTTATTGATAAAAGTAAATCCCAGTGACTCACCTTTACAAATAAAAAGATTAAATTAGATTAACATTATAACATTATTCATTGGTTGATGCTTGTCAATCCAGAGCTGCCTTCTATTTTGCCAAGGTACAGTTATCAGTAGCTTGATATTGAGTTTTATTGTATGTGTTTATATTATTACAGCTCACACTAGACATCTCCTTCAAATGTCTCTCTATCTTGATCCCAGTTATAAAACCGTGTTATAAAAGCCATCTGTAGGTTTTTTGTTTATTCTGTCCTCCCTGGCCATTGGACCTTACTTTTATTCTATGTTAATTAGTGTTCTCTGATTTTAATTCTTACTTTGTCTTTTTTCTCTTTCTTTGTAAAGCACTTTGAGCTACATTATTTGTACAAAAATGTGCTATATAAATAAATGTTGTTGTTGTTAGTCATTTGCTCACCTCCATAATAGGGCAAACAGATTTTCTGCAGAGAGACTTTGGGTCATTACGAATGTAATCAATCAGAATAGTAAAGGTGCTTCATGGGATATTCTTCTTCTGTAAACACATCCATTGATTTTAGTCTCTTTAACAAAGAGCTGCCAAAGTTAGAAACAAATGCACCATTTTTAAGCACCCTGTGCAATGGCTTTCAAAAGGTAGAGCTGGGTAAATATATTGCTCCTTTAAAGGTGCATACAAGTATGTGTTTCTTGTATTTAAAAAATATTTTATATATATATATATATATATATATATATATATATATATATATATATTTAGTAACTGAGAATAATACAGTATGTGAAACATTTCATAAAATAAAACATTAAGAACCATTTATAAGCATATTAACAGCTTAAATTTCAAAGCTGCTTGGCAATTTTTTAGTAAAATATTTATATAATATTAAGTGGTGTTTGAAGTGTTCTGCTTAATTGCTTAATGAAAATATATTGTTCATAGATAGCTGTGTCTGAATCCACATTTTGGAATGTAAACAGATCAGCGTTTTTTATGATGACAGAGGAAAGCATCATAAACTAGAGTAAAGTAGTTTTTAACTCTTAGATTAACTCTTTAGATTTTCCTGTCACTCTCCTCTCCAGAACATACCTGATGAAGACTCAATAACTTAATAATTTTCTTTTAATTTTTCAAGTTCAGGTTAACTTCCAAATAATATATTCCTTCTGTAGATTCTCATGTATATGAGCCAAGCTTAAATCAATTACAAGACAGATTTGTGCAATAAAATATTGTCTTTGAATAATAAAACCTTTAAGTAATCTGAATAATATAAGAGTAAACTGTATCTCCCCTTAGCAATAGCTTGGTTAACCACAAACTCCGTAATCTCAATTCTGAAAAGCAATTACAGTATAGCCATCTATTCTCTGAATGCAGTTAGAATTTAAGAATTTTGCATCTTTAGGTCTGAAAAATTTGAAAATATAGGATGTCATGAGATACACAAATTCTCTAAGTTTTACAAGAAAGATAGATCAAGCTGTGCACTCTTCGAAAGAAAAAAATGACTAATTGCACTTGTTATCACTTCTGAGCTGTGGATGGTCATAACAATGAATATTATCAAAATTTCCATTAAAACATAGTCCTTAAAATAAATCACTGATGACTGTAATTAAACTGAAAATGATTTTCATGTGAGATAAACAAGGTAATGCAACTGATTTATCTGTGAAGATGGTAGGGCATGCACAGTAGCCAGTAATTATGTTTCCCATAAAACCTCATTATTCTTCTGTCGTTTACCCTTCCCTTTGTTTTGTAATAAGTTATTGTTACTTTCTTCATTTTTTTCATATTTTTTATGCTTTTTTAGAAGGTACTCACTATGTTCACCAATACAATCGCAATCTGTCAAGCACAGTGAGATACCAATTCCTGTATAAACACCATGGCTATAATGAAATTCTGAAACTGAAGTTTAATCAGTTTTTTAGATTTCCTCTAACGTAAAGCAAATAGTAGTGTTTACAGGCATGATCTTTAACAAACAATGCTTTTTACTATATGATGTGAGGTATTTGTGACCAGAACTGATGTGTGCTATCGGAAAGCAAGGCACTTTTGCCACTTGCTCCCAACAATTTATCGACTCATGACTAGTAAGGATATATAGGTGGTTGGGAGACCTTGTATATGTGTCAATGCACTTAATCTACAAGTAATATCCACCTGTACTGAGATACAAGGTTCATAGTGAAATACTCCCATGATACAGTATATCCTTATTAAAATGGGTGAAATATTAAAATTAAAATATGAAACGAAATAGATAATATCTATGGGAACAGATGTGAAAAAAAATTGAAAATGATTAGCTTAAGATCAATAAAACACACAAAATATGCTTTAAAAACACCACTTCTGCTTGGACCAGATATATACGGTAATTTCATTGATCTTTGCAATGGTAAGATTGAATCTGAAACTAAACTAAACTATCCAAAATGCTGCTCAAAATACCTTGACAGTTTCAAAACTCTGTCCTGCAGCTAAAAGACACCTAGTGCCCCTGAAACCAGATGTGTGTATATATATATTTACTCTCTATATATAAAATCCTAAGCCTAAAAGTACAACAATATTGTGCAATTATTTTATGTCACACTTTAAATTGGGCTTATTTTAAAATCTACATATATGTGTTTGGTATCATTCTTTTCAGAATTTATAGAACTTTAATGTGATGTTGTTAGATTTTCAGATTCTTTTTTTTAAATTATAAATTAAAAAATATCAAGAACACGTGTCCCACGAAACGAGACTTTGTGCCAAGAGATTTAACCACTCCCGGATCAGGAAATAAAAGGCAAAGAGTAGGACATATACAGGCTTTTAAATGTTTAAAGTGCCGTGCCAGAAGCAGATCATGCAGCACACAGCAGCAGCAAGCCAGTAGCTGATCAAGCAAAGAGGAGGTAAAAAAAACTGTATTTGTTTCCCATTTGTATTACCGTTTAAGAGGGGGTTTCGGAGGAGCAACTGCATCTCCTTGGGGTCCATTCAGCCCCCCTCTACACAATGCGAGTGGCAGAGATGTGAAGTGGCTGAGGCTGACACATAGCACAGGCCAGGGGAGTTGGCAAGCTGGGGGCAAACCCCCTATATATATATATGTTTGGAGACAACCATGAGTGAATTTTGCTTAAAACTGGATAAGAACAATTAGATGGCTCACTGAGTGTCACATTTTTAACCCAATCCAATGCTTTAGGAAGGCAGAGTTCAAAGTAGGGACAGTGATTTTGAACTGCAAAGAGAAGAGGTGCTCTCGTTAACATGGCCTGATAGAGAGCAAGCTTCCATTTTCGATGAACTGCCTACAGTTAAAAAAAAAAAAGACCCCTAAAAAAACCTTATTAGACATATATATATATGTCACGTGTGCAGAGAGGCACATTGCACATTAAAATAAACAAAGTGTTTTAAAAACTTTTCTGTAGAAACACATTATACATTGGCATTTAATGGCATCAATGAACGAATGGTAAACGTAAATGATATTTTGTCACTCGTGTGTGCTCTCTACTGTTCAGCAATACAACAATAGTGTCAGAGTTGATGTAAGCTTTAAATGCACATTTAAGGTAAACCGTGTGTCACACTTTGTCAAAAGGACTACTGTTAAGAGAGTTGATAATGTAGAGCCACAGGATGCAGATGCAATGCAGATTTCAGTAGTCATAACAACTGAATGAACAAATCTGCCTAACAATACCAGTAGATGCACAGATGAGGCTGCACAACATCCACCTTCTGACTACACATCTAAGTGAATAATTTAAGAAATTTAACATTACTGTCTAAATGGAAATTCAAACATCCCAAGACAAATGTGCCACAGTGTTTTAACACATTGCATATCTATGGACCACAATTCTTATCTAAACTATATTTGTTGCTGTTATAACATATAATGATACAAAAGTTAAAATGATGGAAATATATTGCAGCAGACAGAAGCACTTTTCAAACATGTGGAGCCCAGTAGCTGTGGTGGTCTATGTGCATGTGCTTGTCTGTCTGTCACAACACTCATTACATCGTGCAAATTATTAAGCTTCAGATACCTTGTGCTATTGAGCTCCTGGATAATAGCAATTGTAACTTTTTAGTTTCTTTCAGCATCAAGATTTTTCTTCTTATCTTTTGCTCTTTCTCTGAAAGGCCAGAAATGGTTTGCAATGCACAGATTGGAGAAAACGGGGGGTGGGCGTTTTAGGAAGAAGCCCTTTGGGTGAGGCCTTTGCAGCGTAGTATTTCGCGGCTATTCACTACAAACTTTTTAATGGATTGTCCCTAGTACTGTATTCTCATTTTTAAAAGCAGCATATAAATTAGGCACTCATATATATGTATGTAGCTCATGCAGTTCACACTTAACATTCATTTTTTTTGCATTATTTCTTAATGTTAATAAAAAAAGCATAGAATGAAAATGCCGCCATGACCCACAGTGTTAACAGAGACAGTTGTCTTTTCTCCTCTCCACATGTCGCCCTGTTTGTGACTTTCATCCCACTCTCTGCTGCTACCTATAACTTTATAGTATACAACTTTCCGTAGCATTTAATAAAATACGCCAAATTTATTGACACGAATTAGTAAACTAAATCACACTATAACCAAGGGCCTTAGTATATTAGAACAAACAGCATACATTTGCACAGGTAAACATGGCAAACATATTTAACCAATTACATTACTGCAGCAGAGATTACTACTATAACCTTTTAAAACAAGTAAGTGTCGATCAACTGGATGAATGTCCTTCATAGGACAAAAAACAAGACAGTTCTTGTCCTAAAGAGTGTTTGATTGGGAAAGTAACATTGTTAAAATACAAAGCCTCTCTTGTAGAATGAATTAATAAAATTAAAAAAAAAAAAAACATGGGAACCGCTTAGCATTAGTGCAATGACCCAAGCAGTTTAGTATTAGCGAAAAATAATAAATCTGATATGTAATAGAGAAAACATCCAAAAACTGTATAAATTAATACATTATATACTGTATATCATATACTGTAAACAATTGGAAGCATTTAAGCTCAAAATGAGGAGCATCAATCCAAAGACCTCAGTCCATATCAACAGTCCCGAAGGTGTAGTGCATCCCCTGTGTATCGTCGTGATCAGATGCAGAAGCTTGCAGTAGCTTCACATTGGATGTTTACAAAGCAATTGTTTATATATATATAATTAATAAATTTACAATTTTTAGGATGTTTTGTCTATTTTACATACCAGATGTATTATTATTTATCACTAATATTGAACTGCTTGGGTCAATGCACTTGTTTGTACTTAAAAACTCAGTTGACCATTAATTCACATAGTATATTATTATACTATTATATTATTATTATATAATTAACCTCTTATCATTAAACAAGATCTCACACATCACAATAAACAGAATAGTCACACATCACATTCTGAACTGACACCTGCACATGGATATGTCATAATGAGAAGTCATCCTTAGAGGCAAAATGCATTAACAAAGAATAATGCTGTCAAAGAAGTGACAAAAGTGTCAACAATAAATAAAGCTAAATTTACAGTAAAGAAAAGTGGAAAAAAATTTCAAATAAATAAGTAAATACATTCAAACTGTAGATGATCATGAAAACCCTAAGAATCTGCAATAATATATTTATTTTAGGAACAGCAGTAGCCACTTTTTAACAGAAATAAAACCAATAGAGCCACGTCCAAGGGAAAAATCAAAGTCAGCTAATGCAGAAAAAATACTGCTATACAAGATTGTATCTTCACACTGCTCTTGAGGAAGACTGTACAGAGAGGACAAAGCTGTCCTAAAGCTAATGGCTTCTGCTTAAAACTGCTGACAACTGTTGTGCTCTTCACGTAGTATCTTATTTTAAAATAATTCTTGTATACTGATTCATTTGTTTCTGAAAATGTGCTGCAACCTCAACAGACCTTACGCAGATTGAAACATTCTTCAAAGCAGATCTTATCTTTCCAGAGCTATTTAAACATAGGTGATTTATTTTCACAGATTCAGAGGCAGTGTGCCCAACCTATGTGTCTTTTCGTGCATTATATCTCTTAGAAAAAGACCCTAACGTTAACAATATCTCATCTGAGACTAGTGGCAACTGACAGCTAAAATCTGTGGATGCCAACAAACATAACTCAGTGACAGATGCATAATCTTGTTAGGAGAGACACTCAGTTGGTGCTCTACAATGTTTCATTCTGGCAAGCATATATAAACTGATTACATCAGGAATTTCAGCCATCATATCTTTTTCAATTAATACTGTGGCCAAATCATTTCTCCATTCTGTTTTTGCCTCCTATCTTCCTGCCTTATAGTTCTTCCATTCCCTACTAAGTAACAAATGGTTTTAATGAAAATATTCTACTCATACTTTAATAAAATATCAAAAGCAGAGAGCATAGTTTAAAATATTATTAAAGTACAGTTAAATTAGGGGCCTTTTATAACAGATTTCAATGCCAATCAAGGATTCAAAATATGAGGGTACAAAGATACTAAGTTTAAACTGTTAAGGCTGAAAATAGATCTGCAGTGGCTGCAAGCAGCTGTGTGCACTCTGCACGGGGAACATGCATTCTGGAAAAATATCTGGCAGTGTAATCCTAGACCAAAAAGCCCACACTCGTTTAGAGGATACAACACACAAACACCAGAGAAAACCAGCATTTAGCTTTAATTTAAATAGTGGATTAACTTCTTGGAAATAACAACTGTGAATGCAGCACCATCTCATCATGAGTGTCCGAGGTCCATGTTGTCTTTTCATCTATATCCAAAGGACATGGTTTGGAGATTCAAAGGTTGAGTGGCTCAGTGACATTCAACAAGACAGTAGTCCGGTATTAAACCATTACAACAGGCAGACAGACCTTGATTAAGAAAGAGAGTAGCAGCAAGCTCTCATATCATCTTATTTCAATATTATTTATAAAATTACACCAATAAAGAATATAATTTTACATATGCCCTATCCTCATATTCTTTATTTCCAGAACCCAGAACATTGTGCAAAGTTGTGCTAGGTCTTCATTTTTTAAAGATTATATTTTTACCTTTTAAAGAGACTCTTGTTCTGTAGTTTAATTACCTTAGTAAATCCTTTTAACTTCATTTTGTCATGGGTGGTAGCCATGGACTGCCATCCTAGTTGGGCTGGTTCAAAATTTCTTACCTGGCCAGGAGGCTGGCCCACCAAATAGGCAGGGTGGTCCCTGCTGCAGATAGGAGATTGACAAAAATGGATATGTTGGCATCCTTGAAAAAGGATCCTTAAACAGCCGGGATACCAGTGGAACAGGGAGACAACTTACCTTGGTTATTTTCTCCCCCGAAACGGTAGATGGCAGCTTCTCTGGGTTACAGTCAGTCTAAGGATACACACAAGGCATGTTGGGAACTATAGTCCCTTGGGGCAGCCCTTTTGGGTTCTGTGGGTGCTACCAGAGAGTACTGATGGGATTAATGGCTCCTACTTCATTGGACTTCCGCCTAACCCAGAAGTGCTTCTGAGAGACAGTGTGACAGGATGTACTCCCAGGTCCTAGATAAAAGAATCAGCTGTGCCTCAGCCATATGAGTCGGAGTCAAGAGAGGAGCTGGTCAGCATTCACCAAGGAAGAGTGATAAAGAGAAGAGAGAAGACAGATTGTGGTAACATGTTGTATTTTATATATAGAAAATCCTGTCAAAGGTATTTTATAAAATAAATGTTCATGTTTGAAACTGGGACTGTGTTCTTGTAAGGTTGTGTTTAGGGTCTGGGGTGCTGTTACACCCTCTACTGGTCACAATGTATAAATGCAAGATAAATTTAGGTGTAAAATTTGAAAATAAAGCAAAAAGATTTCCACATAACAATTTAAACCATATATAACAGTGAAGTCCTAATTAATTAATATATTTGCAACAACATCATACTGCAAATATACAAGCCAACAATTATTTTTTGTGACCCTTAATATATGGTTCTACTCTGATTTCTTACCTTTGACTCCATGCCTGTTTCTCAGATACAGTTTATTTAGGCACTTGTAATGTAATGTAAAACTGTAATTAGCACTGTCTTTCAAAATAACATTATATTATTTTCCTAGTCGTACTAATTCAGTTCAGGATAGCATGAGACTTGAGATTTTGCTGGCAGCACAGGGCTCAGACCACTCCTTGGCAGGTGTCTGGGGTGCGATATAATTGCTAGGCTGTAGAGCATTTAGTGTGGCTTAAAAGAACACAGAAACTTTAATTTCAAATTAGGGCTGAGAATCAATGAAAACAATTAACTAATTAGAAGAGACAATCACAAATAAATACATAAATCATGAAGTAAATACATACTGAATCACAAAGTTAATGTAGAATCAACACAAAGGAATTGAAACAGAAAATGGTATAGTTTAAACTTAAACAATGATCTTAAACATGAACTTTTCACAAAATGCTACTTGCACAAGTACAACCTGAATTTGAATGCCTTCCTAAAAGGCAAGTTAAAAAGAAGACAATATGAAAACAATGCCAATGTATTAATTCTCAAATTGGCATAGCATATGAGATGCAGACATGTCAAAGTATAAAATGATCAAAATGACTTTTGACTTTCAATGCACTGCTAAAGAGTGATTTAATTGAAAGAATATGTATCTCTTAAATGGGCATACATTACAAGTTGTGTTAAAACACCACAGATACTATCCCCAATTGTTCATCACCATCAACAATTGAAAATTATACCCTACATAAGTGCTGTGCCTGCAAACGTCAATCTCCAAGCTGTCTTTCTTGTAAACCGAACCAACTGCCATACCCACCCCCCAGCCCCCCTCCTCCCAACTCCCGGCTGTCCTGCCCCTTCGGACAGTTTTAACATGTAAAAAAGATTTAATGCTTTTGTGGTTCGTAGAATCATGGTGTCCATTGAGGTATTGAGGTTACAAAAATGTGCCACCACAGAAAATTGGTTGGAAAACACTGCTCTACCTACACCTTTGTTCCTGGCATGCTCAAAAAGATCTCCGTAGCAGCTGTATCGCTTAAAAACTGACACCGTGCATTACTTGGATGGTTTTGTTGCGATCTTTGCATAAATAAGCGAAGATACTGCAAACTGGAATAATGGATAGGGATAATCATTATACTTCTATTTCGTAGACTTTTGTCATTATATTAGAACAGTCAGCACTGTAAGTTACCTGGCAGACCAGTGAGTTAAATACAGAAGTACTAGAAACTTATTTTGGTTTTAGTGCCACTCAAAGATAACTTATTCAGCACTTATGTGATATGACATTGAATTGATCTTCTTACAGAGATAAGGAATTAAGTAAGAAAAAAAAGGAGTATGTGTAATTTTTACCTTTGTAACTGTCGTAAACTTGCTTTTAATCTTCACCTATGTCAGTATGTATAAATGAAGAAAATGAACACCAGTGCTACATATTGACATGTGGTATGTCACTGTAAACTCATAATATGAAATTTTAAAACTATAAATGAAAATTTTATGTCATAAAATTTTTAAAGGTAGTATATAAATACAGTCCTGAATGTGTATGTAATTCTTTAGGTATACACTTATACTTTTAAGTATTTTTGCATTGTAAAAAAAATAAAATACCACCCTGACCAAAGCACTGTCTGAGGCATTTGCCTCGTTGACAGCCTTGTATGTAACAATATTTTTTAACACAAACTGGCCACATTAATCGCAAAAATTATCGCATTAACTTTCCCAGGCTTACTTCAAATAAAATCCTCTTTTCATAAAAATTGTACAGTGTCTCACACATGTGCTTAGGAGACAACTTCAGGGCTTTTTGAAAGGGTAACTCCACCCCAAATCGAGGGCTGCCGCTTTCAATTAATGGCTCCCCTCTTGTTCTGTCTATGGATCCAAAGATGACAGGATGATAATGGACATCACTTCCGGTCACCTGAGCCTGCCTCTTCTGCCTTGCCTACCTCATAACCACCTCCACTGCAATCTTTGAGCAGTCAAACATTTGACTTGTATCTGGAAAGAAGTTCTCGCTTCTGTTTTAAATCACTTTATTATTTATTATTATTTTATTTAAGTTATTTTTTTACAAACCATTATAAAGGGATCACCTGCTGGTGCCCCAGCCCGTTATGCTTTGCTTATGGTTTTCTTGCAACAGATATAATGCCAACCTGCACAGGTTTTGGACAAACATTCAGACTAGACCACCAGCTAGCGGCCCAACACATCTCCATTGGGAGCTCTGCCCAGTGAAGAAACAGTGTTTACTTTGAGGAAACATGAAATAAGGAAAGCTTTCGGGAAAGTGAACACAAGGAAAGAAGCAGATCTTGATGGCATTCCAAGATGTGTTTATGAGATCTGTGCTGATCAGCTTGCACCTGACTTCATAATAATATTTAATATAGCTTTAACAAAGTCAGATGTACCAATGTGCTTTAAATGGTCGACCTTGTCCCTGTACGTAAGAAATTTCTTTCCTGAATGACTGCTGTTCAATTGCACTAATACATATATGAATGAAGTGTTTCAAGAAGGGAGTCAAGAGTTGAATATGGTCTTCGATACCCAAAGAACTAGATTTACATTTAAATTTATTTGCTTAGAAGAAGCTTTCATCCAAAGCAACTTACAAAAGAGGTTAACATAGTGTGACGGTGCAGGATTGCTCCATGCTCCCTGTTCCGTTAAGGAGCCTCTTTGACAAACATCACAAATGGTGGCAGAGGTGGGATGAGCCATGGCAGTGAAGAACAAAGAGCATGCAGGTTATGTGTCTATGTTATGTTATGTGACTGTTTTATGAACCCCCCTGACTCAAGAAGATACACTGATTCACTCCACATACATGTGCAGAGACGGGTGGATCGGTCAGGAGCTTCAGTTGTGCCTAAGAGGGAATGATGTGTCACACCTGCACCCACTTATACAGGAGAGTTAAAAGGAGCCTGCACAGAACAAAGGAGAAACAATAATCGAGAACAAAAGAGAGATAGAGATGGAGAAGGAGCAATAGCAAAGGATGGAAGATGAAAGAAGGAATAACATAGGCAGCAGGAGATGCATGAACAGCATGCAAGAGGTTCCCAAAGGGAAGTGGGAGCATGGAACAAACATCACACATAAGTACACTAGATCCATTACAGTTCGCATATCACTTCTGTAGATCCACAGATGATGCCACCACCTTGATCCTGTAAACGTGGGAATTCAAACCCAGGACCCTAATCTGTGAGGAAGCAGCAGCCCCATCCATCTTTCAGAGTCAAGTAAAGTAACAAATTGACATATTACGATACAGTTTACTTCAACATTTTATTAAAAGTTACTAGTCAAGCACATTCCAACTTTCATTATCATTCTACAGAAAGATGGATAAAGAACAGTATACTTGTAGTGATGTAGCCCATTTCTTAGTTCAAGGTAATATGTTACACTTAAAGATCAACATATTTCAGGTTGATATTCTACTTAAAAATCAACC
This sequence comes from Polypterus bichir lapradei, assembly GCA_026402145.1. NCBI lineage: Eukaryota > Metazoa > Chordata > Cladistia > Polypteriformes > Polypteridae > Polypterus > Polypterus bichir. Next base: position 28,598,554 of record JANRMT010062808.1, on the reverse strand, counting down.
AGCATCTATCATTTTACAATTCTACTAACTGTGACAAGGATTCATATTCTGACACACAAACAACTCGGCTAAAGTTGTCAGATAATGTTTACAGCTGTCCAATCAGTTAAATCTGTTAAAAATGTACTATAAAAATCTAAATTTTTGAACCCATGATATTTTGTGCAGTTGTTAGTGCTGCTGCCTGGGTTCCTTACACCCCACATCATGAAAACATACAAAGGACTGGTCTTAGACTACATGTGTCCTCATGTCACAGAAAAGTTGGATCCACTTCTGCTTCTCTATCAGAAAACTTTTGCAATGGAAGCGGCAAGTATATATCCATTCCTCAAGGCTTAGTCTCATCTGGACAAACCTGGCAGCATTGTGAGGATATGCTTTTTGATTTCTCTGGTGCCTTCAGTACCATCTAGCCATCCCTGTTGAGGGGTAAGCTGAGAGACATGAAGGTGAATGAGCCTATGGTGTACTAAATAATGGACTGTCTGTTGGGCAGACTGCAGTTTTGAAGCTCAAGGACTTTGCCTCTGATGTGGATGTGAGCAACACTGAAGCACCACGTGCAACTGTGACATCATTTTTACTGTTAACCTTGTACAACTCGGACTATAAAAATAATGCCAGATCATATCACTTGCAGAAATTTTCTGATGATTCTGTGCTGCTGTGTTCTATTAACAAGAGGGATGATATAGAGCATAGGAGTCTGGTAGAGTATTTTGAGAATTGTCAAGAATTCAACATTGTTGAACATCTGACACACAGAATACTTTTAGCCAATAAATTATTCAGCAAATTGTGCCAAAGAAGCACTACTGACCTCATTTATTCTGTACCTACAGCAATACGCCTTTATTATGCCTCACTGTGACTGCTGTCTTATCTATCATTAGCCAAGTCAGATGATTTTTCCTTCTTTTTTTTCTAATTCGTATGTGTTTAAGGTGTGGTTTGTTTGTTATATTTTTTTCTGCATTCTTCATCCTCTGTAAAATTTAATTTTCCCATAGGAACAATCAAAGTACTATCTTTCAGTCCTGTGTCCTGTTATCATCTGTGTGGAGTTTGCATTTTCTTCCCATGTCTCTGTGGGTTTTCCTCTAGCTTTCCACTTTACCTTCCACATTTCTTTTTAAACTGGCCCGAGTATGAGTCAATGTGTGATTATATACATAGATATACATAAAGATATACTGTATACTGTATATCATATATACATAAATATAAATACATACATATTGTGATAAAGGCGCTTTATTGGCTCCGACCCAACACAGACTGACATCAGAGGCACGGGCAAAATTAACAAAAAGATTTCATTTTTCTTCACCTGTAAGTCACGTCTTCCCCATAATCCCCACAGGCACAACACAGTCCCAAAAACACCACCAAAGAAAAACATCCAAGCCACTCTTCTTTTCCTCCACTGCTCCCAGGACCGCTTTATCCTCCTCCTCCCGACTCTGGCACCTTTATTAGGCACCTGGAAGTGCTCTAGGTGCTTGACTGCTGTGTTCCGTACGGGCTCAGGAGTCCCAGTTGCAGCACCCCCTGGCGGTGCCTGCGGGATCCAACAGGGCTGCACCCAAACCCAATTCCCATGGAGCCCTGCGAGAAACCGAGGCACCGTTCCAACCCAGGGAGTTGGCCATCTAGTGTCCAGGGGGAGGTATTGCACCGTTCAGTGCAATATATATATATATATATATTGTGGCAGACCAGGGCCCAAGCCCGGCTGGTACGCCCTTGCAGCATATGTTCCGGGAGAGCAAGCATGGGAGACCCAATAACTCCCCCTGGATGCTAGATGGCAGCCTCCCTGGGTTGCAGTGATGCTCGGACTCCAGTAGGGCTTCATGGAAGTTGGGGTTTGGTGCAGCCCTGTTGGGTTCTGCAGGCGTTGCCAGAGGGTGTTGCAGCGGGAAATGCTAGGCCCTTTGTGCAATAGTTTCGTCGTCTGGGTGCCTAATAAAGAGAGCCAGCGATCACCACTCAAGAGCCAGAGTCGGGGGGAGGGAGACGAAGCTGCCGAGAGGAGTGGATGAAAGGAAGAGTGTTTTGTGGTGGTGTTCTGTTTGGTGTGTCTTTTGGGACTGTGTTGTGCCTATGGGACATGGAGAAGACGTGCCCCACAGGTAAAGAAAATAAAACGTTTATTTTATGTGTGCCTCACGGCATCAGTCTGTGTCGGGTCGGCGCCCATATCGCGCCTTTTCACAATGCAATATATTATATACTGTATATATATATATATATATATATATATATATATATATATATATAAATTAAATGTATATCCCAATGTTATATATAGGTAAAGGAATACAAAAATGATTTCTGTTTTCCAATACTCTGTCTATCCTTCCATACATCAATTTTCTAGTTACTATGCACTGTACAAAAAGGCAGGTGACTGAGGTGAATATGAATACGTCTACAGGGTAGATGGTGCAAAATGACAACAGAACCAACTCAAGCAGCTTTATTGACATACCATCCAATCACAATGGTATGAAATAATGTTCCCCAGAACTATCTTGCAGCATGTACATAAACACAGGACAAGTGCAAGATAACTATAGAACTATAATATAAATTAATAAATGAAATAAATGGTATATATAAGTAAATTGAAAAAATAGTAACAAATAAAAAAATAATAACTAACAATAAAAAATAGTAGTAACAATTATAACATTTGTACAGCATATAAATAAACTACTAGGAGTAGAGCTGGGGGCAGGGAGGCCAAGGGTTAGGAGCGGTTGAAGATCCTAGCAGAACTGATTCAGATGCTACAGAACCTCCTGTCAGATAGAAGTGGGACAAAGAGACTGATTTGGAGGTGCTGATTCCCATCGCAGCCGCTTCACACTCAGCTGCGAACTGATCCAGAGAGAGCTGAAGATCACGGCCTGACGAAGCAAACAGGACAACGTCATCTGCAAAAAGCAGTGACCCAATCCTGAGTCCACCAAACCGGACCCTCTCAACGCCCTGGCTGCGCCTAGAAATTCTGTCCATAAAAGTTAGGAACAGAATCGGTGATAAAGGGCAGTCCTGGCGGAGTCCAACTCTCACTGGAAACGAGTTCGACTTACTGTTGGCAATGCGGACCAAGCTCTGACACCGGTTGTACAGGGACCGAACAGCCCTTATCAGGGGGTCCGGTACCCCATACTCCCGGAGCACCCCCCACAGGATTCCCCGAGGGACACAATTGAATGCCTTTTCCAAGTCCACAAAACACATGTAGACTGGTTGGGCAAACTCCCATGCACCCTCCAGGACCCTGCTAAGGGTGTAGAGCTGGTCCACTGTTCCGTGACCAGGACAAAAATGACAGTGTTCCTCCTGAATCTGAGGTTTGACTATCCGACGGACCCTCCTCTCCAGGACCAGGTATAAAACAAAATAGGAAATACATTTTTTACTACATTAATCACTGATAAAGTATTTTATTGTCTATGTACCTTTGAAAACTTTTTGGAAAGAATTAGGTCTATGCTGAGCTTCAACTAGTGCACTGAAGTCAGGTGGACAAGCATTCTCTAAGCGAGTCTTCTCAGTCTTCTCAATTGTGTGAAATTCTCTCTTTTTGAGAGAATTATAGAATGTCAGTAATGGCCCTGACTTGAAGTGTTCTGCCAGCAATGCATCAGACACTGCAAGTCTATATGATCAAGTTGTACCTCACTGGGGGCACTGTCCACATCACTTGTAAAAGGAGAGATGGTGAACATTTCAGTTTCCACTTCTTTGAAGTCTTCAAATCACCTGGAAAACACACCATGCAGTGCCGGGAATAATGGCTGCATATCTGGTTTTTTTTTTGTTTGTTTTTTTGAAGTTTTATTAATTTTATTGCAATCATTCCATACAAATCAATCAATTTTTATAAAAAGTAAAATTGAGTTATGAACAAGTCAACCCCCACCCCTGAGAGAGAGAGCAAGCCAAACGGCGTAAAATTTAAGGCTTGTAAACATACCTAAATTAATAAGTTTGATAAGCCAATAGAGATGAATGCAGAAGACAATAAAATACAAAAATAATTGCTTCCTCTGTGCTTTAGGAACTTATTTTAAAATATTACTGATTATATGCTGCCATGTTTTGAAAAAAGTCTGTACAGATCCTCTAACTGAGTATTTGATTTTTTCCAACTTCAAATAGTATAAAACATCGGTTTCCCACTGACTTAAAAGGGAAGAGTTTGGGTTCTTCCAGCTTAGCAGAATAAGTCTGCGTGCCAAAAGTGTAGTGAGTGCAATCACAGTTTGTTTGTCTTTCTCCACTTTAAATCCATCTGGAAGAACCCCAAACACAGCTGTTAATGGGTTAGGAGGGATTGTGAGAGCAAGGCTGTCTCAAAAGTAGTTAAAAATTTTGGTCCAGAATGATGTTAATTTGGTGCAAACCCAGAACATGTGACCCAGTGAGGCTGGGACTTGATTGCAGCATTCGCAGGTTGAATCATGCCCTGGAAACATTTTGGAGAGTTTTAGACGAGACAAATGTGCTCGATATATAATTTTGAGTTGTATAATTGTATGCTTTGCGCATATGGAGCTCGAGTGAATTCTCTTCATTGCTACTTTCCACTCCTTTTCTGATATATTAATTGGGAGATCTTTTTACCAGTGTCCTCTTGGATCTTTGAAAGGGAGGGACTGTAAAATGATTTTATAATGGCTGCATATCTGTTAAGCTGATCAGCAGATAGATCCCTCCATCTCAGTGTGGGAAGGTGTGTCAATGTGTTCTTTCTGCTTGTTAAGGGAAAAGCAGCAGCTTCCTCATGAAGGCCTTGACTAGGCTGTGCATATCATGTGCAAAAAAGACCCTGCCTTGCAATTTTGTACTCACTACATTCATAAGTGCTGTCACATCAGCAACCGCAAATTCTAAATCTGATCGCCACACAGTGCAGCTTAGTTCAGGGATGGGTTTTCCTTTCATTTGGCAAAACTCCTGAATCTCTGATTTCAGACCTGTTTGAACAATTTACCCAAGCTTAGCCACCTGACAGCTGTGTGGTAGCCCAGATCAGTGTCATCAGTCTCATGCTCCTCCAACATTGTAACAAACTATGATTTAATGCCCTAGTCCTGATTAAATTTGCAGTATTTATTACAACATCAACCATATGATTAATATTCAGAACTGAATTACACAACACATCCTGGTGTATAATACATTGTAAAGATATGAATTTTTGGGCTGGGTTAATCTCAGCCACTTTTTACTGCATCCTTTTTAAAGGTCCAACATTTTTTGCCTGTCAAATTAGAAGAACCATCACTAATCACACCAACCAACTTTTCCCATTACAGTCCTAACTTTTGCATGTACGTACTGACTTCAGTAAATACATCCTTACTGGTTGATGTCTCTTTCACTGACTGCATAGAAGCCAGTTCCTCTGTCATTTCACAGTTACAAAAACCAGCAGCTACGCTGTGCCACAAATATCACAGCTCTCATCCAGGGCCAAGGAGAAGCCACACGTTTCAGCTGTAATACCTGATTCTCTGCAATCCGTCTTGTACCCGTTTGCCAGGAGAGGGATGGAAGTTGAAACCCATCCTTCTTCTCCAATAAGCACTCTTTAAAAAATTTTTCATCAGAAAATGGTTTGCTTCTTTTGGCAAATTTGTGAGCCAATATAGAGATTGTTTTCGTACTGTTCCTTCTTTTGCTCTGTGAAGCTTTGTAAAAAGAATGTTTTTGCAGTTTAACTAACAATTCCTCTGCAGTCCTCACCTTCTCCTCTTCAAATAAATTTCTATATTTTTCAGCATGCGTGGTCTCGAAGTGATGGCTTTAGTAGTCTGTGTAGTCTTTAAATGCAGTGATGTGCTCTTTGCATACCAAACAGATTGCTTTACTGCTAACCTCTGTGAAAAAATACTTAGGAATCCAGGATTTGTTGAATGATATGTTTTCCACATGAACTTTTCAATTTTAACCACTCATTTTGGTTGTGTCTTTGTACAAAATGCAGACGGGATGCAGATTAACAACAGGTGTCGTCTTCCTTTATTCAGTATAACATGGACAATCTCTGTATCACTCCTTACTCTGAAACAATCTCCTGCAGTTTCCCTCTTTTATGCGTCCTTTCTGATAAAATCTTCCACAATTTGCCATACACATCAATTTTAATCTGCGTCTTCACAGTCACATCTAGCTATGTTGCAGACTGACATACCCAAGCTCTCTGGGTGTGCCGGTATGCATCTATTATCCCAGACTGGACGGTGTTGGTAAGGCAAACTGTTTCTTGAGCCCCAGCAGCCACATAAGGGAAGTGGGTGCGGTCTAAATGCATAAGCAATTAGCCATGTGGCATGGCACCTAGTCAAAACAAAATTTAAAGGAGCCTCCACCTCACAGAGTCAGAAAACATACCTTGGGAAATAACAATAATAACAAAAAATATATTACTATTTACAAGGCATTTCTAACTTCTTGATGGAAGAAATGGTGATCTATCTGTGCAGGTGCTTCACATTTTTTTCTTCCACCAAAAAGATAGAAAAGGTTTAAAGCTTGTTTTGACTGTGCAGTGCATCATGCCAACTTCCCCTTATATGGACTCCATGCATGCTCAGTTAGTTCCCCAAAGACTGGAACTCTGTGAGCGCAATAAAATGTTTTTTTTTTAACATATTGCTAGTTTTGTGACCATTAATTATAATTAGTTTGTGATTCAATGTTCTTTTTGTTTCTTTTTTTGAGGCAGGGTGGCACAGTAATTAGCACTGCTGCCTTACACTTCAGGTAACATTTTTGGCCAAAATAATCAGTCCAGCAGAGATGGCTGCTGCTTCTCTAGCCATCACTGACACTTAAGACTCCACTGCACCATTATAATCCATTCAGTACTAGTTCAGTTCTTCCTTCCCCATTGACTTCAATGCATTTCAGTTCAACAAAATTCCCAAACATTTTAGTGATTTTTGCCAAATTCAGGATGAAGTAAACTGAGCAACAGTAATAGTGACAAAAAAAGTTGTTTTTTCTGATATTAAGCATGATTAGGAAAAAAATGCCCAGTACAAGTTATGTTTAAAGTGTATTATAATTATGACTCAAATTTCTAATATTAACAGTTTGATTGATGATGTATTCATAAAAAGAAAGCAATGTTTTTTGAGAGCGGCACAGTGGTGCAGTGGGTAGCACTGCTGCCTTGCAGTTAGGAGACCCGGGTTCGCTTCCTGGGTGGAGTTTGCATGTTCTCCCTATGTCTACATGTGTTTCCTTCTGGGTGCTCTGGTTTCCTCCCACAGTCCAAAGAAATGCAGGTTAGGTGCATTAGCGATCCTAAATTGTCCCTGGTGTGTGTGTGCGCGCCCTGCGGTGGGCTCGCGCCCTGCCCGGGGTTTGTTTCCTACCTTGCACCCTGTGTTTGTTGGATTGGCTCCAGCAGATCCCCTTGACCCTATAATTAGGATATAGCATGATGGATGTTTTTTGATACATCTTAGTCCATTCTAGTTTCTCTGTTATATTGCTTCATTTATCACTTGGGGCAGAAACTACCCAATTCTTCTCTAAAGCCCTTTAATAGAAAGAACATTAAACTCTCCTTTCGAAGTTTTAAAATTAAGCCCTCAGGATGTCAAATCTTCTTATTTAATAATAGAGGGTATGTCTCTGATACTAACATTGATAACCCTCAGCAAAGACACCCGACTAGCATTCCCAAAAGAAGCACCGTAAATCACCTTTGCATTCTAGTTTCACTCAATTATAGTAATTCCTACCTCAAGTCACTCAACAGCATTCCAGCAACCCATCCATTTTTTGAAACTACTTTTTCGGCTGTTTGGTGGTTGAGAGCTGTAGCCTCTGTGTGTCAGTTTAATACCAAATAAATAAACTGACACACAAAAACTTTTAAGATACAAATGTAATCTACTAAAACCTATGTGCAAATTCCATTATTCACAGTGACTGAGCCTTGGTTTCTTGGTTCTGTTTTCATATTGTGTGGCTTTGTCACCAATTATTTTTCATTTTTTTTGTAGGAACATTTTATTCAAAGTATTAAAAAACATACATTTTGTAATTTTATTAAGCTTAAAATCACACCAAGCAAACAAAACACAATCCACTCAGCGGTACACAGTACAAAATTAAAGAAAGTGAACACGCAGTACACTAACAGCATTGACAACACTTAACTCCTTATCCCTACTCATTGTATTCCAAACATCTTCAGGTTATACCTATATATACACTGGAACAATACTATTCAGTTTTCAATGTCAGTCAGTCAGTCATTGTCCAACCCGCTATATCCTAACATAGGGTCATGGGGGGTCTGCTGTAGCCAATCCCAGCCAACACAGGGTGCAAGGCAGGAACAAACCCCGGGCAGGGCACCAGCCCAGCACAGGGCACCCACACGCCCACACACCAATCACACACTAGGGACAATTTAGGATCGCCAATGCACCTAACCTGCATGCCTTTGGACTGTGGGAGGAAACCAGAGAACCCAGAGGAAACCCACGCAGACACGGGGAGAACATGCAGACTCCACACAGGGATGACCCGGGAAGTTTTCAACATATAGCTTAATAAACAGTACATACTGAACAACGGAGTTATTCATGCTCTCATGCTCGCTGCTTTACAATTTCTAAACCTTTAGCTACAAGCTAATCCAGTATCCTTATAGGCTGCATTTTGTGCAGAAAGCCATCTGCTACATTAAGATCAAAAGTATTTGGTTCCATTTTTTTAAATTAGATTTTATTTCAGCTTTTATTTTCAGAATTATTTCTAGTTTTAGTTTTGTTTTGCAGGCTTGTCTTTTTTATGTTCACATTATTAACACCAAATACAATTTCATTTTAATTTCAGCTGAAGTTTAGGTATTGCGACACATGAGTCAGTCTTTTGCACCCCAAAGACGAGGCTGAGTCTAAGTACTTTAGCAAAACCAGTTTTATTTAATTCAAAAAAGGAACAGCAAGGTTATTTATTGTAGCAGGATCTACCATTCTACTATACACAGACACAGCAAACAGGCAGGGTTGGGGCCAGGTCAGTGGCCAAGTAATAATGTTCCTTGCATCACCCATCAGACGACAGGCACTTTGTGTGTGGCAGCGGTCAGCTTGTAGTTGTTTCTGTGGTGCTGCGAATCTTTGGCTGCCTTGGTGACAGACAAGCAACCCTCAACAGATGCAGCAGTCACGCTTCCATGTGTCGTCCTGTTGGGGAGGGTCTCAAACGAGTTCAGAAGTCTCATATCCCCCCTCCCCCATTAGCTATGTCCACATTGGTGTGGGCAAAGCGACCGTCCAAGCCAAGCTCGGCCAGGCATGAGAGAATGTCAGCATTGATGTGTGCAGCCCCAGGACGGTGGCAATCATCAAAAACAAAAGCCTGTAAACTAATAAACCTCCATATTTGTATCCTTTTGTCTGTAGAGCCATTGGAGCGGGGTATGGTCAGTCACTAGGGTAAACCAACATCTCCACAAGTAGTACTGGAGGGCTTCCACAGCCCACAGCAGTTTCCTACTCAGAAATGTGATTGGGTGTTCTTCCCCCTCAAAACATTTTGAAAGCACTGCTCCTAAACCGACATAACTTGCATCTGTCTGCAGAATAAATTCGCTCAAAAAGTCTGGATTTCGCAGAACCGGGAATGAGGATAAAGTAGGTCTAAGAAAACTCTGTCACAGGCATCGGTCCAGACAACATTACGGTTCTTACTGCCCTTTGTCAAGTCAGTGGGGGGAGCAGCCTGATAAGCAAAATTGGGAATGAACCGCCTATAGTATCCATGAGCCAGAGGAAAGCACAAACCTGCCTCTGTGTTTCTGGATGTGGATACGCAAGCACCTCCCCCACCTTGTCAAGTCAAGACTTGAGCAAACTCTTCCCCATATAATATCTCAAATACTGGGTTTCCAACATACCTAGTCTGCATTTCTTAGGGTTAGCCATCAACCCTGCTAGCCTCAAACTGTCAAGCACCGAGTGCAAACGGATGAGATGTGAATTCCAGCCATTACTGAAAATGACTACATCATCTAGATATGCTCCATCGTATGCAGAATGGAGACGCAAGAGCTGGTCCATCATTCACTGAAAGGTCATTGGTGTGCCATGGAGACCGAAAGGGAGCCTTGTAAATTCGAACAGCCTATCTGGAGTCGAGAAACTGGACTCCTCCAAGGGCACTTGCCAAAAACCATTCATGAGATCTAGGGTGGAAATATACAAAGTCTGTCTGAGCTTCTCCAACAAGTCATCCACACGCGGCATTGGTTACACGTCAAAATTAGAAATTTTATTCAACCTCAAAACATCAATACAAAACTGAACTGAACCATCGGGTTTTGAGACAAGCACAATAGGGCTACGCCACTCACTTTTGCTTTCACAAATTATGCCCATCTTGAGCATCCATTGAACCTCCTCATGTATCAACATGTAGAGTCATGATCTTGTGTTCCACAATATCTGTTTGGCCAGGCATGGCCAAAAAGACATCTGAGTTCCTCTCGACAAGTGATAGCAATTCTGCCTTCTGAGTGTCAGTTAACTCCCCAATAGTGACTTCAGTCTAAGGAACTGCTGTGGATGTGACAGGGACCTGCTGGGGGTTGTGCCATTCCTTTAAAAGATTAATATGTGAAATTTGAACAGGTTTCCACCGACTGGGAATTTTGACTTTATAATTCACATGGGACATATGCTCTTCAATCACTTCCGGACCTAGCCATTCAGCCTGAAATTTATGCGGAGCAGACAGGACGAACACTAGAATGCAATCCCCTTTCTTAAACATGCGGAGTTTACTCATCTTGTCATAATCACATTTTTGCACCTCCTGCTCACGCTGCAGAAATCTGTTCCTGCAGAAAAACGACTTGGTTGGCAAACCGGCCACCATGAGGGGCCTCACGAGTCCCCGTCCACTCTTCTCTAAAAAACACCCAGCCCAAATAGTAGTTTGAAAAGACTTAACCCGGTAGAAGCTTGTGGTGTCTTGCAAACAGCAAAAAGGAGGATAAACGGTGGAGTGCAACTGCTTAATTGCAAAACCTTTGCATAGTTGCTTCATGATGTGAGAGATAAAAGGCGTGCACTGATCAGTCAAAATCTCATGCGGGATACCAATATGTGTGAACATTTTTGAGAGTGCTCTCGTAATAGTCCAGGTGTCTGCCCACCGCAGTACGACCACTTATGGGTATTCTGTGGCATAGTCGACTAACACGAGCATATACTGAAATCCATTTTTACTCTTGGGAAGTGGCCCAACAATATCTAGTCCCACCTTCTCAAAGGGGACATCTAAAATAGGCATCATTACAAGGGGTGCCCTAGCAGGTCTGTGAGCAGAAACTATTTGACAGTCACGGTAGGCCTTACAAAATTGCTCCACATCCTGGCCCATATTCACCCAATAAAAGCGTTTCAAAATGCATTCCCTTGTCTTTTCCGTGCCAAGGTGACCCACCAAAACGTGACTGTGAGCAATTTTTAAAACTGTCTCCCAGCGCCCACTTGGCACCACCAACTGCTTAATCTGCCCATCACCCAAGAAATCAGAAACCACACAATACAGGAAAGGATACTTAATTAAAAAATGTGGAGTTTTAAAGTTCGGGTCCTCTCTCTTCAGATAGTAAGAGTCATTTGCCATGTGGGCTTGTCTGAATGCAAAATCTAAATGGCTATCGGCTCACTGCAGATGAGAAAAGTCTGTCTGAATGGCAGTCACAGTCTCTGCTTCCTCTGTGTCCGATGCAGCATCTCGTTCACTTCACGCTGCTATTTCGCCAGGGTCTGTAGTGGTTGTCCGTTCCGGGGAGGTTGTTTGGGTGAGCGACACCATGATAAAGTCTGCCAACTACCCCAGGTCCTCACATGAGGATTCGTCCCTGACCTCACTGGACAACTCCGGCTCAATTTCAAACCCTGCTTCTTGACCGAAGTTGTCAGTGGCGAGCCCATCTCTATCCATTGCAGAGGGAGGTGCTCTGCAGGTGGCCAAGACCCTTGGGAAAAGGGCATTTCTCTTTCCTAATAAAAGAGGCCAGGGTGAAGTGTCTGATATGGCAGTCCAAACCTTAAAGTTCTTCCCTTTAAATTTCAGAGGGAGTATGGACGCAGCAAATGTTCACCTGGTCTGTGGTACAATAATAGCCAATCGCGCTTCTGAGTGTTGTCCCGTTGGGGAGGATCTCAAAAGAGTTCAGAAGTCTCACAGTGTATTCAATAAAATACATTCCAGAACTAAATGGATACTCTTTTTTTACTCTACCAGCATTATAATAACTTCAAAAACGTATCAAGCATTTAAAAAAGCCCAGCAAAATAATTATAATAAAAATGTAGTGTTGCCATTTTAGTTTGGCTGACTTGGCTTTTTTTCTTTTTTTAAACTTAAAAAGAATTGAAAGTGTGCAAACTCTGCCTTCCCCTGGTCATAGGTTGCTAGTAAGCTAAACCCTCTGAAGCATCTACCAGGCTATTACTTAAACTTAATGAAAACAAAAACTCAATAAATTTTGGTAATTTTCATTGTGCAATTTTTAATTTAGTGTTTTTAATTACAATATTGTTTTTTGTCTCAAGTGAACTAGTTTCTTACACATTTTTGTAAGTGAATTAATTTTATTTTTACTTTTAATAAGAACAACCCTGCTAAGATCTAATACATTTTCAAGTACAATGTTACACTACACTCACTCGTAGCATCAACTGGTCCAAGCTTTTACACAGTAAGCTGTCAAATGTGTCTTAAGAATAACAACTACAATTTGTTCTGCTTCAGACTAGCTGTGAATTTTGTATTTGAATAACTTTTTTCCTCATATCCCACAGATCCTAGATTAGACTGAGATATTCAGTAATCTCCGAGAGTACCACTAACTTAGACCTAATTTCCATTCATTTTCCTGGAATTGGTGTGTGTTCAAGTTTTCTGCTGCAAGGGCACTTTTTCCAATTGGATACACAGTTGTCATAAAGATGCTATTTGATCACTAATGATATTCAGATACCCTGTTTCATTTAAACATTACTCTGCTTATATTAAATGACTCAATGTGTGTCCCAGAAACTTATGCACATTACACTTTCCCAACCATCCTGTATTGTTAACAATTATAATTCATTATATTTTTCTATACTCTGCCATTCAACATTAAAAATAAGCAGCACCCGAGATTAATCAGTCTTGTTAATATTTGTCATGTTGTCTACCGTTTGTGTTCCTCAGCCCTCTGTAAAAATACCCTATTGTTTTACCATAGAATGATTCCTGAATGCCATACTCTGTGTATGAAAAGATATGATTGACTACTATTGACTCCACTGCTTCTAGCTGACTCACCATATAGCCCATCTGTAACATTACACTGGTTATCAGCCTTCATTGAAACCATCCATCAGTGATATATCCAGGTCTATGAAAACCCCACAATGTTACTGTTCTGACACTCATTCTATCATATTGAGTTCCAACTTCATTCAAAACTTTACTCCTCATTCTCCCTTTGAATTGCACACACGCACATACACACACACACACCGCTTCCCCCCTCCCACCCCAAACTACACACATAATCTGTCGTTAGCTGATCTAAATAGCATTGTCAGAACATATGTTACTGTCACTGATTGAGCCATCCACTGTGTGGTTAGGGCAGGTGTAGCAGAAAAAGTGTCTCTTTTGTATAAGACTTCAAAGAATACAAAACATAAAAGCTGTAAAAATAGCCTGAAATAATGTATCTTTTTTGCATGGTATAAAATTAATGCAAGCTTTACCCTTATATGATATTTGCATTAGAATAGATTCAGGACGCATTAGCCTACATAGAACATCATGACAGTCACATCGTTTTATTTTATTTTCCTCAGAAAAGTTGGCAGTTTTATTTATATTTTATCATTTTCATATAAATCTTAATTTAGAAATATAAAAAATGCAATGGAAAACAATTCATAGTATTAAATGATTAATAAAATAATACTAGTAGTTTCCAGGTTTTGCTTCAGTGATTTACTACATTTGTTCCATAAAAAATACTTTCCAATACTAAATATTATTTATTACTTTCCAATATAATATTATATTTCCAATACTAAAAAACACTTTTTCAAATAAAGATTGCATCATAGCATTTCAAGTACATAGCAATAAGACCACTAAATAGTTTTACGCATATGATGAATGAATACTATACTATCACTTTAATGTTAATTTATAGAATAAATAAAAAATAACAGAATTTTTATGTCTTTTTTGAGTCACCTCCTTTTCATAACCATTCTGCTGCTGTCCATATTACCACACCAATAACATTTGTTTAATTCATTTCTTTATAATAAGACTAGCCATCCCCCGCGGCTTTGCCAGTGTATTAGTAAAACAGGACATTGAAGAGGGCCCCGCTCAGCTCTCTACTCCTGACGTCACTCTTCCCCCTCCCTTCGGCCCCCAGCCTCTGTCTCGGATTAGCGTGAATATATAAGGTTACGCCCCGAGGTAGACGCTTGAGTGAGGAGGGCACTGCCCCCCTCCCCGCAGCCCAATGAGTCTCTCTCGGATTCGCACTATTAAAATCGGTACCGTAAGCGAACTATGATACTTAGCGTGATGAGAAAGTAACAAAATCAACTGAATGTTCGAGTAAATTATAGAAAAAAACCCAATCTAAATCCGTTATGTAGTTCTCTTGTGAAAAGCGGACAGACATTCAAACGGGTCTAAAAAACTATAAGAAATTTCGCGCTTGGACCACTAAATTTTTAAAACTGTTTCTTAGCAAGCACCTATGGGCCAAGGATAACCTACATTCCAAATTTCAAGTCCCAAGTCCTTATGGTTTGAGAGATTTCGTGATGAGTGAGTCAGTGGTATTTGGTTTTTATATATATAGATGGTGTATACATAGAGCTGCATAAAGTTCCTCATGGCCTTATTTTGAGTACCAGTAGAGATTCCTTTCTGGAAAGCAAATTAAGTAAAATAAAATTTCTCCATGAAAAAAGTAGACGGTTTAAAGTATCTGAAATTAATTGTATTTAATCATCAACAGTAAAAATAAACAGGATTTCACCCTGTTTTATACATGTACTCAAAAACGTTCCTATAAACTTAAAGAAATACTCTACCTAAAATAGATATTTTTTGTTACTTACCCCATGTAGTTTGTAGTGATGGCAGAGAAAAAAAATTCTCTCATGTTTTTGGCATAATGAGAGAGAATAGTTAATGATATACCAGATTATAATAGTGACCATTCAGTCCAACAGTAAAAGATCTGAAAAACGTCCATGGGAAAAAAAATTCTCACATAATCTAAATGTCTGTTATTTATTCATTTGCACAAAATAATCAAAATGCATGCATTTTTGCTTAAATATTAGTAATACTTACTTCCAGAAATCTCAATGTACAAGATAAACAGGAAAGAAACATTCCAATAATACTGCACGTCTGAACTGAAGACAGGACTCTTGACAAATGAATGAAGGGGAGAAGCAGATTTTAACTCCAACGCAAGGTAAAATAAAACAAGCTAGGAGAGCACAACTGGACAGCAGCAGAGAGGAGTGGAGAGGCCAACAGTTTTGTCACTGGGCTGAACATAATGAAAACAAGCACAGGCCACTGAACTACCCAGATTTTACCAGCATGACCCAGTGCTGCCAACAGTTTTTGCCTAAAAACATTTGTGACACCCCTTATATTTTTAAAGGCAAGGAAGGATTTTTAGATTTGTATTGTTTTGTGATTCTTATTGACTAAAGAGATTATTACTAAATTAGTATTTTTGAATGGCATAACTAAACACATGACTAATGTGAACGCTGGCCCCGGCACAGACAGACGGACAACATTTTTGCACCCACACACTGTTTATTTACAATATATACAAAGTCTATATCACGTGCACTCACAACCCCAGTGCCTCCAGCACCGATTCCCCCAATGTCCAGGGCTCACAGTCCTTATGCCTTCCTGGCCGCCTCCCGTCCTCTCTCTCCAGCTCAGTCTGCTACCTCCCGACTTCCACCTCCTGACTGGAGAGAGGCGGCCCCTTTTATAGGGACCCGGATGGGCTCCAGCTGCTTCCCGGCACTTAACGCTGGCCACACCCCTGTGTGGCGGAAGTGCCGGCTGCGCACCTGGAAGCCGTCCGTGCATCCCCGGTCGTCTTCCCCCCGGCACTTCCTGGTGTGGCGGAAGTGCCGGGCTCCCGGGATAATTAGGCACTGGGGCGCCGCCTGGCGGTGGCCACGGGTCCCTACAGGGCTGGGCTTCCAAGCCCTGTACCCGAGGCCCCCTGCATAACCAGGACGGACGCCCCCACTCGGTCTGGAGGAGGCACATGCCCTCCTCCGGTCCTCCAAGGTGTCCCGACCGGGCTCCAGCCCCGGCCGAGGACCAGATGTGATAAACCGGCATCGGGGCGCCGCCTGGCGGTAACCACGGGCCCCTACAGGGTAGGGCTTCCATGCCCTCGACCCGTGGTCCCCAACAGAACCAGGACGAACGCCCCCTCGCGGTCTGGAGGAGGCACAAGCCCTCCTCACGTCCTCCTGGGCGTCCCAGCCGGGCTCCAGCCCCGGCCGGGGACCACACTAAGAACCTCTTTATTGTCAATAATAAAAGATTAATTGATTTAATCACCTTATGGACAGAAACCACTAACTGTATCAGTGAAGATATAATGGAAATCTTTCTTTTGCTAGATTGCATAGCAGGTGGCATTGCTGCTGCATTTTTGTAACACATACTGAATAGCTACTGTGTTTGAATGGCATAGTTCAAGACATTAAACTGACATTAGATAATACCAACATTTATGCATCACATTTCCATTTATAGGCAAAGCTCAGTGTGATTGGCAAGTAATAAAAGGAAATGTAAATTGTAAAAGCGATTAAACTGAAGAATCCCTATGTATACTACAAGCCATCTTCACAGCTTCTTTCCTCAGATTATTCAGATTCTAAATAAACTTACATAGGGTTACTTCTAACTATATTTGAAACATATAACTGGCAACTGTACTATTTGCCTATTTGTAGATACTTCATACTTGCTCAACTATTTCATATCTATATTATTTTTCATAGTTTTTCTGTTTATTTGAGTTAACTATTAAAGATTGTAATTGTTTTGTTCATGTATTTGTATCGTGTTTTGCACAGTGTCACATTAACAATGAGCTGAAATGGTGTTGTCTTGAGTTGGTAATGTCTTGTATCCCATGTTTTGCACCAAACCAAAGTCAATTCTCATGTGTTTCATGTGCTAGCAATAAAGTGAATCTGATTCTGGTTCTGACTGCATATATTTAATTGATAAACAGTTAATTTGATAACATGCTTTGGGTAGATGCCCAAAGACAAAAGGAAAACAAAAAATCCAGCTAGGAAATGGCTGGGGAGAATAAACTTCTTGGGATGCCAAGGCCAAAAGCCTACTCATCCAAATTAGATAAACGTTAGAAGGTCATAATACTGCAATTACAAATGTCAGTGCCCATAGTGAGCATAACATTTCACTCATGACCTTTCCATCAGCATCATTTACAGGATACAAATAGAACAGCTAAATCAGCAAGTTTGAATATCATAACTCAAAAGGCTTGAAACCACTTAAGTAAGAAAGAAATATGTGTATATTCTCATTATTTAGCAGGGGGTTCAATTACAGTAACAAATTAGGCTCAGATTAAGAGATTGATTGTGATGAAAACCTGCAGTCATGGAAGGTTTTTAAAAACTAACATCACAATGAATCAAGCACCAATAATGCAGCCTTTATTAACTAGGGGAGCAGTTCTCAATCCTCACCTGACCTCTGAGGGACACCTATTGCTGCTGATTTAACTGAAATCAGTTCATTAAGATGGTATCAATTTCTGCATTCAACTGATAGAAGGGCTGTGGCTGTCCACTTGTCATGGTAAAACCCAGTGATATGCGTCTTGAATATATTTATATTTTAAACTACGGTAATGGATATATTCTTCTTATCATTCTTCTTAAGATTTTGTCATTTTACTTATACTCCTTCTTGTCGACTTATACTGTATGGTCAATCATGTCTCATGTTACTGGTTTGTTTTACTTATATAGATGTTAATTCATCATGTTTTGTTTTTAATAACCTTAACGTATCTTATGTTGCTTTGAAATCTACGCTTGTTTACTTGTGATGAGATGCTCAGTGAAAGGTTCAATAAAGATTGACAAATTGATTGCTTTTAAGGTTTAGTTATTTTGTTTTAATTAGCCTAATTCTCTGTAGACTATTTTCATATGTGAAACTGTACATTTTCATTGCTAATGGGAACGATTAGCAGTAGAATTTTTAGAAAGCTAAGCAATAAAAATAATGAAACATCCAATACCTAACTTTCTTTATGCCTCTGGCTCTCATTTGGAAGAATCCCATTCCATCTTCTTTATTACAATGGGAACAGGGTGTACTATTTAAAATTAGAACAGATTAAACCCAATTATTAGATAACAACTGAGAAGTTTCTTCATTGTAATGCCTCCCCTTAACTTCAGCTCAGATAATGCCGAACTTAGACACTTTGTTAATCTCCACATGATGGTTTACTACAATTTATTTTTCATTTTTGTTGGGAAAGGGGGCCAAATCACAGCTAGTGATTGAAGTAAGGTGTAGAATAGGAGCATAAAATGTGGTCTTATTAATGAATGGAATACAATAAGAGGTTAATTTTGTTCTGTAATTATGACATAATAACTGAAACAAAAAACAGAGGTACATGAAACGGGAAGAAAAGGAATGTTCCTAAATGAACAGTAGGTTAAAATTGGTTGGAAGGTTTTCCAAGTTGATTATCTACAGTATTTTTCACTCAGGGCTGTAGTCCCCAAAGACATAATGTCTAATGACAACTCTAAACTGCCCTGGTGTTAGTTTGTGCGCATACTGTGTAATAGACTAGCATCCATCCTGCAGCTACTCTCTTCCCAGATACTGTCAGTGAACTGCACTGAGTGGACAAGATAGTGGAGACTTAAATGACAAAGTAGACGAATGATAATTTGCATTCAATTACAGAACATATCCTTCAGACTACAATTTATTGTAGAGCTGTAGCATGATGCATGTCATTATTGAAGAAGTTCTACAACGTCACCCATACCAGAGACAAGTGCGAAAAGAGTAGACATTTGTCAAGCTACGAAGGCAGTGTTGTTATTGTACTGCACATGCTTTGCTGTTATCCATCCCAATTCCATCCGAACCATAGCAATCGCCATCTGTTTGCGGTTTCAAACAGATGGTTATTGGTGTAATTCACTAAAGCTTTTTGCAGTCCCAACATTAAATCAGTACTAATCTGTTTGCATGTATAAATATCTCAGAGTGATTTTTGGAACATAAACACAAATTTCCAAGCTAGTAAGTGTAAAGGGAATCATTTGATGAGAAAATACATACAGCTTTCAGCTATGTGCTGCATGATTTAAAGCATCTCATAATATCTGCAGTGCCAAACCAAATTGTGTCTTATGTATATTCACTCGCTTTTGATTAGATTTTGGCTTTGTACCTTTCTTAAACATTGTTATTGTTTTAGCTTTTGATGGACTATTTTATTGCAAACATGTTGAGTCCCTGATTAAAAAAATCTGGCTGCCAAACTCCAACAGAAAAGAATTTTTACTAATTAAATGTGATATCTTAAACTGATCAAACCCCTTACAGTGACACCACTGATCTTTTTATTTATTGACTCTGCTGTCCTACAATCCTACAATGAATACATGAGTAAGGGAAATGGATGAATGGATTTTTGAAAAAGTGTACAATTTGCTTTGGCAGCTGTAGACTAATGATGAGCAAAGCTATTGTAATGGAATCTGATGATGAAAGAACTTAACACTGTAATGACTATACATTACCGAGGGGCATTAGGTTGAGTGATCGTGAGGAAGTGAAATATGAACTGTGATGTTAGCAGAGCAGCATGCAGTTACAGCCTGCTATTTAATATACTGTATATTGTATATGAAAAAATTGAATTATAATGGTCATATTTGGGTGTGGTGATGCTGGTAATCTCTGGAACTGGAGTTTTTACCAAGCTCTCCCCTTAACCCCCCACTAATTGATTTATGTTGCACAGCCAAGTGGACTTTGAGAAAATGAGATGGGGTCATGCTAGATGATAGTGGCGTTGCCTTAAATTTCCAATTCTGAATTAGTGATGTAGGCATCTGTAGAACACTGAAATTTTCATATGAACAAAGGTCAATAGAAGAACACAGTTCAAGAAAAACACTCAAAATAGGCAGGTGAATTAAATAAAAAAAAAAAGTAAAAACTTAAAAACTGACTCAGAAACCCAAGTGCTGAAGGGCTAATCTAGTAATAAATTTGAGGGTTTAAAATTGACTCAGTATTAGGAAGCCAAAAATATTCTGGATGCTCAATTAAATTAGACAGCCAACAGATGCAAAACAGCCCCGGAAGATGGCAAGTAATTATATAGTTAGGCAATGTTAAGACAGACTCGGAGAAACAGCATGTGAAAATGTGGACAAAGGAACAGGGATAGGAAAATGTGACCTAGGGGTTTGGGACTAAACTGTGAACAAAAAAGAAGCATGACAGTGATATGTATGGATTTAAATGTGTATCTATTATCTTTAAATTAAAGTGTGTTCTTTAACATTTAGGCATAGGTTTAATTCTTGTTCCACTGTCTGCCAATCCACTCATCAGTTTTCCTATCAGCCTGTCCAGTTCAGAATCACATAGCACCTAATTTCAAAAACATTTATAAAGTTGGCAATAATCCTGGACAGGATAGCAGTTGGTGCCTATGTCAGAAACACTGGCCACAAATGAATGAAGCCTACTTGGAGGGGACCCAAATGATCACAAGGCACTCTTCCACACATAAATCCCTTCTACCGATTTAGAGTTACCAACTGACCTAAATTAAACATGGAAGAAAAACCTATACAGACACAGGGGCAACTTGCAGACTCCAAACAAACTATGACCTGCGTCTAGGATTTGTACTAAGAGCTCTGCAGCTGCCGGTACCACTGGCAGTGACAAGAATTTCACTGGAGAAGCTGGTCTACTCTGGGTTATTTATATAACATATTATCTTGACTGTTCTATACAATAATTCCCTGTGAGCCCTATGTTTTCATAACACTGAAGTAAAATGTAAGTGATATTCAAATAATGCACTGACATAAAAGACTTTAAAAGGCAAAAAGGTGACAAAATCTACTGTACTTTAATTACCCTCAAAGGTCCTTTGATGAACATCACATTGCCTGCAATGCTAGGCTGACAGTGTTGTAAAAGAACTGAAAACATTTTCCTGTAAGTATACATGTGTTGTATGTTAGGTATGCATGGTATTTGTCACTTAGGATCTATTTTGTCCTTCATGTTGGCTTCAGTGTGTTTTCTGAAAGTCAACTAAATTCAAATGTTGATATGTGGGGAGATCTGCGACTTCACTAAGCTAAATAAAATGACTACAGTTGAATAATCTTTTTATTTCTTCTTATTTATGTTTATCGTTATACGTTGGTTTTGACATTTGGTGTGGACAGCAAAGAAAGAATTTCATTCATTTCATAATTCATGCATGTGATGGTTAACAAATTTAAATGACAATGAAATGAAGACATGCAATGCATCATTATGAACATGCCTCAACTGTGTGCCTCATACAAGTATGAAACAACACGAACGGGAGGCAAAAAGTCACAAAAAGATGTAGTTTTCCTGTAGTTTAGTAAGGCACTGTGATGCAGTATTTAGCATTGCTGCCTCATGGATCTAGCTCTGCTGGTGTTAAAATTCAAAACTCAGCAACTGTCTATGTGGTATTTCCATGCTTTCCCTTCATCTCTGTGAGTTTTTTTCCCCCAACATCCCTAAAGCCATACATGTTAGGTTAAAACAGCCTTGTGAGTTTGTCAGTAAGTGGGCTCTGTGATGGTCTGTCTAAGGAGGTTTCTATCCCTTGTAGCCGGTGAGGCAGCAATAGACTCAAGCCCACTGTGACCTTGAATTAGACTAAATGGGTTTGAAAATATTATGTTAAGTAATTAGGTAATGATTAAGAAAAATATAAATCTGAAATGTTTATTTTTAGGGAAAAAAAAATCACCTTTAGAGATAAGCAATCCTTATAAGTCAACTGTAAGTCTAATCCGCTGAGTTGGAACTGGTGTTGTATATTTTAGTATGGGACAAATAATCCTCCTTTCTTTTATAAAATATTTAGCATTTGGCTCAGTACATATTATTGTAATGCACCCTTCTTTGAATGTCAGCGTAATTTAAGATGGTAATTGATGTTCATCAGACAAAGGAGGAGGATAATGGAGGGGTCTTAATAAGCCAACAGCGTCTAAACTTTAACACATATAGAGTGCGACTGTTCAATACCGACGAAAGCTAACTGCTCTATTCATTTGCCAGTGTATCTAAAAATGGCTGCATTTGTATTTGACTCATTAGTTGTATGAACAATAGTAATTTAAGCAACATGCCATTAAGATTTTTTCAATATACAGATTGGGAATTACCAGCTTATAGGCATGCTTTTGTGACCTTAATCTGGTATCAAGTATTTCAAGCTTATTCTATTTACTCACTCATGTACACAAATATACACTTTAATTAAACATCCCTAGCTAAACAATGAATGAAAAAAGAGTGCATTAGCAAGTATTACACTGAAGAATAAATCCAACATCTAAAAAAAAATCAATATCTCTATGTCTGACCTGCTAACATGGTATTTTAAGGATATTTTAACCTTTGGAATACTACATAAATCACTCACTTCAGATCTAAACAAGCCCATTTATCAACTAATGCTGAATTCCATGAAGCAATCAGTCACTGCATGTAGAATCCTGGATATAATACATTTAAATGAGAAAGTATTATACATTAAGATATTACAAAGACGGAGTCAAACCCAAAGGATACAAAAAGTACATGTGTGAGCAAAGGCAAATAGTTATAGAAGAAAATAAAATAATTAAAATATGTCCTGAAGGAAGAATATCACTGAAATTTGTTTGTACCTGAGAAGGAATGTAGAAAAAATCTGTAACATAAGCTTAATGTGTTCAATAAAATTTTAAAAAAAGTATGAATTTCTTTACAGACTATTGATTTCCATGAATCCTAAAAGTTCAGAATGTTTAATATCATAGTATTTCACTATGATACCGCTGTCTGTTGTGAGAGTAATAATTATTACTGGAAGAATAATATTGCATGAGTAATAATACTATAATTATTCTAGAGAAATAATACTGTACCATTAGCGAGAGTAATAATACACAAGTCCAGTGGCTTTGTCAAACCATCCATACACAGTATTGCAGCATACAGTGTCACAAAATTACGTTCAAGACCGCGGTGCAATATATACATAAACACAGGACAAATGCAAAGACAACTAAAGAACTATTATCCTATAAATAGACATAAGCAATAGGTAAGTGAATAGATACTAATAATTTGAAATAGATAGTAATAAACAAATAATAAATTAATGACAACAACTAAAAAAACACAACAGTAGCAATAAATGTATAGGAGGGGAGTGGGGTAGCACAGAGTTGAGAGTCCAGGCAGCCAAAGGGTAGAAACTGTCACTGAACCTGGCAGAACTGGTTCAGATGCTAAAGAACCTCTACCAGATGCAAGGGGCAAAGAGGGTTTTGGAAGGGTGGGAGCGTTTCTCCACAATGTTGTAGACTTTGCAGATGCAGCGCTTAATTAAGATGTCTTTAAAGCAGGCTAGGGAGGTCCCAATGACAATGAACCTGGCAGAATCGGTTTGGATTCTATGGTAAAGTATGGTACTATACCATCTATTTGGAAAGACAGATGTCTGAATAAACTGACAACAATGCCCAGGTATGTTACACAAATGTCCCTGGACCCACTTCCAGAAAAGAGAATGATAGGAAAAGTAGAGGCTAACCACATCTCCTGAGCATGTTACCTGAATTCTTACTGGCCACCAGCTTATTCTGCCATGGCTTGTTAAAAGGCACTACAATGGTTCTCATTTGCTCACATCCATCAACTCACATCATACTTTATTTCACCATAGTCGGTTATAACAGTCATATTAATAAAGACACAATATATCTTCAGGGACACTATACATTTAATGTTTATTGTATTTACAATGATAGAACTTGTACTTTTGTTATTTTTTCATACTGTTTTTATCGATTTGCACTATGACTTTACGTTCTTTGCTGCCGTTTTTTCTCAAGAAATAATAGAGGTGCCCTTGGTGCATCTATTGTATCTGTCATGGAGTCACAAAGTAACATTACAAAATAGCTGTTTTGTATGTTATATGATGCATGTAATATTCAGTTCTACCAAAGATGAATTAGATCCTTAAATCACCTATTTGGGATTATGAATCTGTTATTAAAGACATCCAACAGAAGGCTGAGGGTTTTAGTTGTTTCTTAATTTTCTCCCCCAGAATGATAAAATATAATTAAATTGAAATTATCTGATGCATTTTTCAGGCTTGTGTACAGCAAGAAACCAGAATACAGATACTACAGAGTAAATTAAAAATAGCATTAAACAAGAAATTATTTTAACTTATAATCAGAAAGGTAATCTATCTTTGAAATATGATGAGGAATAAATAATATGAAAAAAGCAATTTCGTTTCTTGAAGACATGATAAAATTTTCTTAGCAATGGATTTGTGAAATTATCCATGAAATTATAGATGACATACGTGTCTAAAACTGACAGCCCATGTCAATCAGGTTTCATCATGGCTGCATAGCCCTGAAACTGTAATGCCATGAAAAATATGATAGAAAGCATTTGGATCTGTGTGTTGATTTCACTGCAGTCTGTGAGAAGAACTCATTTTACTCTTGTGCCCTTAAATTTACTGTGTATGTTTACTGTTTATAATATGATACATGATTGAAATAGTAGCATCTGCAAGTAAGAACAATGTTAAAGATTTCTGACTGTGTGAAAGAGCCTATCTGACTGCAAGGATATGGAGACAATTTATCTGAAAACCCATTCTAGGCAAAAAAACATGCAATGCCCTGATCTTAAAATTCACAGTGTAAAAAAAACGTTTTTTCAGGATTTAAATTTTGTACATACTTTTTTTCTAGAAAATGTATTTTCTTTTATATGCCATTACAAAATAAACATTTTCTTACTTGGCAGATTTACAATTACTCCAAATATGCTAATAGTATTGTTTGACGTAACACCAGAAGGAGCAGCCTTCTCTCATGAAAATATATTATGATACCATACGCTAACTACACTGCTCACTAATCATCTGATCTTACTTAACATGTAGAATATTATTGTAATCTTCATAACTCGCTAGGAAAATGACATCTTATTTCACCTGAAACTAGACAAAATCAATATTTTTGTGCATGGAACATTTTATAGCTTTTTTTTCAGAATTTAAGCAAGTGTTCATTAACTCTATAATAAAACAAATAAACATTAAGCTTTGTGATGTTTTGTCATATATAAAGGCCAGCTGTATGTTGGGATTTCAGTATGCATACCTCTTCAAATTTGGTTTTTTACTGATATTGATTTGATTTGATATGAAACATAAATACATCAAATTGAATTCCTGTTGGCTTTGTGTCTTAATGTGATTCATTAAATTAATAAAAGAGTAATAATATGTTTTTCTTTATGTATGACAGGTTTTTTATTTGCTTTAATGGCTTTGATCATAAAAGGGACTAGAAATGATAAACAGATTTGATATAACAAACTACTGTCATTTGCGTTTAGACATCATTTGCATTTATAACTTGGAAAAAAAGAATACAGAATAGGCTGATTAATGTTCCAGTTTCTTTGTAAATTACCCAATGTCTTCTAACAATATTAGACACATTGTCTTAAAATTATGCAAGGAACTTCTGCATCACTTTAGATTAGGTGTCCATGTAATTACCTGTATAATTAGTTAGTAACTAGATGATATTACCTTGTATATACTGTGTAACACAGAATAACACTATAATTAAGTACTCAATTGTAATTGTTATTCCACAAGTTTTATAAGTACATCTTTATATATAATACGCTACCATGGCTGTTCATTTGTCTGTTCAGGATTTTAAATCACCTGTAGCTCGCAAACCATTTGACCTATTGACCTGAAATTTGGTACACATATACTACATGATGTCTACTATCCGCTTTCGGGGTGATAATTGACCTCCAAGGTTATTCCTCTTTTTATTTTATTTTTTTGTAGAATCAACTCTCGGCAGCGGCCAACAGGGCAGCCGTGTGCGCATG
The DNA here is from genome assembly GCA_026402145.1 of Polypterus bichir lapradei. Taxonomy (NCBI): domain Eukaryota; kingdom Metazoa; phylum Chordata; class Cladistia; order Polypteriformes; family Polypteridae; genus Polypterus; species Polypterus bichir. The sequence continues at coordinate 28,572,163 of JANRMT010062808.1, read as the reverse complement.
CGTACGGGCCCCTTTCTCATTCCTACCACCTTTGCCGTCACTTCACCTACCTCTTCATATCTTAAATCATTCTTGAGGAAGATTGAAGACTTAAGTGCCAGCTTAAGTGAAAAATTAAAGAAAAAGTACTAATTAATTGCAACACAAACACTGACTTAATCAGTTTTAACGTGAAAAGATGCTGACGAAAGAAGAGAAGAAGCGGGTTGCTAGGGTGGAGAAAAGAAGAGCTGCTCAGTAAGGAGCAAGCACATCCACATCTGAGCAAACAAATGCTAAATGTATAGAGAAAAAGTATGAAAACTATGAATGCTCAAGTCAAGTGTATTCACTGCACGTTATCGTGCAGTGTGCAGTTACTGGTGTGTATATAAATTGTGGAATAACAATTACAACTGAGTTCGTAACCACAGTATTACATTATGTTACACAGTCAGTACAAGGTAATAACACCTAGTTACTCTGTAATTATACAGATAATTACATGGTAAGTATAGTGTAATTATGGACACCTAATCTAAAGTGATACCGGAAACTGTTACGCATCAAAAAGCAAAAATATTACAATATAAGTATATTGTTATACTATTTCAAATTATTGGTCCATGTGTTGCACTTTTAACAAATAAGGATGCTATTTATTATACAGTTTTTGATTTATGTGTTATTATTAATATATAATTTAAATATAATGAATGTTGTGTAGTTTTAAAACAACACATATATTTACAGCATGTCCAGTGTCTACTTACTTTGTCAGGGTTATGGAGAGCCACAACTTGTCCTAAAGCTGTAACACTTAGAGGTCCACTTCTTTGCTAAGAACATAATAAATACAGTGTGACACTAGGTGATATGTCTGGCCGCCCTCTGTTCCAAGATCAACAATAGGTACAAAAAAGTTGCCTTTTCTACAGAAATAATCACAGGGAGGGCTAAATATGAAGGAGTGCTCAAACTACACAATATCAATGGCAAAATGAAAAAAAATTGTCAAACATCTGGGGCTTAAAATGTCTGGGTCGACTGTCTACTTGGTGGGTGGCTTGCCCATCAGAGCTTTCCCTTTCTCAGCTTCTGCTTGGCTTCTCTTACCAGTTTAGTACTCTTTCATTCTCCTACTATCTATGTTCTTGGGCAGCTTTCTATTTTCTCCAGGGTCCCTCCTATCAGTATCAGTTGCCTAGCATTTACATGATTTAAGGGGCAAGGAGAAAAGAGGAAATCTGACTGACATTCTTCCTCTAGCAAGCATTGTGCCCTGTGTTTTGTTGACCAAGTCCTCTCATCCTTACAGCCCAGTTTTCTGTGCTTATGACCAGTAGTATATTGTACGTGGCCGTATCCAGGTTTGCACCCCCAGGTCACCTTTCTTAACCAGTGAGGAAAGATCTTACTGCCCACTTCTCAGTTTTCTTGCCTTCAGCTGGTGTGTTGCTCTGAATGTTAAAATCATGGACTATGGAGACCACTAGCAATAGTTGGAGCCAGAGTGGGGGGGTTAGACTTCTTATTATTAGACAACTGGTATTTGATAATATTATAAAGATGACTGAATGTTTATTTAAAAGTGTAACAAATCACAAAGCTATATAGTAAAGCCTAAAGTTATAATGGCTTCATTATAAAATGAACTTGAATAAACAAGAAACAGTAAAAGTTAGTAACATCATCTTCCTAGTTTCTCTTTCTACCATATTCTGAACAACACCATACCCTAAACAAAATGGACATATTTTTCAGTTCTTCTGCTAACACACTCCTGTTTTCCTCTCTAAAAGGGACATGAATTGGGGATATAGGCTAAGCAGATTCTTAATTCGGCAGAACATACAAGGAAAAACAATTGAAAAATCAGCTTAAAAAAATGGCACTGCATCACAGATGCACACACACGGGTCACACACATGCACATAGGAAGCAGTCAATGGACTTAACTAAGAGTGAAACACAGACTGATGAAGGGCTCTAATGTCTTTTCTCCCTCCTTTGCAGATCATCTGATGGGAAAACCACCTGAAGCCCAAACAGGTTCCTCTTCCTCCTCCAGACCACAGCTTTCTTCTGACCTCATTCCTGGCTATTCCCCATTTGACCCTCCTCTTCCTCACAGCCAGCTATAAAGACAACCATCTGCCTTTCCATAACAGTCACGTTACTGTTACAGTCACAGTGGCAAGATCACTATTCTTCAACAGCTCATTATAATATATAGGGTGGATCCCCAAACCTTTTTCTTATATCTTGTGATTCTTTCGTATATCTTGTGATTCTTTTACAACCTTTACAGTAAAACGGTATTAACTAGAATATTAATATCAGTTTATACGTTAAATGGTTTTCTTACAGGTTTGTCTACACACTGACAGTCCGCTCCCAAACACATGAATAAAGATAAACTGCTAGCATCCACTCATAATAATTAAATTAAATGTAGTTGTGCACTGCAAACCCTTCAGTCGGGTGCCAAGGGTACCATGGGAATTTTGCTGGCATATAAACCTCTAGTCCAGAGGGATGCATAAGAAGGCATGGTTGTAGGGGGTGTCAGATGATATCAAAAGAAATGAGTCTCACCCCAGTAGATGCCCAGAACCGTAGAGGAAAAGGATTTGGGGACAAATGGCTGCCCTGGGTGGTAAACCCAGAAGATGATTGCTAAATTGGCAAATGATGATGCTGATAATGTCGCACTTGATCGTTGAGGTCTGGAAACCATCACAGCAGCCAAAACATTATCATTTCACCAAAAGCAATTTGAGGAAAGTTGTTCAAAGTTCTTCACTGAAAATTGCCCATTGAACCTTTTAATGACCCTTTTTCAGGCATTTATTTTAAGAATTTCTAGGTCTATAATTTTATAACATGTATTAAAACAGTAGTTCAATATTATTATTTAGCCTTATTTCATTTAATTGGGAGGCTGTTAGGCTGCGACAATGACATGAAGTATTGCTTAACAGCCAATATGTTAACATTTTAAAATTAAACCTACTCACTTAAAGAACAATCATCGATGTACAGTAAATGTAAATGGCAAGGACTCTCCTTTAAAATGCCCCAGTCAGCATGAATAGTTCATCCCTCAGGAAGATTGAGAACAAAGTATAAAAAGGAAAAATTAATCACCGGGCCTGACATTCTAATTAGTAACTGTGTTGGTGGCGTGTTGTCAGGTAAATTAGAAGTGGTAGCTAGGCAAGGATCATTCCTGCTTTTTCATATGCTTTTAACTGCTCTTAACTATGTCTCAATTTAATACATTGCAGACATTTGCTTTGTTGCTACTAAAACAAGTTTATATTCACAACAGTAATAAAAATACATTTGTATTAGAGAAAGTACAAAAATAGTTTAATTAATATGGTCCATGCATGATCATAAGGTGCTAGATAACTTTGTTGTTTTTTTTTCTTTTGTTTTTGATCTGATTCCTATATGCGAGAGGTAAAAGGTTCACAGCAAGAGCAGACACAGAGCAGAGCTAAATGAATGAGAGAGTGATAGTCTGGATGAAAGGCTACAATGTTCCTCAGGGCACTAAACAGCAGGTTACTGAACTATAGACAGAGATACCTGACCACCTTCGTGTGAAGAGGCTGGGGCCAAGGAAGAAACCCAATAGATGGAAATACCTTCTGACCAGTGGGCATAATACCCCATGGTAATTGAGGGCCCTGTTAGTGTCCCAGTGTTGGTTTATCTCACTCTGGTACTAGGGAATATACAATATAAAAAATGAACTATTGAGAATGCTGTGGCTTAGGATATGCTTATTTTATGTAGACAAATCAAATTATACATGGATGCACACACTGTGAACTAAAGTCATGCCACTTTGTACTTCTGATCAGAATCACGCAGAACCAGCACTTTTTGTGGCACATAACACACTTTTTATGCAGTATGCGAAAGAATGCCGCACCCTCACTCTGATCTGTTTGCCTTGAATGCCTTTTCAATTTAAAGTGCATGCAGATTAACACCTCTTTCTCTTTAGTTACTGAACACTCCGGCTGACTGAATTCCACTCAGTAACACTGCCACAGATTAATCCCCATAATGGACTTGTTCATTGAGCAGCAATTAACAACAATCCTGTTCTCGAAGAGCTGAATGAGACTGATGGCTTCACTTTCAAATTTGTTTCTTTTCCTTTTTAAAGGGCAATAGAAATTTAAAACAAAAAATACAAATACGACATGGTTAGCCTTGTGCTAAAAACTGTCAGTATCACTAGCAACTGGCATCACACTATTCATCATCATTGAAGAGCTATCCCACGCAGACAAGAGACTACAGCTTATTAATTTCCTGTACAATCTCTGTGATGAGAAATGAGAAGTCCAATTTGTCCATTTAAAATTTTGTGCCTTGAATATTTTTTTGGCTTTGAGAATTTTTTTATTTTGAAACCTTAACTTAAAATGATTTAGTATTATATTTGACCTTAAATTTTATTTGTTTGTTGGTGAAACATTTTAGTTTTTAGTTAGTATGAGAATTTGTCTGGTGGGTAGTGCCTGCCTTCCTGACACAATGTGATAAATTGCAGTGCAGTGACACAAGATGTTTTGCTCATGATCCAAATTCAACTAGTTAACAAGTTCTTCTTGAAATTTATTTTCAGTATTCTGCTATCCACATTTCCCATTTAATTTTTGAGTGGTCTTCTTGGCATTTTAACTCTGCTCATTTTTCTAGAATTTTGGTCAAGACTCCTTTCAGTTCTCCCTTCAAAAATAATTACAATGAAATCCTCTGGTTTAGAACAGCAGATTGCTGGGCTTCAAAATTGTTTACTTTTTGTTTTTGCTTTTATTTCTAGTTTCCAAGAAGAAATATTGTGCTTGACTTCAGAAAGAAATGCAATCTATTTGTCAACCACTTTTAACATCCTGTTGTTACTAGATACATCTAAAAGGATGTGCTGAGGTGCATCATCAATGATGCTGCCTGGAGTCACTGGATGTTTCTGGTCTTACAACATCACACACCCTCACCCAGGTGACCCAGTCAATGGTGATCAGGCCCCAATTTCAATTCATGGATCACCCCTCCTCATCCACAGCCATCTAGAGGCTCTCTTAGCAGCCTCTGTCACCGATCTGATGGCTGATCTCTTCAAAGGCCACTTGATGCCAAGTAGTGTGTAGACTTTTCAGAGCGAGTGGCCAGCAAAGCCCCTGTGGCCCATCTCAACTGGATGGAAGTGAGCTTGTCACCCATGTCACCCAAATTCTTCCAGAAGTCCCTGGTACTTAGAGGCGGACACATTTGTTGGCACCCTTACAGCTCACTGAAAAAGTGATGTATATCTTCTGAAAAGTGATTAAATTAAAAGCAATTGTTCTATGTACAGTATGCCATTATTTGTTTGATATGTCATCGAGTAAAGCAAAGCAAGTGTGAAAAGAGATAAAGTATAAATTATTCTACAAAGGTATTCTAAAATGTCCTGGACATATTTGTTGGTACCCCTAGAAAAGATCATAAATAATTGGAGGATTTCAAAAAACTTCACATTGCGCTGTTTTCTTGAGCCTGTTTTTGGCTTCAGCCTTGCTTTGTTCTCCGATTTCGTTACTAATTCTACCTTTAACTTTAGTTGCTAGAAGTCTTTATATTCAATGGTTCTTAGCATGTGTGTTCTTTCAGTGCCCAATTCATGGCCTTCGTGTTAGTTCTCTGTGCATCCCAATAGTGTTGGAATATTGACAGTACAGTATATTGACATGTATTCCTTCAAACATGAAGTTACATATTTTTAAAACTTCATAACTGAGAAGATGTCAGACTTATCATTACTATCCATACATTTTATTATCTGCTTTTTCCACATATGGGTTTTGTATAGGGGATACTTTAAACTTTTCAGCTGACAGGTGTCAGGTGATAGGCTTTGGTCTGTGTTTGGTCATGAAGAATGAGAGTGCAGTGTATTGTGTGAAATCTAAAAGGCAAAGCAGGATTCAGAGTTAAATTTATGCAGCTTTTTTCATTCCTATGGGAGGATAACCTTAAGCTTGTGATAATGATTCTGTAACATACTCTGTTTTTTGAGATAATGAAAAAATTCAGTGCACTTAGCTTATGTAGACAGTAAGGAAACCAAAAAACAAAAAGTCACTTTCTTTTTGCTAAGGCAGTAACAACTTTTTAATAAATATAGAAAAGCAAAAATATGTACAAAATAATATGAATAAGAACTTAATTGTTTAATTTCTTATGTACATTCAGTATACTGGTTGTTTGAATCGTAATTTGAATAGCAAATATTACAGAGAAATATAAAAAGAAAGGGAAACGTTACTACAAAATAAGGTAATGGAATTTGTGATACACAGCGAAGCTGCTGCATGATCTATTTTTCAGTTGCCCAACCCTTTTTATTAATTATATTCTCACACATAAAAAAAACAGCCCCAATGAGATTTGAATATTTTTTATTTTTATAGGCATATGGCACAGCACAGCACAGCACTTTTGCTTTTGACCAAACACCAGAATGTAAATGCCCTGGCAGCTGAACTGGCATTAAGGAATAGATTAATAAATGATCTTGTTTTATTGCAATAACAAAGAAAAAAAAAAGCAAAACAAAAATACATAAATAATAATGAGAAGTGTATAAGAAAGTTGGCAACAAAAACAGCAAAAGAAAAACAAAGGGATAATAATACAGTCAGAACGAAACAGGGATTTACCTATATCTCGTTTTCAAAAATATACAACTAAAACCACTTCATTTCTGTTTTGTTTTTTTGTGTCCTCTTGCATATTAATCAATTAAAAAAATATTATAGTGACGTGCCACAAAAAAACAAAAAAAAAAGATTTTTGTTTTTGACACTTCCTTTTTCATACCTTATGTATTACTTTATAAACCTGCTCTCTATCACAGGCCCTTTATGAGTAAAACACTCTTGTCAAACATCTCTTTTAGTTTACCAAATAATCTCATGGAACATACCCCTTATTGAACTTAATCGGAAAAGGATCTCTTAAGTAAATTTGCCAAAAAAATGAAATTCAGCCATTCATAAAATTTAGTCTAGTTCAATGTGTGCCAAGCACACCATACTTCAACTAGAATTGTTCATTTTTTACATACATCTCATTTCATCAAGTTCCATTACTAGGTCACATTTTGAAATGCCCTTCACTTAATCAAACAATTTTGGACAAAAGATGTATATACATCACATGCAGTCTTGGATTTAAATTCACTTCTTATGCCTTAAAAACAGTTTATGTAGCAATACTAGATGGGATAAAAGTATGCTATGAAAAAAAAGTTGTAATATTGTATTCCACATGACTTGCACAAAGATTTGTTTTGCTAAACTGGCCTTCTATAACTCAGTAGGAGACCAAAGTTCTATATTACTGTACTGAAAGAAGCAATCATACTCACTCTACAAGGATCTGTTCAGGCTCCTATTTTCAGTACTTGCCAACAGTTCATTAATGAAACTATAAAGCAAACATGCTAGGCCTGTGCTAAACTTTTTTTTTTTTCATATTAGCTGTTATAACCTATATAAACAACTTTGTTAGACAGGCTTCCTCATCATATAGCTCTTTTCATCAGGGTGGGAATTGATTGCAAAATTTCATCAAGTGTCTTTGGAACACCCATGTGTACTTGTCATATTATTTTCATTTACTTGGGTTGTGTTTAGAAATTATAATTAGTTTCCTAAACAAAAAGATTTAAAAAAGGTATCCGTTCATGTTTAGAATTGTGTATGCCGTAAGTATGGTGCATTTTCTTCTAATAATTGATTCCACTTCTGATGAACGTGCACATTACATCTATAGATAAATATAATGGAGAGGTGCAAGACATCAGGGTTTCTAAAACCTTTTTAATACAAGAAATATGTCACAACATATCAAAGATTCATTTTTAATACTATAAAGTACTTCATATGCAATTAGAATCACCCAGATTTAAGGTGTTTTCCACAGATGCTTGCATCTAACTGTGCATACAGTAACGTGAGGACAAGTGAAAGTGGGACTTATGTTTCTGGCTGTAAAATCTTTTTTTTTTAGTTTAAGAGGTAGTGGCTAGACAAGGAACTCACATGTTGTCCAGAATTGCAAAATAGTGGAAAAACTTTTAACACAATACTTTTGATAGGTTAATGGGGTTACTAACTAGTCTTTAAGAACTTGAGGAAGAATGATGCAAACAAAACACCATTTCAACCTACATCCCAGAAGAGACCCCAGATCTGATGGGGAACTAATCATTTACTGTAAGAGCTGGTTGCATTTCAATACAGCTGATATCTATTATATGGCTTTTCCTTTAGCCAATACACATTTTTTCCACATTTCAACAGTTGTTACTTTGGCAGATTAGGTGACCCACACAGGGCCAAACCAGTGACTGACAGATGGGGACTGACCTGGCACCATCAGAGTTAAAGCCCCGATGCATTACACACTTTGCATGTCCAATGTCCCAACAATGACCAGTAAAGAGTTAATTTGACCCAAATATAGAAAAAGATTTTGAAAAAGAGGTTATTTAAAAGTAGAAATGTGGGTAAGGCCCCTTTTCTAAAAAGCAGACTATGCTGTATTTAGAAAATTCCACCAGGTCAGCTAATTTTGCAAAATTTTTCCCCTTAGAGTAAGGTTTATTATTATATACAGCAAACTTGTCTGCCATGTTGTTCTCGACATCGGTGGTATCCTGTGGTGTCTCAGCTACAACGCCACACATATGCCGTACACTCTAAGTAACTATTTCACTAGGTTCATCTGTCTAGCAACTAGGCAATACCTAAACATGCTGTATTCATTATAAGTAAATAAATGTGCACACATTCATTTAAAACACATACTAAAAGTGATGGGTATAAACAAAATAAAATATACATATCTTGGAGTTTTTGAATTGACAAAACAACCCTCGCCGAGCAGCTAACTGTTCTTTTTGGTGACTGCCGAAGCTCTTTGATCCTTTCATCATATTGAAAACAGTCCTCTTTTGCATTTACTTGCGTTTCATTTTTTCATTCCTAGTTGGCTCTCATGATATGAGCTTTGGACTCCCGAGACGATGGGTTGAGACCTCATTAGCCTGTATTTTGATTGACCCTACAGATGTATATAGGAAAACAAAATGATTTACAGTATAAGGGAGGAACCTTAATTAGAATCCATTGGCCCCTTTAATGGTAAGACTTTCAGACCCTCCTAGATAAATTCTAACCCTTAATTACCAAAATGTTTAAGAAATTGCTTGTATGAAAAGGAGAGAAGAAATAACAGGTTTAATTTTCTGTTTTCACTGCTCCTCAGGTATTGTACAACAAGGTATTACTTTGATGTCAGTGACTTAGTTTTGAAATAATACATTTCTGTAAGGAATGGGAACATACAGGCTGCCATAGCACACACACAGACAAAACATAGCACATTTTATATGCTGATACACACACACACACAGCATACAGCTAGTTATGGGTAACAAAGGATTGTTTTGTTATTGTTGCTTATTTTTTCACAACACAATCCACTCATCCATAATGTAATATCTATAATAAATCAACAGCCCTTTTTACAAATTCACAAGATTTAAGCTTTGACGCAGAACAAAAAGAGCTAAAGGTCTCATTACGTTTTTAAAAACCTTTTACTACACTCCCTTCGATGCAGCGAACCAGTCACATCATAAATATGCATTTTTCAAAATCCTTGTCAAAGTATCGTATGGTTGAATTTCGTAGGCTTTTCTTCCTTGACATTTTCTGCAAAGACAATAGAAGCACACTTTCAGCTGCCATGAATCTGAGGATTTTATTGTGCCTTCTTAGCATGGCATGAAATGAGCTTTCAATTCTCAAAAGTGAGTTTGTAACAGAAAGAGTTCTCCAGACACTGAAGCACTGGGAAGAGGGCAAATACTTCATCTGCTGCCGCAATCTGGAATGCAACATTCAATGTTATTATGGAGTATTCATTTCATTTCAATTTTTCCCTGCAGAAATAAAGTTATATTAGTGCAAAACTATCTCCAAACCACGTAGGCATTATTTCTGCTATAGCTGCACCATAACAAAGTTGTCATTTAATCTGATCTAGAGTGTTCCTTCTGAAGGGAATACATTTTATCAAATATTCAAAAAATCCTGATAGCTGTTTGCCAACTTTGTATTTGCTTCAGCTTGTTGGGCTGTTTGCTTAAGTCTGAGTTTTTAAACAAAGTTATTAATTTAATTTTTGTTTTACCTTTTACAGCATTAAGTATATTTAGTTTATACATCGCTTGTTTTTGAATTTGGCTTTATTCCATATCTCTATGAGTTGAGTAGTCACAGATCCCTTTTGATTAAGTGCAAGAAATCGCAAGGAGCAAAACAAATTTTTGAACTTGAAATGATTCATTAAACTGTTTATGCACATTAAATAAACATTTCTGTCTTAAATATACAAGAACCCTCATGTTATGTGTATATAAATAAATATAAAAGTAACACACACACACACACACATTTACACTCATACACACTATTTATATAGTATATAAATAGCAAAAGCATCATTTTATTGTTTTTATTTTTATTGTTTAGCCCTTTCTCTATTTTTAATGGGTAGCATGGTGGCACAGTGGTTAGTGCCACTGCCTCACCAGGCCAGTGTTGTAGTTTCAGATCCCACACTGCTTACCTGTGTAGAGTTTGTACATCATAACAATGTTTGTGAGATTGAAGAATGAAGTAGGAAGGTACAGCAAATGTGTTAAATCTTAAAAAAAAAAAAAAAAACTTTGTTGCACTACCATAAAGGACACAAAGATGTGCAATTAAAATATTCCAAAGATATTAGAATGTTTGCTATTTTGTGTGAATTGTGGGCCAAAGAATGTGCTACTGGTCATTAGGTGTATAAAAGCAATAAGAGACATCCATCCATCCATTATCCAACCCGCTATATCCTAACTACACGGTGATGGGGGTCTGCTTGAGCCAATCCCAGGCAACAAGGTAGGAAACAAACCCTGAGCAGGGTCCCAGCCCACCACAGGGCACACACGCCAAGCACACACTGGGGACAATTTAGGATCACCAATGCCCCTAACTTGCATGTCTTTGGACTGTGTTTTGGACTTCGGAGGAAACCCACGCAGACACAGGGAGACCATGCAAACTCCACGCAGGGAGGACCTGGGAAGCGAACCCAGGTCTCCTAACTGTGAGGCAGCTGCACTACCACTGTGCCACTGTGCCGCCTGCAATAAGAGATACATTAATATAATTTACTGAGTAAACTTATTTCACCTTAGGCAACTTAATATAAAACAAAGTGTGGCCTTGCTGGTGGACCCCTTGTGAATGTCTAACATTTTACAAAAGAGTGCAGATAAAGTGAAATGCTGGTGTCCTTAAAGGGCTATGTTTATAGAAAAGTGAAAGCATCTGCTTAGTCATTTTGATATGCAGTATGAAAATTTGAATACAACAGAAGTGAAAGGACATTAAATAGATGTGCTGACGTTAAATGAAAAGAGTAGGGTGGCTCAGTGTCTAGTCTTGTTGTGTTACAGCTCTGGGAGACTAGATTTAAATCCTGGCTCCTTCAATTTGTATGTTCTTCCAATGATTGTGTGTTTTATTGAGTGTTTGCCAATGTTCTTAAGATGTGCTTGCTATGGTAGGTCAACTGATGATTGAAAATTGGTCCCCTGAGTAAATGTGGGGGTATGTGTATTTGACTGTGCCCAAATGCCTTCTTTCTAATGTACCTGATGTTGCATTAAGGACATTTGAAATCTGTTGGATGGATATTTGGAAAGAGTCTAAATCTTTCATTTCATCTAAAATCAGAAAATGCTGCAAGTATTCATAGCTACACACAAAACTCTTTGGATGCTCTGCTATAGTGATAGATTTGCGGGAAGATGAATTAGAGACATCACTTCGTCTGTCCTGTAAAGTGCAGAAGAAGGTTGCTTATTCACACTGTTTATTCCAGTCCAGACAGTACTGCTGTTAATGCTCTCAGTGTTACCTGTTAACATTTTTACAGAATTTAGTCTTTCACTTTATACACCAGTAGGGTGCAGATATATTTTTAGCCTGGTATTTTGTGTTAGTTTAAACAGGTCAAGGACACTTTGCTATGTGGGACATTTCAGCAGTGATGCAATGCCTGTCTTTCACAGACTTCAGTGTTACGAGTCAATGGTTATTCAGTTCCGACTTATGCCAAAACTCAGATGAAGGCTGAGGACTTGGCTGCAGGTGTTTTTCCATTTCAACCAAGAATGCTAAAGGCAGTGTTAAAAGGTTAAAGGAAACAACTTATTCTAGTTTGTTTTCTCAGATTTAAAAGTACTGAAGTGCAAATTGTTCTTTTCACAATATATTTCACTACCACAACTAGAAACAAATAATTTCTTCTGACTTCTTTAATATGTAGTCCAATGCATTATTGTTATAGCTTCAGGTTTCCAAATCATATTGAATTGTCATTACACCAAACTGGACTGCATCCTTTAACTGCAGTAGACTTGTGACTCAACAAGTCAAAAAATGTTTTAAAACTACACATGGGAGGCAATGCTTTGAATAAAATCTGACATCTACAAACAGTAAACAAAGTGATGGAGAGAAGCTTTCTGGAACAGTACAAGATACTATATTATGTGCAGCCGGATACATATTTATTTCTATTTGTCTGTTATATTTTAGTTCCCATCCAAAGTTTAATTTATGTAATCAACATATCTTTGTGATTAGAGTGCAATGTGCAAAAACACTCGGCAGCGCCAATAACTATTGGTAAGTCTGACGAAGGAAAAAAAAATACTAAGCAAAAGCATGAGAAGAGCAGTGCCAGACCAACATGCAACAAGTTATACACTCACAAAGGGCACAAACTGAAAAGCACATCTTGTATTTTTCACTAATTTTAAACATAAATGCTGTAATATTTGAACCTGAACTGCAAAACCTTTCATCCCCTATCAGAAAAGTGCATCCCGGTAGCTACACAAACATTTTCTCTGTCAAATTTCCATCCTAGACCTCTTATTTATTGTTTAATTTCATACTGTATCTTTACCCCTAGGAGATTCAACATAGGATATTGCTTGCCTTCAGTTTATTAAAGATGTCTATTAATTAGAACGTTTTAAAAAACAATTAACCATTAAAGATGTCTATTAATTAGAACGTTTTAAAAATAAACAATTAACCAATAAATTAACAATCAATAATCTGTCAATACAAAGTTTGAAACTCTATAAACAATAATCCAATTGTGTGCTTGTAGAAAGAAATAAGCATACCATGGGATAGCTTTCTGCTTTTTCTTTAAGCGACAGCTAAGAATACTAAACACACAGGACTCCCAGAATACAATTAAAAGCAGAAATCCAAATACACATATGTGGGGAATGTAGATAAACAAATACGACAAAGAATTTACCTGCCAGATTCCGCACTTTAAAGTCAGAAACATAACACTTTTTTTTCAATATAATTACAACCTCCATCTAGAACAAGGTTGGGCTAATTTTTCTTCAATTGATTTCAAAGATGAAATGTAAACCTCAGGAATAAATCCTAATAACAAGACTGTAAGCAGTGTGGCGGACGCCTGGAGGATGAGAAGACAGGGAGAGAGGCAATACCTCACCCGAGACACGAGGGGGTGCTTGGACGATTCCGGAACCATTAACTGCTGCACTTCCGCCACATTAGGGAATTGCTGCTGGAAAAGAATCTGGGCACACCTGGAGTGCTTCTGGTTGTCCAAGCAGCACTTCCGCAACATCAGGAAGTGCTACAGGAAGATCATCAAGGAGCACCTGGAGCACATTCAGCGACAATTTAAAAGGGGCTGCATCACTCCATTCTGGGAGTCAGAGCCGGGAAGCAGAGGACGGAACTTGCAAGTGGAGGGGTGAGGGCAGCAGAGAAGACGAAAGACAGGAAAGAGAAAAGGAGAGACAAGGGCTGTGAGCATTATTGTGGTTGATTTAAGAACTGTGTAAGGTGTTGTGTGTTAAAAGGAGAAGAAAAATTAAACGTGTGTGTTTTGGGACATCTGTGTGTCCTGTATCTGACTGTAGTCGGGCTGATCTTCCACAGCAGTAAGGATCATTTCAACAACCCCGACAACAACCCTATACTGTTACATTTCTGTCTTGATTTAAGCACAAGCTACCCGCATATTCAGGGAGCAATGAGAACAAAAGAGAGCAGCATTCATACTTGAAAATTCTCACAGTGGCAAACTGCAATTCTTTACCTAAGCTAGTGTGGACAAGAACCACAGAACCTCAGCAGCGGTGAAGATAACAGGTACAGTGCCATGAAGACTTTCTCACCCCAGTTTCTGTTGTACACAACAGGGTCACCATGCACACAATCAATAGTAACCCTGCTGTATTGTAAGAAAGTAGTTCTATGTTGAGCTAAAAGGTGGCCACAGTTTATGATATTTCAGGTTAACACATAAAAGACATTGTGGAAAACTAGCCCCCGAACCACACACAGGTATTGAGACACAAGTGCAAAACAACTTTCGTAGGGCAGCTCTGTTTCTCAGGTCCCCACTTCCCAGTACAATATACAGTACACAGCACTTAACAATGCTCTTTTTCCTTTCTCTTCTGCTGCCTCCACTCCTCTCCTCTGCTCACAAGCCCTGTCCTCCACCTCCCGACACCTGCTCCTGGAATGGAGTTAGACGGCCTCTTTTACAGTGCACCCAGAAGCAGTCCAGGTGCACTCTGATCTTCCTCCGGCAGCATTCCCGAGTGTGGCAGAAGTGCTGTAAAGGTCCCCGGAAGTACTCCACATGTTCTCAGATTCTCTTCTGGCAGCACTTCCGGGTGTGGCGAAAGTGCTGCAGTCCATGGCTCCGGGACTGTCCAGGCACCCCCTGGCAGTGACCACGAGCCCCAGTGCAATCCAGGGAGACTGCCCTCTTGTGTCCCGGGGGAGGCATTGCTGTCGATATGTCCACTAGAAGGGCGTTTTGACTGGCCAAGGCTCTCAGCCGTCTGTCATAACATATACTTGATCAATATATGCAGTTACCTAAGGATCAATGAAGCAAAGCCAAGAGAATTTTTTTTACACTATCTATGTGATTTTGGAGACTTTTAGAATTTATTTGGTGTGTATATTTAATTGGGATTGAAGAGAAGTGAACTGATTTAGGGACTACACAAAATGTGTTTGTTTTCTGAAACATTGGGTTGTTAATGTTTGACTGTTGTTTCAATTTGTTGCTGTGTATTTCTTTGTAAAATCTCTTTAATGGACAAGTCTGAATTAGTTGCTTGAAGTAAGGAAGCAACCTTCTGACAATATGCATACATTGTTTCAATTTTATCTAAATGTATAATCTTAAATTAGAATGGCAAGGCAGTTTACAATTTAACAGTAAAGGGAACTGGAGAAGCTTATACAACTCGCCAGATATCAGATCAGAACCAGTAAGCTGACCTTTATATGGAAGTTGTAAACATGCAAGGACATATAAAACAAGTTTGATGTAGCCTGGGCTGCAGTGAAGGGTTGGGTTGGTATAACATTTCAAGGACATAAATCCTGTATAAACAGAGGTCTGAACCAGTAGAGTTGACCCTAAGCTATGATTTCCTATCAGCCCAAGAGGTACTTCAAAGAAACACAAGATCGTCACGAGTTTAGGCCAATAGAGAAACTCAGATTCTCTGTCTGACTCCATTATTCTATTCAGAAACCATCCCAAATCAGAGACCAATTAGATTACGATGACAAAGATCCACTTGGGTATCTAGGCATGTTGCATAGCTAGGCCCCTAACAGGATGAACTGCTACTCATCCAGGTTGTATTGATATTATTTTCTTACACTTGAGATTTTACTTCTGTTTTGGGCACATTTATTAATTTTAAGTTACAGAATGCTAAAATAACAATATAAGAATAAAAGTGTAACCCTTCTCCCCTGCTTTAGTTGATTTGCAACAGGCTGTTAAGAGTAAATATGAGAGCTATAGTGGTGTTTTGGGACACCCAGTCCTGGTCCATGTAATAAACAATCTGAGATGCTGAGAATATTGTCAACCTAGGACCCTTCCAAGATAAAACAATTGGTGTGGTCGGCAGGATTTTGGGGTAACTATGTCTTGCACCTCATGTGCAAGTATTGTTTTGTTTATAGATTGAGTAATAAAGTAGTTATAGGACACATAGTGTGGAGAGATTACCACTTTCTTGCCCACAGAGTGAGCAAGCTGTGGAGGATAACCCTAACAGACAGAACATCACAGTAGGAGCTGGAAAGTGACATTAAACAATGTGCTTCAGCCTCCACACATCCAGGTTACTGCTGGGGACCAATGTGTGTCAGAGTTTAATTCAGGGTGATATGCAGGGACAAAGCTAGTGAGTACCCATTGAGGAGTGATCAGCTGTGCAGGCATTACTCATAGTCTTTTAGTAGACACAGTTTGTGTATGCGTGTTGGTTCTGTTGATGTTAAAATGTCAATCGATCAGTCAGTCAATGTGCCTTTAAATACAGGCAAACATGAATGATTACAGAAATCTACATAGTAAATGGATGCAAAGCTCTTAACATACTTTTGTGATCAGCTTCTTGTGGGATTTTCAAACTGTGGTCTTCATAGGTTTGAGGGGGGTTGCAGGGGTTCTCAACCGTTCCAAGAACTTTTGTGATATCTCGGAATTCGCAACAAAAAATGACTTTACTTGCAACCAAAAAAAAAGTAAAGTAAAATCCCAAATGCAGTTCTCGGGGAGTAGTGACCAGTTTCAAAATTGTAATTAATAAAAGTTAGTTTTCTAGATTGCAAGTGTCAAAGGTGGTAGCAAAGCCACAGAGAAGCACCTTTTGGAACTTTCTTGAACAGTAAATGATGAATTATCACTTTACTCCACTGACGTGCACTTTGTATTTTCTACTTTTATAGTTCACTGTATAATCTGTAGTTGTATTAAAGTCTTCAGTACATCTTTGTGATTTGTATGTGATGTAAAAACTCAGCCACACCGACAATTATTGGACTTTTTTAGTGATTGATCCAGCCAAACACCAGCTCGATTCTGTATCCAGACCAAGAAATGTCACAAAGTCATGGTCTGCTAAAATCTTGTTATGGGGATTGCTAGATAGAATAGTTTTGTTTTCACATCATGAAGAACCATCAGTTCTTGCATTCATTAATATATTCCAATGATTTTCATATCAGAAAAAGGCTAACTATACAGGAAAAAAATGAATTTGCCATCCTGTTTTATATGTGTAAATACATTTAAAAGTTTCAAAAGTTAAACTCATAGTTTGAACACCGCAGTGATTGCTAAGTAGGATTACTGTTGCCCAAGTGAGAGTACTACAAGATCTTGTAAAAGCCAAAAGAAACTGTATGAAGGTTTTATATATAAAATGAACATATATTTACATGGGACTCGTAAATCTACAATTTTGTTAACAGTACTATGGGAATTTTAACAAAAGCAAAACTATGATCCATATAGCAATAAAAAAGCTAAATTACACCAGTTTACTTTTACCTACCCTGCCAAGACACTTTTTAACCTGTTGTTGTAAACAGTCTTTTAGTTCCATTCAGTATGTAATTAAGCAATTAGCTTTTCTTGTTTAAGCTCCACTATTATCAGTCATTAATGATTTAGTATGGTATGTTCTCTAACGTATTAACTTTTCTAACTCAGTAAAGCCATAATGAAAAATCTTCATGCAAAAGAAAAATTAAAGAAAACTTGCAGAGTACTGAGCAGAATAATGGAATGATTTTTTCCAGGGTCTGTGGTCTGCTTGTAAAGTATTCAAAGGATGCTTTAGTGTTGCACCGTCTACACTATGTATCTTATACGGCAGCTATTGGATGTCAATATCCGCCTCAACTGCCTGCCTAAGAAGTTATTAGGTTGCTGCTGAGTGACCTGGAGAATATCAACAATTGTATGCCTGGCTTGTCTCTTCTGTGTTCAGACTGCAGAATGCATGCAGTCATAATTTTAAAAGAAAGTTGTATATACAGCAGTGGCAATAAAATAAACTAGCAAAAGCATATTCACAACAAAGCTTACTCATCCTAGTAACTGTGCACTTTAAACTCCATATTCAGACTAAAAATAACAGAGGATCAACTTTCATCAACATGGTAAACACAATAAAAAATAAATTAAAAAAATCAACATTACCTGTGTGAAGTGTGCCAGTGATCAGCCTAAAAAGATATTGTGCAAATTTAAATATTTCACGCTTACACCGCTTTCTACAGCTGCTCATCTCTGAATGGCCGGTACTCCCTCCAAATAAAACCCCAAAAGACAGTTGATTCTGGCAGAAAACTTCAGCTTCAGTTTACACTGGAACTTGCCGTCCAACTTGCTGCCTTAAGCGTCTTTTAAAAAAAAAAAAAATCCTCCTTGGCTTAACCTTATGAGCTGGATATAAAAAAATGTAAAAGATCTATTCCCAGGTGCTGCAGCAAATAAAAGAAGCTTTCAGTCTCTCTAACATGTGTCTGTTTCTTGCGGAGGTCATTTAGTTCTTCTGCTTCTCTGAAGCTGAACACCTCTGTGCACAGGACCTGCTACTGTAGCATTTCCCTTAACAGAGCATCATCTGTAGATGTTGCAACCTCGCAGACCATTGCCTGGGAGGCGGGGCCTGCGTGCCCCACTCTACAAGCTCACAAATTTGTCTTCTTCAATGAATCAGCAATGGCAGGAGGTTAAGAGACAGTCACATGATGGGTTACAGTGCTTTAAAATTGCAAGTGAGTGACAGAAAGTGTTAACGGCATCAGCTTTTTTGCAGACAGAGTGCTGAACACAGAAAATAATAGAACAACAATATCACATAAAGCCATTATGTTAAACATGCATTGACAATTTTACTCTGTTTAATAATACTAATGGTGGATTCATTAAAAAAAAAAGGAGACAGAAAAATGCAATCATCCGAGGTCAGACTTTATAATGGGTGACAGGCTCGTAGTATAATGCTTGTTTAAAACCCACACCTGCTGGAATTAGAAATGATGCCAAATCATCCCCAGACAGTATAAAACCTGGGAATTAATGGTCTGAATACTAATTATTTTGTCCTGAATATGGAATAATTACATTCGTCTGTCACAGTTCATGTTCTGAGGTATAGTACATCTGCTTGAAATGAAAACGCAAAGCACTGTTCAAATACTGCTGGTCTTTTTTTTTGCTTCTCCGGTGCCTTTATAATTATTTATTTAGCTGTTTCCCACATTGTTATGTAGTCTATTGTGACACCATGTATAAATCCTCCTGGGGTGTCCAGACAGTATGTGCCGCGTGTGTTAAAAATAGAACAGTCAGGTATCCAATAAGATTGTTTAGGTGTCTCATACGGAGGCATGAAATATATAGGGCAGTGGCTGAAACGGCACAGATCAAGGCATTTTAAGCAATCTCAATGATTTTTTTTTTTTTTTTTTAACAGAGCAAAAATTAATCAAATGCAAAAAAGTACCTCATGCTCCCAGTGAACTGCAATTAAATTACTTCAAAAAGCTAAAATAAAGTGTACACTATGGACAAAGTGTTCTGTTTTACATTGCATTCTTCCAATAGACATCCGTTGCTTATCTATCAAAAACACAGACATTTTTGATATTGTATCTGTAATCAAAGAATATGTCTTGGGGTCAGTGCTTCTGGGATAGGCTTTGTTCCCTCATGACCCTAAACTTGGCCTCAGCGAATTTAGTGAATGGATGGATCAGTTTACAGTATATATTCATCGTGAAGCACAGTGATACAGTGGTAATGCTTCAGAGCTACAGAGATGTCCTGGCTGCCCATTGTGGTCATGGAGATTGAATCCTCACCCAATGTTTATGTTTCTTCACAGGGTGTTATTGGGGGTGCAGTAGATCAATTGCCTGGGTTTGATTCCCAGCTTGACCTCAGTGGAGAGTGCATATCCTCGAGGTGCTCATACGAATTTGTAGGATGGATGGATGGATGAATGGGGCATTGATCTATCTGCAAGGCATCATTGTGCTGTTTCACAACTCTAGGGACCTTAGTTAGTTACTGTCTTTGTGGAAGTTTCATGACCTCTTAGTATTCACGTGGGATTAGAAAACAAACAGATGCAGTTACAAGGTAGATCTAGGGTATTGGCTTTAACATGTAGGGTGTCATTGTCTTTTCTCTGCTCAGACTACTTGCACTACGAAGTGTTTACGTTTGTAGAGAATGGATGGATGGGCAATGGCACATGTTGTCAAAATGGTGAGGTCTTTACTAAGTTATCTTCCTGCATTTAATCTGAATGGCTTCTCATTATCTATGTGGAAACTGCTTGCATTATCAGCCTTCAACTTGATTTAGCTGACACCTTTATACATGGCAGCTCAAAACATAAAATTGTAATACAATCTTTAAAGATTTTTTTGTTACTGTTGGAGTATAGGCTAGTTTACTGACATGCTCAAGATCACACAGTGAGGAAAGAGGTGGGAATTAAACTAGCAGACTTTTGGTTTAAAATGTGGTGTCTTATATACTACATCACACGGCCTCCAAGCAGCAAGTTCAAGCTCTGGCCTTGTCAGTCTTGGGAGGTGACACTATTCTGCAATGCCAGACAACTCTAGGGACCTGTGTTTAATTTTCAACCTGTTAATGTATAAACTGCATGCACTCTTAGAATGGGCTTATAAAATGGATGGATGGATGGATTCTGTGATGGTCCGAGTTAGCTCCACACCCTCTGGTTGCTTTAAGGAGCCACTTCAATCTGTAAACGTTGATAGTCATAGACCAGGATGAGCTAGGCAAATGAGGTCACATACATTCAGCAAGGGGTTGGTGCAAAAGTTTTACAGTGCGTTTATTAAAATCCACTCAAAAATGTAAACAGCTGAGAGTTTCATAAAGTCAATCAATAAATAAATAAATAAACCATTAAAACCAGTGACAGTCCGTGAGTTGAAATTCAGAGTTAAAATCCAACTAAAACCACACACAGTCACTGGGTCTTTAATGTTCTTTCTCTGATCCCAGACAAGCCTAGCACAACTCCATCTTTGTCTCCCTGGCTCACCCATAACTCATTTGGCTGGCGGAGACTCCAGAAGCCATGGTCCTCTTCACCGACCCCCATCTTGGCTGCCTTAAGCTTGGGGTTGGTTGTCATCCTGTCTTCCTTTGCACTCCCCTGGTGTACCTTGGATACCTGGGGAGGACTCTACTGCAATCATATCCGCTCTTCTAATAATCAGTGAGGACGATCTGCTGCTAGAGAACCGATCCTTTGCTCCTCTGCAGGACTAACGACTATGCTGCCTCTCACTCATTTGCAGCCTGACTTGTCCTTCTTCACCACCTGTTTCTCTCTGTTTCTGTTGTTTCTTTTTCTCTTTTCTTCCACTCTCTGTAATGCGAGCTTCCTTCTGTATGGCCTAAATTGGGCACAGGTGTGATTTGCTGCCTCCCTTGAGGTGTGAATGAGGCACCTGACTGATCCGCTTGCATTTGCACTTTTGTGTGTGATCAGCCAATCACCCCAATCAACCCCGGAGTGAAGTGTGCTGGCACATACCCTCACCTGACAGTAGCCTGTATGCTCTGGGTCATGATTATTTATTTAAAACCTGCACTTTGCCATGGACCTCTCGTCACAGATGGGTGGATTCACAGATTGTCCTGATGGTGCAGTAGTGGTGTTTCATGTCTCTGGGGAAGATCCTGTTTTCCTGAAGATTACAAGAGCTCATGGTCTTCATGTGGGTTTCTACAAGGTGCTCTAATTTTTTCCAAAATCCAAACATTTAATCCTAACTGGGTTCTCTAAACATCCCGGCATGAGCAACTTTTTAAACAGACGCAGTCCTTATTTACATTAGTAGAATTCAATCACACTAGAAAAACTCAATTAGCAGTTATCCTATAAACTGTGTGTCTTTAGGGTTTTGGTATATTCAGTGAGATTTCACAAATATTTGAGGAGAAAGAGAAAATGACAAACAGAAAAGCATTGCATTGTGGTGTAGAGTTCATGGCAGAGATCTTCAGTTCTTAGAAATTCAAATGAAAATTAGAATTGTTAATTCTCTTAAACACTGTTAAATTGTTCAAATGTACAGAACCTTTGAAAGAGCTTGTCAGTAGCATAAAAAGCTAATGTATGTTATCTCTAATGAAATGCAGGATGTATCGAGTTAACAAGGGAAAATATCAGTTCTTTAAATCTGTAAAGATGTGATCAAAGGCAGCACTACTCATACAAACATTTTCTAGTGTAAATCCAAAACCTCATCCTGTCTGGAATACCTAAGCATTTTCTAACAAATTTCATTATGGAAAATTGCATTAATTAGTATTGTGCTCCTCTGGTATTTCTCTAGCAGTTTGTATTTTATAAAGACAGCCAATGAGTCGTGAGGACTCAAGTCCACCCACAACTCATTATTCTTCTTAACAGAGCCGGCCTTAGGGCGAAGCGACTGCTTCGGGCCCACAGCTGGAGGGGGCCCACTGCGCCCAAGGTTTTTTTTTTTTCCTGCGATGCGACGCTGCTGTGGAGGGCCCAATGGAGCAACAGACTCCTTCACTCCAACCTCTATTACTAATTTTTTATATATATAATTCACGGGCAACATATTACCTAATTACTCCACGTGGACATCTCCACTCAGCACTCAAATCTTCATTACGCTTCACTCAGGCACGCGCGCCTGTAGCCGCCTCCACGGCTCATCTGAGCCTCCGTCCTCAGTAGGCGGCCACTTATGCTTCAGTCAAGGCCGCACCTCCGCACTGCATTCTCGACAGAGAAATTTGGCTCCTGTCAGTGTGTTACGGTTACAGTTGTCAGTGTCAAACGGAAATCATCAAAAAGTGATGGTTGTAGATGCCGGGAAAATGCATTTCTGCAGCTTAGAATGCAGGAAATCACTTTGCGGCCGGAGCTCTGCCCCGGACATCCTAGCTGCAGGGGTCGGGCCCCTTATGGGGCCCTCGGTATCAGTTTGCTTCGGGCCCGAAATTGTCTAGGGCCGGCTCTGTTCTTAACACCTCTCATTCATTAATTTACTCAGCACTGTGTTGTATTCTTTCTCTTCTTTTGACCGAGTTTTTTAATAATGCATTAAATTTAATAAAAGGTTATATAATTTACAAATCAGTTCTGGAAGGGATGGGAAATCCAAAGAGGGACATAACTTCTGAAAGAAAGGCTTTTTCAAACATGGGTGCTTCATTTCTTTAAGAGTTCTGCCCCCGAAGTTCATGTATTAACCCAATACAAAAAAGTCCTTTTGACTTGACCGAAAACTAAATGTACAAAGAACAGTTATCCAGAGGACAGAATGAACTAGATAACTAAATATGCAATAACTCTGCTGTAACTTTGCTGAACTGATGCAGCATCCAGGGTTGTCTTTAGAGTTGCTCAATGCAACCACAGAATATTGGATTTGGTAGCTTTAGAAAATGGATGAATTGAATATTCTGTAAATTGTGAATAAAAGCACTAAGAAGCCAGATAATTAAATACTAAATTTCATTACCTGCTAGGCCTGGCTTCTAATTATGAAACTGGTTGGAATGAAAATCTGCACTCACTCATGTCCTCCAGGACCAGAGTTGAGTACCCCTGGTCAACACAGTGAAACAAACCATCCATTGCTGCTTAATAGAAGAGGCAGTGTGGTGTAATGGTTTAAGGCTTTGGACTTCAAACTCTGAGGTTGTGGGGTCACACCCCACTATTGACACTGTGCGACCATGAGCAATCACTTGACCTGCCTGTGCTCCAACTGGAAAAGGAAATGTAGCCAATTGTATCATAAATGTTGTAAGTCGCCTTGGATAAAGGTATCAGCCAAATAGGTAAATGTAAATATGATTTTATGCCAGTCTTGTTGAACACCACTGTACAGTCCCTAAGTCACCATTTTTTCCCATGTTTAAACAATCACTTCTTCTGTCTGTACCTGAAATACTCTTCCTGCTTCACCTAATAATAAATTATGGGATGAGAAGACTACTATAGAATAGGTGATTTATTAAAAGCACTGTAGCCTTTAATGGCTATAGTTATACACATTTAAAGAGTTAGATATTCAGGAAAGGAGCTGACCAGAGGTCATGTGTGGAAATGCTCTATGCATTCAGCATGCCTGAAGTACCAAGTCCAGCTCAAGAGCATGAGGGCACTGGCTGTACAGCTATATGTCTCTCCAAAAGCAAGCGCCAGGCCACAAGATGGAGCAATGTAAAATTTAAAGGAGACAAACAATGGGTTTAAACATAATAATGAGAGGCCATCTTGTCTGTCATCATCCTACCATGGCATTTTAAGGCATTGCAAGATAACACAAGGTAATAATTTGCTTCATATTGTGTACCTGCTGAGGAAACTGAATATAACTGACTATGGTCACAACTCTGCGTGTACACACATGTGGATCTGGCTCTGTGGCCTATAGCATAACATCTGAGTTAGAGACTTGTAATGAGCTTGATTATCTTGCATCCTATACTAGCCAACTGATGCAATCAAGAAATACTAGTCAACCTATCTGGTGTCAGTAGTGTGTTCGCATCATGTGGTCTCTCTAATTATCTCATGTTTCCTTTTAGCAAATGATATTCTGGTGGAAGGTCAGAAAAGCATAGTGGATGTTCTGATGTCTCCAAGTGTACTTAATAGAGTTATTTTAATAGCCTGTGCAGAATTGGACAGAGTATTGTTAAGCAGGTTAACTGTGTCAAAAGGCAGCACTTCTTGGTTTTGTATTCCATTTCAATCCAAGCAAATAAATACTTTCATACATTTTACAGAATTTTGACTTATCCTTATGCTGTATTTATATCTTTTAGCACTATAGCACACACAACATTCACATAATGATAATAATCGTCCTACATGGGACAACAGAGAATCCCCAGTAGGTAGATAGATATTTGTCCAAAGAAGAATTTTAGCTTTAACATAAACTCAAGAAATACATAAATATAATAAAAAACACTGCTGCCCTCAAGCATAAACAAGAATTACATAAAAAGAGAAAAATACTTCTAATTTGGCTAATGATAAAAAAGAAGTCACAGTGAAGCACTTTAAAGGCATATTCTTGTAGATATGATGGAACCCCAGTAGTGTTACTTGACAAACTTCTGCTGAATAATTCGATGGCTTAAAGTATTCAATGCTGGTGTGTCAGAGAGAGGATGCACTGAATTGTTCACAATGGCTATCAGTTTGACTTCATCCTCTCCTCTGTTACTATCTCCAGCGGTTCATGCATGTGCCCCATAATGGAGTCTGACATCTTAATCAGCTTGTTGACAAAGATTTAAAGAATTTTATGTGTTATAGTTTGTCAGAAAGAAAAATATGTCTGATTAAAATGTAAATTCAGGGAGATTTTCTAGAAGTCATTGATATTGGAAACACATTTGTTATTTATGATATTTAATTTTGGCCTTACAGGGAAAAAAATAGATTAACTACAGCTCTTCGCCATTTCTGCATTCTTGCATAAATTTGATGGTATTTCATGCATGTGTTTTCTCCACCTCTCTCTTCTTATATACACACTGTGGAAGGTTAGTCAAAAGATTTTGAGCTTCATCCTGAATCTAGGTGCTGATTTTGTTAAAATTATGTGAATTACAAGTTCACTAGAATGTATGGCTTATATTTTATGTTTCTTGCTTCAAGAGTTAATCAAGATACATGTTGCAATTTTCAAAATAAAATAATGAGCTATCATTAATTTTCTAATGCTGGTGAACAACATTACTTTGGAGATTCATCTTAACTTAGCCAAAATGTACCAGGACAGGTCCCTTTTATATGTCATAGTGAAGTGATGGGCTGTAGAATTCCAATGTGACACAAACATTTTTTGATACTGACCCAAGATCTAGCAGGCCTTTGACACAGATGACAGAAGAAAATGTAGTTTCTGTGGAGTGATTTGTAATGAAGAATCGAAGGGTGATGGTGTGTGAGATAGCAGACACTTCAGGGATTAGTTATGGGTCAGTTGACTCCATTCTTTACAAGTAATTAAACATGAGCACAGTCTGTGCAAGCTGGGTGCCCAGAAAGTTGACTTTTGAAAAGAAGCATCAGTGCATCCAGTAATTTAAGGAGAATCTCAAACTAATGAGAAATTTAACAGGAATTATGTATCTTTCTTGCATAATGTGAGAGTTCTTTAACTCTGTGAAAAGTGGTTTAAAGATCTCATATTTAATGCCTTGCCATTTGCTATTTTCTGTACAGAAAAAAGAAGAGAGATTCTGCAGTGATTCAGTTTCACAGAATTTGTACCAAGAATTTGTCACAGAATTGAGTTTGTATCTTAAAGGAGCAGCAAAGAAGAATGTCAATACATAAGGTGCTGCCTTACTAATACTTTACACATGTATTTTCTCTACTTAAGATTCAATGCAAATTATATATATATATGCACACACAGCATAGAGTGCCAGCCAAGGAAAAGGTGTGCTGCAACACTGCTTGTGGTGCTTTGAGAGCAGGCTACTGCTTTATGAACATGGCAAAAATTACCAAGAGGTGGCATGCGTGATACATCATTTGTTCTTGACACAGTCGCTCCATTAGCTGTGCTTTCTTCACTGTGTACATGTACAGTAAATCATCATAACACGGAATTTTACAACTACTAGGTCATTTACTCTGCTTTGAAAAACATTTTGTCATGTTAACTCCTGACTATATTCCATTTGTATACTTTTAACTATGATAAGGAGGTGCCATCTGACAAAAGGTTGCCAATAGAAAGAAGGACACAATTGGGTCAGGTTTCTTTTGTTCCTGGAACCACATTAAGGTTCAAACAATTAGCTTTATAGTGAACCTCCAATATCACAGAGCAGGTTCTCTTTAATAATAATTTAAAAAAAAAACTTATCAGGACCAATTCTTAACTTCAAGTTTGGAGGATTTTGCACGCAACTTTCATTAATGACAAAGGACATGTTTTTCTTGGAGCAGGATTTGTGTACCTTTTTGAGATCAGATCTGCTGTAGTGGAAGGGCTCAACTAGCTTGGATAATGGTAGAGCTAAATCCTGCAGAAAGTCTCCAGAGAAAAGAGACAGCCACAGGTGTGTTCTGCTATGGCACAGTTTAAGGTTGATTGAGGGCTCAAAGGTGCAAAAAAAGCAGACAGAAGTTGTTTTATCCTGCCATCTCTTGATCAAGCAGAAGGTCTCCACTGTCTAGTTATTCCAGGGCTTGGCCAGCAGCAATGTTAAAGCAGCCTCAGGAGCAAAGGTCATTGGAGTCTGGACTTTGGAAGTATGTTAGGCTAAGTGCCAACTTGAGGAATTGAACAGAGTTGCCAAGTTTGTAATTGAGACAGAAAGACAAAAAAGAGAGAGAGGTTTGGACAGGGAATGCCATAGGGCAGGGCTAATCAATTACAAATTCAGTTGGCAAGGATTTTAAACCAATAATATATTAAGCAGCAGGTAATAACACATTTTAAACCTACACAAATAAATATATAGAAAAACAAGTAATGTTTATTCATGGTTTCCCATTTAAATTCAGTCACATCTGATATAGTCACATAAAAAGTGCATAAAAAAAGCTATAACTAAACAAAATCTGAGGTAGTAGCAACACTTTTTGTTTGGTCATATCCAACCCATGCTCCTCTCAAAGTGCATAAAATCAAAATAGGTGCACAGTATTAGCAATAAAATTTATTTACCTTTTGAAACAAAATAAATATTTTGTTCATATACTGTATGACCCAGGCACATTACAAAGTGCCATTTAACAAAATAAAAAAGAACGCTCAATGCTATCAGTGCACAAACCCTATAACAAGTGATAATGGTAGCTAAAACACATGGATACAACATCTACTGCACACTGAGGGAATATATGTTCATTTTAAATCTCCATATGTGTGATTAGCAGTGCCTTTTTTGTAAACATAAAGGTGGCGGTACACATGCATTGCATTTCGATGACGTTTGAGGCAATATGAAGGTACATATATAGAGGCAGGGAGTCCTAACGCTAAATGATTTGTTTATTTGGTGAAAAAAATTTAAATTGACAAATTGTGAAGTATAATAATTCTTTATATTTATAATGTGCTTTACTCACTACTCTAAGCGCTTAGTAAACTCCGCACAGTGAGGACCCACACACGATCCCGAGGGTTAATAACGAGCTGTATATTCTACAAAAAAGTTATAGTTCCTCATAGCAATCAGTGCTTAATTTGATCGAGTTTTCAAGAAAATTCCAAACTTTTTGCATTTTTTCCATCAGATTCAGTGTTTCTAATTCGTTCTTTGCTTTGAGTTTCAGTGGCTGATCATTGTCCTTGTAACAGCCATGAATCCGCAGAATTGAAGCGTGTAAGTGGAGGGTCAATCAATCATATCAAGAGAAGTGTGGAGACAGTGCTTGTCAGTAACGAGGCTCTCATTGGAGTAAAAATTACAGTAATTTGCGAAAACCTTTTGCACACACTTGATGAAACTGGAATACAACTACAACTCAGCACACAATTGATTACAGAATCATTTAATATGTAGTCGATGCCATGACCAGGTGCTGTAACTAGGGTGCCAGTACAGCTGGATTGTGGGTTGAATGTTGCTAGGCTATGCGGAGTGATGCATTCATGGTCTGAACTACTATAGGAATTTATCTAAGAATTTTTGAAGGATCGCAAAATGTGTTTTCTCAGTTTTTCCTTACACTGCATGTTGTCCAAAAGCTCATATTTCAATAGGCCACAGGGTTTTTTTGCATTGTCTGTTAATCAGTTAGTTCTCTCCACCTCCTTTTTTAATCGATAAGCTCACTATTTGTGCCCACTTTAGCGTGTTGGGCTTTATTCCCGGATGGTGAAATCTTAAAACATCTATTACTATTCATTTAAACATGTATATATTGGTATTTATATGCATACTGTATTTTAAATATTTGTAACACACATTTTCATTAACAAGAATGACGCCTGAACTGATCAAATTATTCTATTTCAGTTTTTTTTTTTTTTTTTGGCTTAATAGGTGTGGTATTAATCAGTCTGAAATGTAATATAGCAATATTATTCAAGTTTAATGAGCAGAACTCCATAAAGAGGTATAAAAACACGCATGTAGTCTTTAAAGTTAAAGAAAAAATGAAAACATCTAATCCTTATAATATACCTCTTGATTTTAATATAATGGCTTTATTCTATATATCCATCCAGCCACAACACACACATACACACATCAACAGATTACCATTTTAATGGAAAAAATAAACAGAATTAACTGTTCCCTGACATCTTTCTAGTTCCTGTTGCAATCATACTCTCCACATTTGCACTTATTTGCATCTCTAACTGAATTTCTTTATTTGCATATTCATTAGACTAGTGCATTAAGCATATTATCTTGTCACAAGTGCAACAGTGAAGCCAAATGAAATGCAAATACACTTACAGAAAATAAAATTGAGAATAAATCAAAAAACAGTTTGCAGAATTTCCATAAGCTTAGGCTGCATGATAAATTTATTTTGTTATGCACTTCATTTCTCAGCTTTCAAACACTGAG
>JANRMT010062808.1:28497151-28542144 GCA_026402145.1 Polypterus bichir lapradei | reverse complement strand
CAGAAATTTGTTTTACTGGTAATATTTATAGTTGATTATTCTTGCTCTAACTTTCTAGTTGCTATTTGGATTTGGGTTCTCAGAATATAGATGCACTGGTTTACTATTTCATTTTGAACCTTTCTGCTTTGTAATTGAGATGGCACACTACTGTGGTATGGCAGTTTCCTTGTAAGAAGCACGTGAACAAATATCATTCATTAGAAATTTGATAAATTGAATCTTCCCTAACCTGGCAGTGGTAATTTTGGGGTTCAGAAAGAAAGAAAGAAAGGCAAACAAACAAAAACGAAAGTTAAGCAAAAGAGAGAAAAAGAAAACAGAAGCTGAACAATATAGCAAAAAGAAAATGGAATATACAGTAGCATAAATAAATAGTCAAGTTTGAAATAACAAGTTCTCTTACATTAGTAGGATCAATTTTGTAATTGATGTACCATTATTTTAAAGCAATCTTCAAATTAAAAGTAATTTTAGAAAATGTATGTTTCCGCTAAATTTAGTCTTTCATCAGGAGATCAGAAATATTCCAAGTAAAAAAAAAGCCTGGTGTAAATTTTTCTTTCCACGTTTTATGAACACCCAGTTTGGTTTCTCCATCTTGAAACTAATGACTTGACTTGTAAGGCCAAGTTGGGGAGCATGCTCTGGTACAGTACATTGTCGCGCCCACTACATGGTGAAACAACTGGGGATCCCGGTTTGCAACCCCCCAGGCAGACACACAGTCCAGTCCCACCCTCCGGAAATGACCCTCTATCTGCCACAGCCAGGTGTTGCGTGGGCGACCCCTTGGCCTGGTCCGGCCACCCCAACAATGAGGATCTTACGAGCCGGATCACCCTCGGGGAAACATGCCACATGGCCATACTGCCGTAACTGATGCTCCCTCACAGTGCAGGTAATGTGCCTCATTCGGGACTCCATGAGTAACTGCTCATTCGACACAAGGTAAAACCAACAGCACCCAAGGATTTTCCGGAGAGACACAGTACCATAGGAGTCCAGTCTTCGTCTCAGGTCACTGGTTAGCGTCCATGTCTCACAACCATATAGCAAGACAGGAAGCACCAGGACTCTAAACACTTGGAACTTTGTCCTTTTGCATAGATATCAGGAGCACCACACACCCCTTTCCAGAGACCTCATGACCCCCCATGCTCTCCCAATCCATCTACTGACTTCATAGGAAGAGTCACCAGAGACATGAATGTCACTGCCAAGGTAAGTAAACCTCTCAACAAGGTCAACACTCTCTCCGCAAACAGACACACTGCTGATGGCTGGGCCTAAGAGGTCATTAAAGGCCTGGATCTTGGCCTTACTGTACCTATTTATTAGTTTCACTCACACAAACACCATAAAGACGGTGTCATGTGGATGGATCAGGTGTAACTTCAACAGAACTGTTTTACAGTACAGTACATTGGGAAAGCATCAGAATGTAGTTTTTTCCCACTTACATGTCCTCCTTTTCTGTCCCCATGTATCAAAAGACAAAAACGAAGAGTACGAACCAGTCTCTGACTCCACCTCTTGAAGCCATACAGGATAAAAGAACACCATAGCAAGATTGTCATTGTTCACTTTGGGAAGCAGCCATTACAGCCACTCAAGATAGCATTTTAAACTGTTTTCTTTAAAATTAATTTGTGTAGACTATTCATTAGAAAAGATAAATGGGAATTACAAGTGGCTCCCAACCCTTTTTACTTTTTTTGTCTTGCGCATCAATTAACAGTAACAACAGCTAAGAACATTCAAAATCAATTCAGCTCTATCACAGAAAAGAGTGGAAGTAGTTTTCTCCTCACAATAAGGCACTTATTAGTATTTACAGGGCAAATGAAGGATAATTACATGTTAACAGTAACAATCCCGTGAAGTATGAGACTTTGTAAAACAGCATATTTATTAAAGCTGTCCAAAATTGGAGCTATTTTCCCTTCTAATCTGTTGTTTAAGATTGTGTCTGATATTTTATTTCCTGAGACACAAGTTCAATAGACCTCCTCCTCCATTGTCTCAGTAAAAGAAGTGACCTTAGACGGTCTAGAAAGTACTTCACCATATTTCCAGAATTCAACCTTGTCTGCTACTGTTGATAAGAAAGTCGATGATATGAATTTCACTTCAAGTGGGGTGAAGTAGATTATCGCACTGCCTCAAAAGAACACTGTCTCAGCATCTGTCATCTTTTCCACACTGTAACAACAGCAGTTATTCAGATCACTTAATTTTGAGGTGACTCACGTCTGCCATTTAATTAAAGTTGAGCCCAAGTAGATTTTTTGACTGTGATGCTTAAAAGCCAGAAATAACAAAAATGTTCTCCACTCAGTATGGGGTTCAAAAATGATTTAGTTAAACTTATTATAAGGCCAGAAACAACCACTGCCGAGATTTAATAATTTCACTTTGTATAGCTGGAAAGTGGAAAGCATTTATTCGACTGCATCGATCAATTAACCTCTGTCCTCCTCCAGCCAGGTGCTGATATAGTACATAGTGTGTGAGCCAGTACTTTCTGTTTCATGTCAACAGTTCTCTCAGGATAACAATTACATTTCAAAAGGACGCTTCACAGAATTTAATTTATGCCACAAAGTTTAAGAGGCCAAGTTGTTAATTGTAAGAACCGACACTCCACAAGACAGATTGAGTTTAAATCACTGCAACACTTTAGATGTCTGATTCAAGAACTCCTTCCCAGGTGTTAGCCTCAGAGACTTAATTTCTAGATACATTCCCTGACACTTCAAGACACTCTTTATCCTCTATAATTGGGTGATGACTTTCTCCATTTCCACAGTGCTGCTACTAGGGTTTTTTTTTTTTTTACCAGTTGACCTTTACCAGAAAACTTTAAAAAATATTTTTCTAAAACAGAAATGATCAATATCTGTTTGATATTCTATAAACACTATGATGTTGTCTGCATAACCATCTTTATGAATAGGAAGTGGGCACTGAGGAACAAACAGACCTTCCCCCCTCCACTTATCTCCTCAAATTTGTTAGCAACGGTTCAATAGCCAGAGAATAACAAATATAACAAAGAACAACTCTTTCAGATCTCCTGTACAATAAAAATTGAGTATTAGGACCATGCTTTGGAGGATATTTTAAATGTACAGTATATGATTATCATTGAAATGAAAATAGCCTTACAAGCAATCTCTGGCAAACGCCAAGGATCACACTATTTGGAACATAATTATTTATCCTGATCAGCGTCAAGTCAATTAGTTTTTTAAGTATTTTAGCCACGGCTTTAGCCTGATTTTGTAGGGTTTGTACAGCAACACCGCCCGGACACTCAATTTTAATCTCACACAAATTTGTCATTCAAAGCAAAAGCATAACTGCTACTCTCTGACTGTTATAGCTTAGTTCACATTTGCCCTGGCTAAACACACATTAACATACATCAGGGCTGTCCCATACTATTCTAAAAAAAAAAAAAGACAAATTCCAAAGAGAATGCAATTAGTTGTGAAGATGTCCCTCAATTTACAGTCTATATTAGGTTCCACAGTTATTACATTGCTTTCTCATCCACATTCTTGTTCATCTAGAATTTTTCCCAAATCAAAATTCTCTAAAATGAAAAAGTTACTCTGTCAGGTCCTTTGAAAGTAGTTAAGAATATAAGTGAATAGAATCCACCTCTCAGAATTCTTGAGACCTTAAACAGTAGGTCATTTGGCCTTGGACTTTGCTCCCCTTCCAACCGAAGGCAATGCATAGTTATTATATCAGTCATAGATTCATGTTCAAAATGTGAACACACAGCAAGCACTGTGGAATTTACAAATTAGCAGTTATAGTAGTTCCACTTTTTCTACTCAACATTTTCAGACCACCTCCAGTAGGAGAGAAAAGAAGAGAGCAGTTCATCCTGGGTTAAGCTGGACCGTAATTCTGGGCACAATTTTATTGCGGCTATGTCTCCTTTCTGGCGGGTAAGTACAGGAGTAAGCATAGAGGAAAAGATGACATATAAATGTGTATCTACAATAAAAGAGTCTGTGCATTGAGACAAAGAATGCATGTTTTAGGAGAGATCACCCCAAAAGCCTTCTACTAAAAATAAAGCGAAAGCCATTGATTGGCTCATATATACACTACTGGAATATATAAAATAAAGAAAAGAATGGGAGGAGTGTCCAGGATAAAGATGTCATGTTCATTCTGTGAGCCTTATTGGGCTGGTTTAACAGGGTTAGGGTGTTGAAGCAAGCCACAATACTAAACATTTGTCTTTTTCTAACAACCAAAATGACCAGGAAGACACCCTATAAGCCTACTGAGGACCAAACACAAACAATGCATTTGCTTCCAACAGCACCATATAAACCAAAATCTAACAGGAATCATAATATATCTACACCTGCTGGTGAAGAAGCCACCTCAGTGCAACTGACACCTGAGCAGTTTTTGTTCCACATCCTTTTTTCTCCAGTACCTAACACCATTAAACAAGGTTCTTCTATTTGGAGTCCCAATCATGTAATTGCCATCAAGGAAGATTTTTTTTTTGTTAGGGAATTAACATGAGGAAAGTATTTTCTAAATATATGAAGAATCAGCAATATGAACATTGTAGTCTTTAATAAATAGAAAGAGAGACTGTCTGTTGAGCTTCTTTAAAATCTATACTTACATGTGCTGTGATAAAAAAAAATCTTATTTTGATATTGAAATGATTGAAATTGTGGAATAATATTAAATCCCCAAGAAGCCCATCTGTATGACGTCTTGCATTTTACATACCATAACAGAATGGAAAAAAGAAACGAAGGATCGAGCTATTATCCTTTCATACAGCACCGTCTCCATCAGGCAGTACCTTATTGACTATCATTGTCAGTAATTTGACAATGGTTCAATGACAAGATTACCGACTGCAATCAACTAATCTGACATAGTCCAAGACAAAAACATACGTAATGTGACATTGACTTTAGAGAATCAAACCAGTAGGAATATGTTAAAGTGTTTGTCATGGTCTTTAAAATTCTTGCCCAAAAATAAAATGTTCTAAGACTTCTTGAACTTCACTGAATTTCTTTACCTATGATCACTAGTTTAGTATTTCCAGTAGTATTCTATTATGCTTCTTTCTCATCTATGATATTAACAAGCCTGAGATTTTTACTGATTGTTACTTTCTCCATCTTTAAAAAAACTGAAAAAAATACTATGATCTACTTTCACAAACATATTGTGCTGTTTTAAACCACTCTTGGCCAACATTTGTGAATCATAGCTGCATAGTGGCAGACCTGACAAAATACCCATGATGACCCCTGTCCACTACCAAGAGTGTCTACAATGGGCATGGCAGCATAAGAATTGGACCATGATGCAATGGAAGAAGGTGGCCTGGTCTTATGCATCATATTTTCCTTTAGATCATGTGGATGGCCAGATGGGTGTGCATCATTTATCTAGGGAAGAGAAGGCAGCAGGATGTAATATGGGGAAAAGGCAAGCTCAAAGAGACAGTGTGATGCTCTGGGCAATGTTCTGCTGGGAAATCTAGGGTCCTGACATTAATGGAGATGTTACTCTGAAACATATTACCTACCTAAAGATTATTGCAGACCCCTTCATGGCAATGATATCCTTTTTCAGTAGGATAGTGTACCCTAATACACTGCAAAAATTGTTCAGGAATAGTTTGAGGAACATGACAAAGAGTTCATGGTGTTAACTTGGCCTCCAAACTCTCCAGATTTCAATCTGACAGAGCATCTATGGGATGTGCTGGAAAACAAGTTCAATCCATGGAGGCTTTGTCTTGCAGCTTACAGAACTTAAGGGATGTGGTGCTTAATAATGATTTGCTTATGGCAGCAGACTCTGGGCAAACCAGAATATTAATTCTTTTAAAGCTTAGTGCAGCATTTGATACTATCAAACATGAAATTCCATTGTCCAAAATAGAAAACTTCCTGGGTGTCTCTGGCAGTCTTGCATGATTGATATGCAAGAGTTTGTTAGTTTTAGCAACAGCAGCTCCAGCTCAGAATCAGTCACACAAACAATTCCTCAAAGCTCTGTCTACAACTTATTGCAGTTCTGTATCTACATTCTCCCCCATGACCACATTATTTGTAGTTTTGGATTATGATTTTTATGCAGATAATACTCAGATCTTTTTCAGTGTTAAAAATGAAAGTTTATCAGAGTTTGCTCAGCTTACAACTTGCCTTAGTGAAATCAAAACCTGGATGGAATATAACTTTTCAAAATTAAATTCTTGATGATGTTACCAGACCTCCTTCTGCTAGTAATCCTGATGTAAATTTTGAATCCTCTCATTCTTATTCTACCCATATAAACCACATTAAGAAGCTTTGTTACTTCTAACTTCATAATTCTGAGAAACTTGTTAATGCATTTATTATATCCCATATTGACTACTGTAACCCTTCTAATCTGTTACCACAGCTCCAGTTGGTTCCAAACTCCTTACACAGATCCGCAACAACAAACAAATAACACCCATCTTGCTCTGCTTTCTCTGAATTTCAGTGTCTTACAGAATTAAATAGAAAATTCTATTACTAACTTGAAAAGCTTTAAATGGCTGTGTACCAGACTACATTAGTAACCTCTTTCATCATTTTGGTCCTGTTCACTTACTAAGGTTCACAGTTTCTGCCACTCTCGTTGAGCCCCAAACTAACTTGTGCTCTATGAGTGATTGAGCCTTTAGCTCCATAGCGCCCAGACTTTGGAACAACCTCCCTAGATTAATGGGATCAGCTGACTCAATTAATTCTTTTAAAAAACAACTTGAAACAAATTTGTTCAGGAAAGCATTTAACTTACCCTGACTTTCTGACACTTCTTTCAGTTTACCCTCTGTGTACAAGTGCTCAGGATGATTTGTGTTTATATCACAAATTATGTTATTTGCTCAGGGTTTTCTTGTAGGATTATTAATTTTATTCTGGTTTAGGGTTTTTATTCTATTCTAATGCTTTGTATACGTCTATTGTCACACATGTGCGAGAAGGAGGCAGCTAAAGGGCTTGAGTAATGGTAATACCACATCAGACCAAAGGGCGGCAGGATGTGCCGACTGTCTTTCTCAGTTCCTTGCAGACCAATCCTGGGAAATCCCTTCAGGTTCTGGTGCCCTTGATGACGTCACTTCATGTTCTGGTGCCTTTGACGATGTCACTTCTGGCTCAAGGTCCCTTGATGATGTCACTTCCGGTCCCACTGCCTTAGGGCTCATTTATACTTCACGCTCAGAACGCGTACGCGCCCGCATCATGGCTGCCACGCGTCCCCAGCGTTCATTTCATGCGTCCTCTGAGCAGGTCCTCAGAAATTAATGCGACGCGTGCGCGAGTTGCAGTACCAGCAAAAAGTCGGGGGGTGCAGTGTGCTAAAAGTCGGAATGTGACGTCAGAGTCTCTGTTTACTATCTACATGTGACAGAAAGCCTCTATGCAGATCCTACGGGGATCGATGTGTGCGCTTTGCTGTTTGGTGAATGGTTCAATGTAATGAAGCAAAATGCTGACATACAGATGCATTCGTGGTGATTTTATATTCAAGTGTCACATATTCCCGATTGTAATGACACGATGCATTTTAAAAGTCTCACATAACATCTTTGTGCCGTGTTTTTTTTTTTTTTTGCAACTTAACAACAGCAACATAATGTATATCGCTGTATTTGAGCCACTGAGAAAAAAATAAAGGACACGGTGAAAACGTGTATTTTGTGATTAAAGTGGAAATTTCGGCTTTAATCTCAAATAGCCCACTTTAACCTCGTAGTTTACTTTATCATTAAAGCAGACGGTTGTAAACGTCATCCCAGTTTTTAATCGCTGCGAGCTTCTTGGACCTGACAGCTGCGGCAAGCAGCAATATATCACCACAATTAGAAGAAAATTTAAATGTATGATATTTCAACTCTCTGCACATTTAGAATCTTTAGATTTGTACTTGATATCACTTTCATGATTAAATGCATTAAAGTGTGTATGTTACATTTTACATATAATTTTGTTTAAATAATGAATACTGTTAATAATTACACACATGGGGGCGACACGGCGGCGGAGCGATAGCACTGCTGTCTCGCAGGGAGTTATGTTGCTGGTATATCCTCCTTGTATTCCACACTGTGGTCCGGTTTCCTTCCAAAGATATGCAGATTTGGGGATTTGGTGCCGCTAAAATGACGCTAGTGTATGCGAGTGCTTGTATTCACCTTGCGATGAGCGGAGACCTTGTCCAGGGATTGTTTCTCAGTCGTGCCCAATGCTTGCTGGAATGGACACATCCCTGGATTTATGGATTTAATCAATAAATATCCTTTTCAGAGATATTGCGGTAAGGTGTTATCGGAATTTAATAGGTTTTTTTAGGCAATTCACAACACAGAGAAGCCGAACATGTTCTCACCGTGATAATATCTCGCACTGCCACCTGGTGGATTCCTCCAGATTTACGTAAAGTACGCGCGCGCAAGTATAAACACTACAACGCTTGCGTAGCAGGAGCGTCCTCTGCAGCATGCGTCGCGTCGCGTGAAGTATAACTCCGGCCTTAGACAGTGTCACTTCCGGTCCTGATGATGTCACTTCTGGCCCGATGGCGTCACTTCCTCTACGGGCCTTTAGAGCCGCCATTTTGCTTCCAGTCAGACAGTTCTGTTTTGGACTCAGTCTTGTGAACATCTCTGTTCAATTATTTAAAACTTTTGCAACCAGGATACAATATATGGGTGGCTGCCCCAAACCTATATAATGCCTGGAGTGGATTCTTTATCACATTATTTAGTGTTTTTTGAGGGTAGTATTTGTATTCAATGTTACATATGCCCTGATGTTCTTTCTGAATTTCTGTGAAGTGCTTTAAAAATGAGATAGGTGCTATATAAATATTATTATGAATATTATTATTAAGTCTTGGTGCCAGGTACCACAGGACACTTTCAAAGGTTTTGTGGAGTCCATGCCTCAATGAGTCACACTGGTTTTGGTGGCACGACTTGGACCCACACAGTATTAGGCTGGTGGCTGATCAGTCAGTGTATAGTCAAGAAGGAGGCGTGAGTAGCAGTGATGACAGGATGGCTCTGCCTCTTGAAGAAATACCCACAATACACAAAATAGAGGAAGAATTAAAAAGACCATACATAACAGAAAATAAATAATATGAAAAATAATCATTCAAAAATAACAAAAACAATGATAAAGCATAAAACACATATAATTTCTAGCTCTAATGCAACACCAGTCAGTTGACTGACATAATGCATAAAGTATAGCTTGTACCAAGCAGTAAGATGGACAAATAAAGACAAAGTGCAAAAGGTTATGATACTTCAATGTTTTTTTATTAAATTAATTAAACTTAGTGTTAGTATCTGTAATGTGGGCTAAAAGTTGTGTTTAGCAATTAGAGAAAAATGAACTTTGCTTAGAACTGTACAAAATGGATTTTTTCCTTCAACTTGTTTTGTTAATATTCTTTTGCTGTTGTTTCATTTTGCTGCTGTGTATTTATAATACCCAGCATGCTTGTGAAAAGTGTCTGTTTAATTTCTCTAAAGAATGAGTTTGTACTGTTTGCTTAAAAGAAAGACGCAGCTTTCTGGCAGTAAGCATATGAACCAAATGAAAAGTGCAAAGACCCTGAGGCATTGGAAGTCCAGTGTTTTTAAGAGTACACGATTCACTGATAAGAACTGTTATGTTTTATGGTTTTACAAGTCACTTCACTATAACCCCAACACTCTCCCACCCAACCCCCTAACGGGTGCCAAGCTGGGTGGAGGCCTTTTTGACAATTTGCTTCTCAATGAGAAGCATAACACAAGCACACTTAAGTGTTTTGGGTATACCATGTCTGAATGTGAGGTAACATGAAAATGTCTTGTTATCTACTACTGATTCATTTTACCATTACTGGGTTTTGTACTTGTGGCAGGGCATGAGGAAATTCGAATACAGATTTTATGAGCCTCTCAGAAAGGGGACAGGTTTTAGATGCATGAACTCCAGGAAAACCTGGGGGATGAGAGACAGGTGGAATATATAAG
Source organism: Polypterus bichir lapradei (assembly GCA_026402145.1). NCBI lineage: Eukaryota > Metazoa > Chordata > Cladistia > Polypteriformes > Polypteridae > Polypterus > Polypterus bichir. Next base: position 28,532,063 of record JANRMT010062808.1, on the reverse strand, counting down.
CCTTAGTGATAACAGGACAAATGGACTCATTAGAGAGCTGTTTAGAAAGTAGAAGCTGACTAGAGATGAGCTGACAAGACAGAAGGTAGAAATCAAACAACAAAAAGTAACAGCAAGATTGAGTGCTGCATGAGAAACTACACAAGGCTTGGAGTTCACATTTCTGTTCTGCTTTTGGCAATGGCAATAGCTACTTGATTATAAAATTTAAGATTAAAACTTATTAAGCTTGCTTTTTTGCTATATTCTATTGCTGCAATCTGGAAAACGGAGTTCTTTTCTTAGCCGTGACAACTGGGCTGAGGGAGAAAGAACACTACCAATAGGGAGGCTACAGTGACTGTCATAACTAGGTGAAGGTTTAAGGTAGTTCTCTTCACTATTTGTTGGACTTAAGTGAAAATCAGATTAAGTTTTGACATTAGGTGCACCCATTTTTTAGCCTTCAATTGTTATTTTTAAAAAAGTAATCGTATATGATTACTCTTTTCAAAAGCATTAAAAGTATCAATGGTATAGATTCCATCATGTATAAAATGGTTTCAATATTCATTTTTCATAGTATAGATTTTACGTACCCCACTTCAGGCACTCTCTGACATTGTGCACATTGTGTCGTCTGAGTGTGTTACACACATTGATACAAAGATGACTACCTCAACAGCGTCAGAACTTTCTCAAAAAACGTGCAGGTGCAGCAGCATCTGAAAACATTTTTGCTTTGTACCAAATGAAGATGATAAATGTAAGGATTCATTCAAACCTGTATGCAAGTTGTGCTGCCAAACAATACAGACCAAAGAAGGAAACACTACCAATTTAGACAAACATTTAAAGGATGGCATGGAACACAGTAAAGAGAGTTTTGATTATCTTGGGGCATAACGTGAGTTACCACAGCTATGCCGATGACACACAGCTGTATTTATCAATAGCACCTGATGACCCCGACACTCTTGATTCACTGACATGATGTCTCACTTGTGTTTCCAAATGGATGAGTAGTAATTTTCTCAAACCAAATAAAGAGAAAACAGAAATTTTAGTGATTGGAAATAATGGATATAATGAGGTTATTAGAAATAAACTTGATGCATTAGGATTAAAAGTCAAGACGGAGGTAAAGAATTTAGGGGTAAATATTGACTCTGCGCTGAATTTTAAATCACATATTAATCAGATTACTAGGACAGCATTTTTTTACTTAAGAAATATAGCAAAAGTTAGACCTCTTATAACATTGAAAGATGCTGAAAAATTAGTTCACACTTTTGTTTTCAATCGGCTATATTACTATAATGCACTCCTCTCAGGACTACCCAAAAAAGACATCAATCGATTGAAACGAGTGCAGAATGCAGCTGCTAGAATCCTAACTAGGAAAAGAAAATCCGAGCACATCTCTCCAGTTTTAATGTCACTACATTGGTTACCTGTGTCATTTAGAATTGACTTTAAAATCATGCTTATTGTTTACAAAGCCTTAAATAATCGCGTTCCATCTTATATTTCAGAATGTCTTACACCTTACACTCCAAATCGTAACCTTCTATCTTCATATGAGTGTCTACTTAGAATTCCAAGAGCTAAACTTAAAAGAAGTGGTGAGGCGGCCTTCTGCTGTTGTGCACCTAAAATCTGGAATAGTCTGCCAATAGGAATTTGTCAGGCTAATACAGTGGAGCACTTTTAAAAACTGCTGAATACACATTACTTTAACATGGCTTTCTCATAGCTTCGTCTTAGTTAAATCCTGATGCTCTGTATATTCAATTAATTATCATTATTATTCATGGTGGCTCCAAAATCCGTACTAACCCCTACTTTCTCTTCTGTTCTTTTTCCGGTTTTCTGTGGTGGCGACCTGCACCACTACCACCTAATCAAAGCACTGTGATGTCCTTACATTGATAGATTACAGTAAAGGCCAGAAGTCCACATGACCATCATCATCAAATTCTTCCATGAGAACCCTGAATACAATGAGGACTGGTTGAGGTGATTTATGTTAGGTAGAATACCTAGAGAGGGCTGGGCGGTCTCATGGCCTGGAACCCCTGCAGATTTTATTTTTGTCTCCAGCCGTCTGGAGTTTTTTTTTGTTTTTTCTGTCCTGTTTAGTGTTCCCTAATTTGAATTATTATTTTGTCTTTTTTCTTTTTCTTCATCATGTAAAGCACTTTGAGCTACATTGTTTGTATGAAAATGTGCTATATATATATATATATATATATATATATATATATATATATATATATATATATAAATGTTGTTGTTGTTGATGTATTTATAATTTAGGAAATGTATTTATTTTCCTGTTGTATTTGAAGTAAAGATGTGACATTCATATTTTACATGTAGTTTGTCAAGCGTTTCCCCGATTAAAACAACAATCTGCAATTATTTTCACCTGCCAGTTGTATTCAGTTCCATACAATCTTTTGAGATGGTGTAGATTGGTATTATAAAAGTTAAGATTAATGCAATTGTTAGAAATCTTTTGGTTTTAACAAAATATATAAAAGGCATGTAAAAGTGAAGAATGTCTTCTTGTCTTCTTTGACAATGCTGCTTCTCACATCATTTTTAGAGACTGCAGTATATTCTTCTGTGGTTACTCCATATATTATGAGGTGTTCAACTTCAATTGTTCTTTCATGGCTACGTTTACATTTTAAATTCCTCTTCATTTATTTTATAGAATATTGATTCCTAGATATTCAATGTTAGGTTTAAAACATACAATTATAAAGGGACAATTTATATTTGTAAGATGTATTCCACCCACAATTAATCAACGACTAAAACAATAATACATTTGTGTTTACAAGAGGACCTAATGGTACAGTTCAGTTTGAGCAGCTCTGAGGTTTGGCCCAGATATGAGTGGACTAAATAGATGGCAGAAAAATCACACAATGCAGAAAAAACAAAAACTACCTTAAAAAGATTTTAAAAATTATAAAATAGCTATTAAAACAGTAACAAGACTAACATTTATTGTAGATGTCACCAGCATGCTACATAGATGTAAAAAAAATCTTAAAAATGTTAAAAGAAAAGATTATATACTATGCTTAAAAAGTGTAATAAATTTTGATGAGTATTTTTTTTTTTTTATATTTGAAAATGGAGGACCACAGAAACAGTACTTCAGTACTTGTAGATCAAAAAAAGCCTTGTGGTGTATTTTCAATTATTTCAATTGACAAGACGGTTGATGAATATTCCTTACATTATGCATCCTCTCTACCGTAATTTATTTGGAAATCCCGGCACAGTATTCGCTTAGTTTGTTTTTTCTTTTTTCTTATGTGGTTTGCCATACTGAGGAAAGCTATAAACCCACCATATGAAATAACAAGATCTAGCCAAACCTCCAGGGTCAAAAACATTAAAAATGTATGATGGAATTGGATGGAGTTACTGCCTGTAGAAAAATGATACAAATCCAGAGACTACGGAAGAAATATTTCACACTTGGCAAACAGCTGAATGAATTGAAAAATATTAAGTTGCTTTTTTCAAAAATACAGCAAAACATTTATTTTTCTTTTAATGTTCTAATATTTTGTATTTCAAAATAAAAGTGACATTAAAAATAAAAATTGTAATTTGCCATGGAAGTGAATACAGATTAGCTTTGTTATTGTTGCTTTCTTCTGTATGCATGCCTTTGTATCTTTCATTATCTCTGTCACAACTCAAACAGTTTTGAAATAAGCAAAATGTAAAAATATTTAAAGCCCATATTTTATAAAAAGGTTCTTTGGGCTGCTTATAATTCACAACACCATATCCTCCTTCATTAGGCACAGAAGTTGAGACACCACATTCTAGATAAAGCATCGATCCACTACAACATATTGTTTCTGTTATTTTGGCAAACCTCACTTTTAACACATAATCAGCCATCCCTCCTGTGACTTAAATGTGCAGTAGAGCTGCATAGTAACATGGGCTACAAATATGCAGTATTAAAAATGCACAAAAAATACTTTTATAAAATGGGTAAGATGGCAGCCATAAGCCAGGGTATTAATATCAGTAGTCAATAACCCAGCCACTGGGTATGCACAAACCAGTGTGTTTCTTCATGCCGGTCCCAAGCCTGGATAAATGGGGAGGGCATCCGGTGTACAATTTTGCCAAATCAATATGCAGACAACAATACAAATTTCCATAACGGATCAGTCGAGCCCCGAGTTAACAACGACTGCCACCACGACTGGTGCTGGCAGAAATTGGGCTACTGTTGGCCGAAGGAGAAGAAGAGGGGGGAGACGTGTCCGGAGGCAGGAGGAGAGGAGGAAGGTAAAGAGAGTGGAACTGAGGGTAGGAACTTTTAACGTTGGCAGTATGACTGGTAAGGGGAGAGAGTTAGCAGAGGTTGGACACTAAGGAGGGAGAAAAGGACCAGTATTGACTAGACAGAGGGACCGAGCTGGGAAAGATGTGCAACAGGTTATGGTGATAAAGGATAAAGATGGAAACGTATTCACAAACGAGGAGAGTGTGTTGAGCAGATAAAAAGAGTACTTTGAGACGCTGATGAATGAAGAAAACGAGAGAGAGAAGAGGTTGGATGATGTGGAGACAGTGAATCAGGAAGTGCAAAGGATTAGCAAGGAGGAAGTAAGGACAGCTATGAAGAGAATGAAGAATGGAAAATGACATACCTATGAAAGCATGAAGGTGTTTAGGAGAGATGGCAGTGGAGTTTTTAACCAGATTGTTTAATAGAATCTTGGAAAGTGAGAGGATGCCTGAGGAGTGGAGAAGAACTGTACTGGTGCCGATATTTAAGAATAAGGGGGATGTGCAGGACTGTAGTAACTACAGGGGGATACAATTGATGAGCCACAGCATGAAGTTATGGGAAAGAGTAGTGGAAACTAGTTTAATAAGTGAGGTGATGATTAGTGAGCAGCAGTATGGTTTCATGCCAAGAAAGAGCACCACAGATTCAATGTTTGCTCTGAGGTTGTTGATGGAGATGTATAGAGAAGGCCAGAAGGAGTTGCATTGCGTCTTTGTGGTCCTGGAGAAAGCATATGATAGGGTGCCTCGAGAGGAGTTGTGGTATTGTATGAAGAAGTCGGGGGTGGCAGAGAAGAATGTAAGAGTTGTACAGAATGTGTACGAGGAAAGTGTGACCGTGGTGAGGTCTGCAGTAGGAGTGACTGATGCATTCAAGGTGGAGGTGGGATTACATTAGGGACTGGCTCTGAGCCCTTCCTTATTTGCAATGGTGATGGACAGGTTGACAGACAAGATTAGACAGGAGTCCCCGTGGACTATGATGTTTGCTGATGACATTGTGATCTGTAGTGATGGTAGGGAGCAGGTTGAGGAGACCCTGGAGAGGTGGATGTATGCTCTGGAGAGGAGAGAAATGAAGGTCAGTAGGAACAAGACAGAATACATGTGTGTAAATGAGAGGGAGGTCAGTGGAATGGTGAGGATGCAAAGAGTAGAGTTGGCAAAGGTGGATGAGTTTAAAAACTTTGGATCAACAGTACAGAGCAATGGGGATTGTGGAAGAGAGGTGAAAAAGAGTTCAGGTGGGGTGGAATGGGTGGAGAAGAGTGTCAGGAGTGATTTGTGACAGATGGATATCAGCAAGAGTGAAAGGGAAGGTCTACAGGATGGTAGTGCGACCAGCTATGTTTTATGGGTTGGAGATGGTGACACTGACCAGAAAGCAGAAGAGAGAGCTGAAGGTAGCAGAGCTAAAGATTTGCATTGGGTGTGACAAGGATGGATAGGATTAGAAATGAGTACATTAGAGGGTCAGTTGGGAGACAAAGTCAGAGAGGCGAGACTGCGTTGGTTTGGACATGTGCAGAGGAGAGATGCTGGGAGAAGGATGCTAAGGATAGAGCTGCCAAGGAAGGGAAAAACAGGAAGGCCTAAGAGAAGGTTTATGGATGTGGTGAGAGAGGACACGCAGGTGATGGGTGTAACAGAACAAAATGAAGAGGACAGAAAGATATGGAAGAAGATGATCTGCTGTGGTGACCCCTAATGGGAGCAGCTGAAAGAAGAAGAAGAAGAAGTTAATGTTACTTCTCAGTTAATTTGGTACCTTATATATGACAGTGTCTTGATTAGCTGCATTTTAGATTTGAGGCACAGGAGCACAGTAGGTCCCTTTATTTAATTCAGTTTGGATTTTGACACATTTGCACATGCAAATGGACATGCTGTCAACAGGAGTTTCTATGTACCTTTCCACTGATACATACATTTAGGAGATTCTGGAATTTTGTGTGGGTCGTTTACACTGCTGTTATCTCCTTCATAACTATGATTTGTGGTGTATATTTTGGTGATCCACAATCCTGATTAGTGCTGTTGGAACGCTTCAATGTAATCGATTATTTAAATTAGTCGGTTTGTGCAACTCATTTCATCTTTCAAGTGATCAAAATGGTAGTAGTTAGTTTATCTGCAGGTCCTTCATATAAAAGACCGCAGACTTCTAAAGTATGGGAGTACTTCAGGGCAGTCTTAACAGCATCATAAGCCCTTGGGCAAAGCAGTGTGCCGAGCTCCTGTTTTAATAACAAAACAGAAATGTACATAGGCATCAGAAACATCGTGGGCCCCTATGCACCTGGCAGCCTTGATCAGTGCCCATTGTGTCAATACGTTAAGATGGCCTTGGGGTACTTTAAGCTACAGCCTAACAATATTGTGTTCTATACACTCTGTAAATTTAAAATGGTGTATCATAGCAGCACAACAGCTATGCAGGCGCATCTAAGACGGAAGCATTCCGAAGTTTTCTATGAAGACGCCACCAAGACAGCGCTGTACGCTATAATTACTTTTGTTAATTCTAACTGGTAAATTGCTGCATTCCACACTCATTTATTTTCCTGAGTGCTGAACTTTATAAAGGACACACCACCAGCAACAATACAGTAGTAGGAAGTTTTTGTCATATAATCTGAAGTGTTACATGAATTGATAAATTGTGTTCAGGTGTTACTTAAACTGATCGTTGCATTAATGTTGGAATACTAAACAGATATGTTTGTGTGTAATTGAAATGTGTCTCAAACAAACTCCAGTTACTGGATCTTGTGTTTTTGCACTTACTTTGTACTTCTAAGAATATCTGATCTGTAATATCTAATTCAAACTACACTGCTTTTGCTATCAAACATTTATTTGTGAACTGAAATTATTTTGATTTAGAAAGATTTTGAGTGGGCATTCGTTTTTGCACTTTATTACACATTACAGTTTTGATATTCTAATGATATAAACTTTTTCTTGTTTGCTTTTTGGTATTTGTTATATTTTTAACAGAGTAATCCAAAATTATTATTGTTGACTGACAAGTTTGTTATATGTTCTGCAGCTTTATTCTACTAAAAGAACTCAAAACCACAGGATGGCTTGTTACATGTGCTATTTACTTCCTCCATCTATATCCCATGATATACAGGTACATATCATCCCATAATATGCAGTTAATCCCATCAGACTTACAATTAAAGTAACAGATGTCTCTGGCTATCTCCATATGCACTGTCTTTGACTAGCAGCCAAAGCTCAGTCAGGAACTGTTCAAAAGATTCACAAGATGAATTTGTAGATCGAATATCGGGTTTGCTTTTGGCATTACATAAACCTCAAAACTGTCATAATATGTTTGTAATTTGTAGATGTCCTGTCCTTTGTCACCAATCTACGGCAGCGAGTAACTACACGTTTCCTTTTCCCCTTCGTGTTGAAGTGGGCCCGTGAACATCAGCAGTACATGCGTTTGAAATTTCGCCACAAGTTTGGTAAATTGACTGAATCCCAGTCCATTCAAGGTGAAGGAACTCACAACATCCATAACTAATTATTTTAAGTATTACGTTTTTCACTCTGACACCATGTTATATGTTTTGTCGCTTTATTCTATTAAAAGGACTCAGAACCACAGGACGACTTGTTACATGTATACAGTTTTCTTTCATCATCTATACCCCCAACCCATAATATGCAGTTAATCAATTCAGCCTTACATTTAAAGTAACGCATATCTCTGAAGATGATACAAGTTATTTATTACTCAAAAAACTGAAAAAATAAATCACTAGACTAATCATTTAAAAAAATATTCGGTAGGTGCAGCCCTAATCCTGATTTCATTTTTTGTGGTTGTTTTGTACATTTATTGTTTGTTTGGATGCAATAAGATTTTTTATTATTATATTCGTGATGTTATGGCAATACTATGCTATGTATGTTTTCGGTTTGTGCACACCACCATTTTGAAAATTTTTGCAGCACTGTGGCCAAATAGTGGTTAACAATGACATTCAGTCTTTAATCATTGGCAGATCACTTTGGGTTGACTTTGATAAATCATAATAAATTTCTTGCTGCACTAAGATGGGTTGAAATCTAAGTAATCAATGTAGACCTCAGCATTAACACTTGCCATGCACCATGCAACACATACGTCTTGTGTTATGTGCCATTTGGTATGGTATCCGTAAAAGCAATTTTAATGTTTGAGTTGTGCCATCTATTAGAATGACAAATGTGATGAATTTTATTGCTAAAAATGATTGTGATGTGCCTTCTTCTGGAATGATAGAGACAAAGCAACCACACACACACAGATACTTCTTCCTTTTGTTAAGGTGGATGTGAGCTTTTTGGGAGTGAAGCAATTTGAATTTTCATATAGGTTACCAGGGCAGGGTCACGGGGTACCTGGTGCCTATCCTTTAACCTTGCTTTGAATGAGTAGGTTAGAAAGACGGATGGATAGATGTTAATTGCCTTTTTTTTGTCATTTTGCTAAGATCAAGTGATGACCTTTCTTGGTCTGCCTTTAGAAGTGCCAATAGTGACAGAATCCATTACAAGTTTGCTGCTTGTCTAACTAAAGAATGCAAGATTTATATGACTAACTGGTAACAGGTGTACAGGTTTACTACTGGAACTGGTCTTCTTTAATTTGAAACATATTTGTTTACTGTTTTTTGGAAAGAACTGCAATGCAATTAATTGCATTTATATAAATAATGTTATCTCTTTATTCTCCTTCTTAAGTAATTATTCTCTGTTAATAAACAAGAAGATAAAATATTAATTCAAAAAGTATTCTGTGATTTGAGGATAAAGAGCTATAAGTGTAAGATATTATTTGATCTCCCAGGTATGTCTTGAAAGATTCCCACAGAGATGCCTACGAAATCTCAGTGGTATAGTTGGTCAGAACGAAGAAGCCCAACTGTGAAAACACATCCATCATACTTGTTGCTTGTGAGTGAGAGTTAAAGATGTCATAAACATCACTTCTTCTTGTCGCCAGGTCAATAATTAACACAACTTTCCCACTGATTACCATGTCTACATGCTTACTGCCCAAAACAGTAATGAAATTTCTAGGCTTGGTCTTGTGAAATAGATGTTTGCCCCTTATGACAAATTTTAGAATACCAGAGACTGAACTGCTCCTCAGGATTAGCATTAAATCATTTTGTGGGAAAAAAAATCTGTTTGTAGTTTTGACTACTGAGCGATCTTCTTGATATTTAACTAAACTCTGTCACTCTTAAAAAAAATTTCACTTATCTAACAGGGCAGATAAACAAGAAGGAAAAAAATATTTTCTGTCTTTATGTTTTCTCAACCATGACATGATTCCCTGATTTTTCACAGTAAACTAAAACTAGCTGCTGTGCTGTTTCTAATAAAGTAAAATAATTTTCTAATTCATACCAAGTTCAGGGATGCTGGCATATCAATAGATAAAACAGTCATTTTTTAAGTATCTAATGCAACTGCTGATCCCAGAATTTGCTTTGTAATAATAGCTGGACAACATGAAACTCAAAATTCATAGCTTCTGAAATGAACTATGTTTCCAGCTTAATGGTGAGTTTACATTCAGCTCCTTCCTCTCTATTTCCAAATCTGCTTTACTAATGCTAGGTTTCTTGAAAATCTTTAGTTTAGTACTGCCAGTCACTCTGCATATATATAGCCATATTCCCTGAGGTCAGTGTTGACTTTGAGATAAGCTTCTGAAGGGGTCAGAGCTTTCCTGACAAGACGCTTACAATAGCTCAATGGAGAGCTGCCAAGACTGGCAACAGATGCCAGAATGATCGATTTGTTCACTAGTTTATAATTATTTTCACTGGACATTAAAAGGGGTGTCCTTTGGAGCCCCAAACCTATATCTGATATTTCTGCTTCATTTTACAAAGACTAATTTACCCACACACATGGCCGAAATTTTCTTATTCCTGGTACATTATTTTCATTACCTTTCTTATCCTAATGAGGGCTAAAGAAGCAATAGGCTCAGTTGGATAAATCTGATCATCCTATTCACAATAACTTCTTTCAAAACCTCACTGAGGAATTTGCAGGCCAGTCAAGAACTTTAGCCACTCTAACATGTCCTAGGTCTTCTCTCATTGACTTTGTGCGCCTTCCAAGGAAAATATTCACAGGGCATCCTCAATAAATGTCCAAACCATCTTTACTGACTTCTCTTCTCCCAGGAAAGTTGTGTTTCTGTGTTGTTAAGAATATCATCCTGTGACTGACAGTGTGCAGAGCAACCCAGGACTGGAACCTTACTTAAGCCACCTGTACTTGTATTTCACTCTTTTTTGTCACATCTAGTGCTCATGACCTTAGCAGTGAGAATCGGCTAGACTTGTAGTCAAGTCCACCTTTGTCGAGTCCAAGACTAGTCCATGACAGCAAATAGCTGAGATCGAGTCAAGGCCGAGTCTAAGGGGTGCTTGAGACCAAGTCAAGACTAAATCCAAATAAAAGTGAGACCAAGTCCAAGGCCAAGTCCAAAACAAAGTATCGACTAGGATTTAACGAGTTCCAACCCAAATTTGCTAATTCTCTCATAGAGCAAATGAGAGTCTTCTCTACTGAATCTCTACTTATTCAATGTAGACAGTGGATTAAAGCATGGAAAAGGATCTCACCAGTCGGTGAGAAGAACGCTGAAATGTGGTAGTGGACATGTAGCTCTAATCCCAAATAAAAACCTGATTGTTTGTCAAACTACAGAAATTAACAAATACTAATGTTCTTAACAGCTAATGGTTTTGAGTATGTTTATAGTTTGACACCAAAAGTATATGTTTTTTTAGATGATCATTTTGCACTTTTATTTAATCAAAACCAAAGTAAATTAACAGTATAGTGTCATATTAGGCCACATAATTTATTTCTAGTGTTTTTTTTTTACTTGGCATTACATTCTTTGGAAATATCCAATAATATGTACCACCCAACCTCATGAACTGTAACTTCACATTTTCATGGACTACTCAACCTCATACTCAATTTTAAGATGCACATCATCTCTGGTGTACCACTGACATTCTCTATTTTAGTAAATCCCAGGCTACAAAGACTGTGCAAAAACACTGCACTCATGTTAGCAAATAAAAACAAGGTATTAGTCACTTAAAATATGGAAAACTGCAAAAACTTAACTTTATCAAATAATTAGGCTTTTCAAAGAGTTGAAATGCTTTGAAATAATTCTTCTGGATTTATTATTTTTCCCCCTGTTAGGTGATGTGTTTGTGGACATCAGTAAGTACCTGTGGGAGTCCAGTGCCACACTGCAGTTGCAATGGTTACGTTTGTTTGAAATAAAAAGATGCAGTTGCTGTAGTGACAGAAGGACAGATTATGCTGGTGTGCTTTTAGTTACAGATCACGAGAGAGCAGCGTGTGGCACAGTTACTTTCTCAACAGTTTAATAAATCAGAGCACGATGCTAATCAAAAATCAAAGTCACAAACAACTGCCAGATCTGACCCCAACTGTCACTCAAGAGTCATTCTCTTGTTTTTAAATGACTAGGGGGCTCTGCCCCCTGCTCGCTTCACTCGCCCACCCCCAGGTTTGGTTTACTGCATATACAATTTAAAGAGATTGTTATTTTCATGGGAATTGCTACATATGCATTATTTTCACTTTTACTTTAAAACTTTTGTAAAAACAATACTTGTCCTTTATTTCTGGCCCCAGGCCTGGTTAAATCTCTTTCTCGTAGGATGTATAATGCTGCTCGCATTGTGAAGGTGAGGCGGCTGAACGCACGCTAAGGAGAAGCGGTTGGATCATCTGCTGGCTTGTTGCTACTGCTGGCGAGCTGCATGTTCTGCTTGTCGCGCTGCGTGTCGATCACTTCAAAGCCAGTACAGCAGCTTTCCTTTTGGCACTTCACGTCTCTGCAACTCGCGTTTGGGGGGTATGGGCTGAACGCATGCTAAGGAGAAGTGGTCGGATCATTTGCTGGCTTGCTGCTGCTGGCGAGCTGCGTGTTCTGCTTGTCGCTTGTCATTGTTTTAAGAGCTGGGAGCACATGAACTCCTAGGTTAGATGTCTGTGAACTTGTTTTAAATGTCTCACTGCCTTGTCTCTCGTGACGTTAAAGAGTCTCATGCGGGACGTCAAATTGTCTTCCGAGAAGATAACATCTCGTCTCCCTAGTCTCCCTCCCAAAATTTTTGTTTATAATAGAGAGACTAGATGTGGTAACAATAATATGTTACAAGTGCAGTTCTTCTGGCCAGTGTTGTATAAAGTATGTAAAGGCCATAAGTAAGCTGAGTAAAAGCAGAGACATCTCTTTCTATATAAATGACTTAAGTAATAGACTACTTCAGTAGAAGTTTTAAAGTATCAGATTTATGTTTACTTAAGCATCAAAAGTGCAAGTAAATATAGGATCTGAAAATAAATACAGGCTGGCTTTCTTTTGCAAAACAAACATTCTATCAAAAAAAAAACAAAAAAACACTAACAACAGTAAATGTTACTGTGCATGCAAAGCAGCTTGCTCTTTCCTCCCACCTTTCAGCCCTCAAAGGCCCACCCAGACTGATATGTGTGTTCCATTTCAAGAAAAGCTAAAATGCATGTAGAGAGTTGTTTAGGGCAGGATAGGTTTAATTATTGTGTACAGAGGTGCAGCATTAAACATTTTTGAGAAAAAATACCTTTCTATTTGGGATTTATTTTTGTAACATAGTGCATCCATTAGGTGTCCATTGTGTGTATTTGTGATAAACTTGTTTCCTGGTTTAATAATGCAGTAACTAATTTGCCTAGCCACTTTAAATAAGTAAAAATAGCCCTTTGTGGTTGAAATTGTAGTGAGATACAAATGAAAGTAGACAGAGAGTTTTATAATCAAGCAAAGCCAGAAGTATTCTCAAAACAAACTCAGGTAAAGTAAGGAAGCAGATATACAACACTGCTCTTGGCTAACAGCTCCAGTGAAAAATATTAATAAGAAATTATAAGAAAGAAAGAAAATGAGTTCCAGTCATTACAATCAATGGACCAAATTGGGATTTTCCCAAAGTTAATTCTAACCAGTAACAAAAGGAACTGTAGCAATGACATGCACACACCTTTTGGTGGGCAGTGACTCAAAAGGAGAGAAGGGACACCTTATTGGACTGGACTGCCAATACTGATGCTCTGTGTAAGAAAGGTCAGAGCCGACTATACTTCCTTAGAAGGTTGGTGTCCTTCAACATCTGCAATGAGATGCTGCAGATGTTCTACCAGATGGTTGTGGCGAGTGCCCTCTTCTACGCAGTGGTGTGCTGGGGAGGTAGCATAAAGAAGAAGGACGTCTCACACCTGGACAAACTTATTAAGAAGGCAGGCTCTATTGTAGGAATGAATCTGGACAGTTTAACATCTGTAGCAGAGCAACGGGCGCTAAGCAAATTCCTGTCAATCATGGAGAATTCACTGCATCCACTGAACAGTGTCATCTCCAAACAGAGGAGCAGCTTCAGTGACAGACTGCTGTCACTGTCCTACTCCACTGACAGACAGAGGAGATCGTTCTTCTCCCACACTATGCGACTCTTCAATTCCACCCAGGGGAGTAAATGCTAACATTACTCAAAGTTATTGTCTGCTTTTACATGCATTTTTATTACTCTTTAATTTAATATTGTTTTTTGTATCGGTATACTGTTGCTGGATAATGCGAATTTCCCCTTGGGATTAATAAAGTATCTATCTATCTATTTTTATTCTTGACATAAATTAGTTCCAACTTTTCTTTCCATGATTTTAATTTCATTGGAAATTTGAGTGTACCTTTAATGCCATTATAATATTCCTAAACTTGCCAAAAAATGTGCGTTCATGATTGCTGATTATGTCAGATTATCAAAAATGATCCATTTTAACAGAATGAAAAGGCAAATAAAATATTTCCCAAACACTTGCATAGACCTTAACAGCCAGCATTCATATCATAGCAAAACAAATCAAAGATTTTTTTTTCCACTTAAAAATGTCTATCTTGGGTCAGACATTGAGGAACAAAAACATTTAATTACTTTTTGTGCATTAGACTTTCAGCAAGAAATTGTATAGCACGACCTAGAACCTTGAAGTACAGTGTAAATAATTATATATATATGCTGTATGGATTAAGATTGTTCAGTAACAATAACAATCCTCTGTTGGTGTTGTTAGCTTTTGTCCTTTATAGTTAAAACTGTTATTTAAATCTTAGCTACTGCCTCCTTCATACATGTACTAGAAGAAACTGGTTAATATAAAGAAAAGAGAACCAACTATAACATTATCACTCATTCAAACAAAACCCTTAATATAAGAATCAAATAAAACTGTTCAGAAACCTGACCCTCAACTGTGTTATTAATAATAATAATAATGCATTTTCTTTATGTAGCTCCTTTCCCATGCTCAAGGTGCTTCAGAAAGTCTCATAAAGAAACACCAGAAATATGTAACATTGACTACAGATGTTTCCTGAATAGAACACTAAAACAGATAGATACATACAAAGCATTAAACAGAATAAAAGACAAAAAACCAGAGTAAAATGCTAAATTCAATACTAAAAGAAAATCCTAGCAAATAACATCATTTATGACATAACACACACACTCAAATTATACCGAGCATCTGGACAAACTAAAAGAGGAGGCAGAATGTCAGTTTAATTTTAAGGCCTTCCTGAACAGACGACTTTTAAGTTGTTTTTTAGCTGATCTCATTCATTTTGGGATGTCATTTCAAAGTCTGGATGCTATGGAGCGGAAGGCCCTGTCATGTCACCCATAGAGTGCAGGTTAGTGTGAGGCACAACAAGATTGCCAGAATCAGAGAACCTTAGTGGGCAAACAGAAGCATAGTGATGGAGAAAGTCACTGATGTAGCTCAGTGCGATGCCATTTAAAGCTTTGTAAGTTAATAACAGAATTTTATATTCAATCCTGTAAGACACATGGAGCCAGTGGAGGCAAAGCAGGATGTGTGTGATGTGTTCACTATTGCTGGTTCAAGTTAGGACTCTTGTAGCAGAGGTTTGAATCAACTGGAGCGGTGATATAAGAGTAGAAGGGGCACCTGCCAGTAGAGAGTTACAATAATCGATGCAGGATGTGATAAAAGCATGGAGAAGTTTTTCAGCATTAGAAAAGGAGAGGGAAGAGCGAACACGGGATATGTTACGAAGGTGAAAGCAAGAAAGTTTCTTAATGTGGTTTCTGTGGGTGGAATAAGAAAGGGAGGAATCAAAAATGACATCAAGATTCTTTGCATCAGAAGAAGGTCTGTTGAGATCTCCATCAAGAGTAACTGAGAAGGAGCTAATTTTTTTAAGTTGTGCTTTAGTGCCAAATTCTGCTCTATCCAGGTTTTTCCAAGTTGTGAGCTGAGAAAGCCTTGACGAAGTTTTTCACTTTCAACATTGAAATAGACTTGAGTATCATCTGCATAGAAATAACCCAGTGCATAGCTACGAATGATATGGCCAAGGGGAAGCATATAGATACAGAAGAGCAGTCCTGAGGGAGCCCCTTCTGTGACTAGCACTGAGATGGATCTGCTGTTGCCATGACTAACAAACTCTTGCCTGTCAATTCGATAGGAATTAAACCACTGGAGGGCAGTGCCAGAGATACCCAGCATGTTCTCCATTCTGGACAGTGGAACTTCATGTATGACAGTGTCAAATGCTGCACTAATATCTAACAGAATTAATATGCTAGTTTGTCCAGAGTCTGCTGCCATAAGCAAATCATTGCTACTCGAAACAGAGCAGTTTCACAGCTGCACTGTACCCTGAAGCCAGACTGAAACGGTTCCATCAAATTATTAGAAGTTATGTAATTGCTGAGCTGGGAGGCTACAACATGCTCAAGAAATTTTGAAAGAACAGGTAAAGTGAGAAATAGGTTGGAAATTGTTAGGATCGTCAGCATCAAAATCAGATTTTTCTAACATCGGGGTTACAGAAGTGATTTTAAAAGTGTCTGGCACAAAGCCAGCATCAAGGATACATTTATTATTCTTATAAGAGTTGGGATTATGGCATGAAGGCAGAATTTAAGAAGTGTAGTGAGGATGGGGTCCAGTACACAAGTAGTGGGCCTCATCCTACAAAGCAGGTTGTTAACAAATGAAGATGTGACTGGTGAACATTGAGAAAAAAGATGGCTGGAGTGGAAAGACAAGGAAAGATATAAATGGATAATGGAATTGTGTTAGTTGAATTATTTAGATCTTTAATTTAATTGTGAAAAAAGTGGAGGAATTTTTCACATAATTCAGTAGAGGAGGTAATTGAGTCAGATGCAGGTTGAAGTAGTTTATTAACTACAGAGAACAAAACCTGTGGGTCATCTTGGCCACTTTCTATTGTTCTGCCATAATCTGTGTGGCCACCATTAGTTCATCCATATAAGCCCTTTGATGGTCAGAGAAAGCCTGGATGTGCACAGTGAAGCCAGTCTTACATGACATTTTCTCAAGGTGTCGGCCAGCTGCTTTCATAGACCGTAACACCGAATTGTACCATGGAGCTGAGCACTTCCTGTGCTTTAAATGAGCTGTTTTATGTAATGCTGAATGAAGGGCTCAGTTAGAGTAGTCAACAAGATTATCTAGTGTTGATTAAATAGGTTCCGACAGGAAAAGAATAGAAATAGAACTAGCAAGGATAGAGGGACAGATATTTTTTAAGGTTTCTGAAAGAAATTTGATGTTTACAGGTAAAAGGAGGGAGAGGTAATGAGACAGTGAAAAGCACTGCTTTATGATCAGAGAGTCCCAAATCACTGCTCTAAGTGTTCTGTCTATTCACTATGGCCTGTGCCAGTAACAACAATTCCAAGAATGAGTCCTGTTTTAGACTGGTCACCAGTACATGACAGTTACACACAGGCAACTTTTTAGAGACACCTGAAAGTAACAGTACATATGCTTTTGAACTGTAGGAGCAAACTGGAATCAAAAGAACACATTTAAATAGCAGGGCAATGTGCAATCAAGGATATGCATTTTCTGCAAAGAAATCACTACTTTTTTAAAACATTTGGTTCAACTGTGCAGCATAACTTGTGTTTGCACATTTGCTCTTTCTTAAAACAGCCTTCACATGTAAAAGGTGCTCAAGTTAGCATGTTCAATCCAAACTTGTTTGAATGTGTTGTTGTTCTTCAACATTAAAAGCCCTCATTGTTGCCCAGACTAGAGTTCTGTTTATTATTTAAGGCTTATTTTCTGTTACATAACATCAAGGGCGCAACAATCATTACTATCAGTAGTTATACCCTCAAAGGTGAATGTAGTCAAGCAATAACGCTGTCAAAGAAATCATCTCTCTGGTGCCACGATCTTCATTCAATAGATTGATGCTAACTTGTCACCACAGAGGAGGAAGTGCAAGACACCACTACATAAAAATGTATTTGGTAAAGCGTTCGGTTCCTAGCATCAGTCCAAAAGAGCTAATGCTGACTGGTGTTTAGCAGGAGACGCCAAACAGCCTTTATGACACATCCTTAGCTTATGCCTACTAACTTGTGATTTTCACTTTAGAACACTATTATTCTCAGAACACTTAACACAACCAAGTGAATCTTAACTAGCATAAAAAAAACATAGATACACACCTTATTAGTCATTTTGTCCTGGTTTCTGTCAAGTGACAGATGATTTTCATATTTTGCAGCTCCAACACCATCATTTTCTATCATTTCATGTTAAAGTGGTGCTACACTGAAGTCATGGTCCTGAGAAGAGCACCTCTAATCTCACAAGAACTTGATTCCATGGGTTTTATACAGAGGCAACAGACTAACGTTCATTTAGAACATTTTCATTTATAAATGCTTAAAGATGACTTTCCACGACTTTGGTTTGTTAGTTTCTCTAAATTTATTTATTAAGGTGGTGCATTTACTTGCACCTGCGTCACCCGTTTAGAACACACAATTATGGAAAACCCGACTGCAATGCGGTTTAGCTGAAAGGCAAGCAATGCTGTGCACCATGAAAATCTTTTACAGTATTTAATAAATCTCATATATTACGCAGAGACTGGATACCGTAAGGAGCAAACAAAAAAAACCTAGTGTTATAATCAAAGACAATATGCGCCACTTGATCACGGCATTACAAATACTATCCACGTCATAAGCATTTACCTGTTTCTTACAATGAAAAGGGAGTGTAGCCTTGTGATCAGGACCTATCGGGAGACCTGGACACTTCGGACAATGAAGAGAAAGGGGCAGGGGATTTTTTGGCCCAAGGCTAATCAAGCTACATAGGTCACTTGGCCACCAGGCACTCACTGGATGATAACACTTTCTGGCCTGATCAAGAAGTACAGTAGATCCCAGAATTCTTGTTTTGCACTCAGTCTTCTTTGATTTAATCAGAACTAACTTAGTGATTAGTCTTTGCCTGACCCCTTTCCTTAGACTCATTTGCTACGGGTATTTTATCAGGAGCAAATATATTTTGATTTTTGATACAAGGGGATTAACAAAGTACAGTATATCTATCTTTCTGAGGGGAAACTGTCTTTTCATATGACCACTGGTGGGGGACTATCAGAGCACAGAGTCAACAATTGTACAGAATCTCTAGAGCAATTTTCAGGATAAGGGCCTTGCTCAAGGGCCCACCGAAGTAGGATCCCTTCTAGCATTAAAGGGTTTTGAAATGGCAACCTTGTAGCTACCAAAGCAGATCCTTAGCCTTGTCTTATTGAAAAAATAGTGGTAAGGATTTTAGAAGCACCAAATCTCCCACACAAAACCTAAGTCACAGTCTTAGAGGAATATCATCATTATTTTTTCTGTCCACCCTGGCCATCGGACCTTACTCCTTTTCTATGTTAACTAATGTTGTCTTATTTTAATTATTTTGTCTTTTATTTTTCTTTTCTTCATTATGTAAAGCACTTTGAGCTACTTTTTGTATGAAAATGTGCTATATAAATAAATGTTGTTGTTGTTATTAATTTCAGATCTTTTTTTGTCAGTTCCTTAATACGTTGCGCATAATCGATTAAGAACCTTAATGAGGCTTTTGGCAGCTTTTTTTTTTTTTTTATCTATTGCAATCTTCTAAGGGTTATGTAAAAGAAAAAATAATCTCATACTATAGATTTAAGAATCAAAAGCATGCAAAACCTTATGTTAATACTTAATGAATGATATTGACAATTATTAATTTGTACAGTAAATGGTTAATGCTGAAAACTGAGGTTAATCTTTTAACAAAAAATATAAACTATTGAAGGATTTCCAAACTGACAAGCAAACTCTGTCATGAAACATCCCACATTTGTCATCCAACTTTCTCATCCAATGCATATTTGCTAGAATCGGATGCCCATCTTATTAGCCCTGAGCAATGAATACGGTACAAGTTAATCACAAGGCATCCTCATTGAAACACCCATTTTCTCTAACATTATGCCTATTTTTGCTGCAAACTAACCTAAACTTTCTGTGTTTGGGATGTGGGTGGAAAACCGGAGTTCTCCTAGGAAGTCAATGGAGGAATTGGTATAGTTTGTGCTATAGTGCATTGACTGAAGTGAAGCTAAAAATTCACTATGTCAATATTCTATTTGTCTTCTTTCATATTTTCTCTTTCTACTAACACATATATATCTGTTGAGGTGTCCTTGTTTTATATAGTGCTTTTCCGATCCATGTATTTGTTTATCATGATGCCCAAGAATGGCAAGGTGTTACATGTTGGTCAGACATGCAAATAAGAATTTCACTGTGCTCTATGCACATGATAGTATATAGTACTTCTACTACTACAAGTACTACATGACATTTTTTTTGGAATATTATACAACACTTAATTGGAGATTGAATAATGTGAATGACTGCAGTGGTTGAAATGTTGACTGGTATCACCAACTACGAGCAATATACTACTCTGTTTGTGTGTGTCCTGCAAAAGCTTATTTATACAAGTGTTCTTTTTTACCTGGGAACTGTAGCTCTGTAGAAATATAAAATTATATGTGACTTAAGACTATATACACACAATATAATTACACTCATTCAAAATCCATTAAAAGTAATAGAACAGATTATTTAGACCATCACCAGTTTGAGTATTGTCACAAATGGTCCACATAGTATGACATATCCCTTGTACTCCATATCTTCCAAGCATACCTAAATAAAGAAAACTGCTAAGCATTAGTAGTATTTGTGGGCAGTTAAGTAGTTAACATTAGTATACCTTTAAAGCTGATCATCAAGCACCCAGACTTGGGTCTTTATGCCACCCTATGCAACTCTACAAAAGATGGTTCCGTGTCTCATGCTGTAGTCCGACTGCATGACCAAACTCACCTTAATCTTTATTGTTAAATGTGGCTATTGACACCACAATTGTAGGTCTGATCACACAACAATGGAGAAACAACTCACAGTGTTAATAACACTCAGGGTCCCAAAGCATGTTAGTCCTAACTACACCAAAAATGCCCACACTGACACTGTCAAAATAAAAAACTCAGCTACAGATAAAAAAAGGGCTTAAGGAATCATTAAAAAAGAAAAAAATATTTTTTAACAGAAATGTACTGAAACAAAAGCAATCTCTACAGAGTACAAAAGGCAAAGGAACTGCCTGAAGAAACATGGCAACCTAGAGTGAAGTCAAAAAACAGAACACAGGGTCAAAAATTCAATAGTTATAATAAGCACAGAAGAATCACAGGATGGATTTACCACACCCATTTGAAAGGAACTGCCAGGAACTGTTGGAGACCCTCTGGATTTATATGACGAATGGCAGTTCCTAGCACTTATTGGAAGGTGACCTCGCTCCACGGGGACCACCCACAAAAACACATGGAACATAGCACAGGCATAGAGAACAAAGCACATTAACAAAAAAACAGTGACCCAAAGTGAACAAAGAAAATACCTAAACGATTATATGAACTCTACTCCTTGGTACCAGCACGGCAATCTGCCCCAGGAAAACTAAGACTTTAAGGCAGCAGAGGGCAGACCACTGACATTGGTAGCAGTGAGAATGTGAGCACCTTTAAATTTCTTGGTGTTGCTATCACTGATGATCTGAAGTAAGCACACCCATGTTTTGGCTATAGTCAAGGATGCTCACAAATGTCTTTACATTCTTAGATGTTTGAGTAAAATCTAGATGTCTCCATTGTGACAGATTAGTCTTTTCTTGCACCCTTGTACCCTCAGACATCACGTCAGACACCAGGTAAAAGTCCAATAATAATTGATTTGTTATAATAATGTGCACAAAGCACCCTCTACTCCCAAATACTCCAATAAATAAACAAATCAATAATCCAATCCTCCACTCCCAGACGCTTAGCCACCCTGCCTCCCAACTCAGCTCAGTGTCTGGGCTTTCCCAGAGTCCTTTAATACCCCATGACCCGGAGGTGTCCCTGCCCCACAGTCCACAAGTCCTTACCACTTCCAGGTGAGGGTAAAAGTCTTTCTCTTCAACCTGGAAGTACGTCATTCCTCCCGTTCACGTGACCGGGACGCACTTCCAGGTTATAGGGCACATAAGAGTCTACGAGCCTCGCTACAGCGACTCCTTGTGGTCCCCAAGGTATCCAGCAGGGCTGTGTATAAAAGCTACAAAGTCCATGAGGCCCTGCTGGAACTCGGGGCACGTCCATGCTGTCGGGAGAACTCCTCCTGGTGGCCTGGGGGTGAGGGCCGGCAACTCTTGCCGGACATCCATCACACCATCTATGCTCCCCAAATTCTATAGGTGCGCAGTTGAGTTCATCCTAACTAACACAAAAAGGTCCTGGTATACCAGCTGCTCAGATATGGCCTACAAAAAATATTAGTAATTCACAGCTCCCATATGTTCAGGATATATAAAACACCCACTGTCTTACAAAGGCAAACTGCATTATTATTTTTCTTCCAGCAATGTCATTTTTTTTTTCTCCCCCATTCAGAGAAACAGTGCAGGGCCATTAGCATTCACAACCATAGACTCTGAGGCAGTTTTTGTCCTTAAAGTTTCTCATTGGCCACTAATACTGACAAATATGTAAGCAATAGACACAAGAAGAGGCATGTTGGCATACTAATTGTCTTTTTCAACTATTCTTGGTATTTTACTACCAACAGTAGGCCAAGGGAGACATGCAAGTAAAAACTTCATTGTACAATGTACACATGACACACTGAATCTTAAATTAATATATTTTCTATCGAAGCTAGATGTTTTCTTTAAATTACTATGGTAATATTAATGAAAAATTTAAATCTACAGGGTGGTATGATTTTCAATTTCAAAATTGATCTGAAGGAAGCATTTTAGGAGGTATTTTTGAAACTTTTATGCTGCATATTAAAACTAATTTTTTTTTTTTATTCAAAATGGATACACCTCATCTCAGTCTGTTACACTGTTATAATCGTGCTTGTTACTTTTGGGGATATTTTATCAGAAGACTGTCATGCTTACATGACATTGCAATTGAAAAATGTAATCTGCAGAATAATTCTTCAGCTTCTCTAATGGAAAGCTGGATGAACTCCCAAACTAAAAGCCTACAGTAAAGCATAAACAGCTAAAATGTTAAGCCAAACATGAATGCCAATGAAGAACTAAACAATCTGAATAATGTGTTGCCTTTATCTTGGGACAGGTTATATCTTTTTGCAGAAGTATATACTGTACTGCCATTCTTACCCATTATTATTACATTATTCCATCAGATTTTCTCTTATCTGCCAATTTTCAATTTTTCTGTTAATTCAACAACTTTTTAAACTATTTATTCTCAGCATTAATGTATTAAATTAGATTTTTTTTTTTTTGAAAACTTATTCTGACTCTTTCAAAATACTTTTGATGTAAAAATGGCAACAAATGTAGCACAGAAGGTGGTAACATTTTCAAAATTATAACTGCAGGTGTTATTATAAAATAGATAAACTGTGTAATCAACCACAAGCATAATTAGCATAATTACCTATTCTTAGGGTAAAATTAAGACTGGTGTGTATGCTTGTAACCAATGACAGCCAAAACGAAAACAACAAAATAGTACTTGAGAGGTGTAAGACACAAAATACCTATCAAAAATATACAAAAAAAAGAAACTCATTTCATAAATGTTTAAGCCTAAGTGGAAGATATTATGAATTTGAAACACCAGTGCGATTATGACTAATGTGAGAGTAGGAAGCTGAACCTGAGGCATTAGAAACGGCCAAGGAGACCAAAGTAGGAAAACAAAGTGGTGTTTAATAAGCCTCAAATAAACACAAGGGAAGGGAAAATGCAAACACAAAGTACCAAATGAGCAAACAGAAAGCAAAATCTGAGGGCTACCTGGGTCTTGGCACATTCAGCCGACACTGAATCCCCCATTAGTACAGTGGGGTTCCTTGTTAATTTGCTACTGCAACATACAGTACAACTCTCTCTTCATTCCACCAGTTGAGTGCTCGTTCAAGCAAACCTCCTTACTCAAACGTGTTAAAACAATAACATTTATTTATATGGTATGTTTATATACAAATTAGCTCAAAGTGTGTCCTTTACCATATAAAAAGGTAAACAGAGTTACTAAAGAATAGTTCTTTTTTACAGTGTAGGGCCACTGAAGCTGCTTTATGCTCTATGCTGAGGTGATATTCCGGTAAACCCCAATTACTAATTTTGCAGTCAGGAATCCCTTAAGGTGTCTCAAAAGCCCTCCCACTGGCATCCCAGAGTTCCACCTATTTAAAACATCATTCACCTATAATGTCTCAATGCATGCTCAATACTCCAGGTAAGGAAATTCTAGAAAGTTGATTCTGGACATTGTTTTTTTTCACGATACATTTTATCAATCATCCAAGTGACTTCATCAGTCTCAGTTGACTGCAGGTTTCTCCAACCTTATAAACAGTACCTCGACCTAATGATCGAACTAGCACCATTAACTAACAACGGGCCATGTGATCAATCATATGCAAATTGTCCATTGATCAATGGTCATGAGTACCATTCACAGAGACTTGGGGAATGGCTGCAATCACCGCATTGTAAGATTGTGAAAGATGTACCCTTAGGCCCCCTCCTCAGTTCAGAGATGGTTGTTCCTTTTTCACGTAAATGGCCTCTTTGAATCCTCGCTCAAACCAGCATTCCTCCCTGTCCAGGATGTGCACATCTTCATCACTGAAAGAGTGACAACTGTCCTGTAGATGTACATAGACTGCGGAGTCCTGGCCTTACGAGGTAGCTCTTCTGTGTTGTACCATCCGCTTCGTCAGTGCTTGTTTGGTTTCCCTGATGTATGATTCACGGTAATCCTCTTGGCACTTAACTGCATAGACTGTCTGTGCCGGGGCACCCTATCCTTGGGGTGAACCAATTTTTGCTGTATCGTGTTTTGAGGTTTGAAAGCAGCGTCTCAGCTGTTCCGATACTCCTGACACATAAGGGATCACCAAAGATAAACACGATATGGCAAACATTGATTCCCCCCATAAGCCCCAGTTGCACGGGAAGGCTCCATGCCACTACCGACCCTGTGCAATTGACAGCCCAGGTCCACAGCACTGAAATCAATAAAAGCACTAAACAATCCCACAATAAAACCAAACCAAGCCCCCCCCACCCCCCTTGTAAAAACAGGACAAGAACTGAATTGCTTGTATTTGTGACAGCATGTGTTTAGCTTTGCATATTGTGGTGCAAGCTTGAATTGCATTGTTTACAGAATGTGATGAGTGAAGCGATTCACATGAGGCTGAATCAGTGGTTCTCAGCCTGTGGGGCGGGCCCCCCTAGAGGGGTGCGAAGTAACAAAAAGGGGGGCGCGAAGATGTGAAAAAAAGAAAACAAGAATCAAAAATATGAAAAAAACATCTATTGAAACCAAAACAAATTAACTTAAACTACATTCCGATACTTTAACAATAAATATAGAGTTAGATAAATGTCGATAAAAGTTAAGTAGGTATAATAAAATATGCATTTATATTTCAAAAAAGGGGGGGGGGGGTCCCGATTAAAACTGTTATGAAAACTCTGGTCGCAAATACTTAAAGGTTGAATGGGCTGAATGTTTAGTGAAACTTAGTTCAAATAAGGTTTGGTAGCATTGTGTACTGAGCTGTCCTGTGGTATGAATGGAATTGGTTTTATTGTTACATTATGTGATTTACTGTTGTGGACACTAGGGGTCACTGTTGCCCCTTAAGCACCAAGAAGTTGATCAATTCCTTTCTTTCTTCTACAGTGCCCTTCAAGCACCACAGGCAACAATAACACAAGTAAATAATACAATACAATTATGTCTTTTTCTTTCTCCTCCACACCTCCCAGCAAACTTTGTCCACCTCCACCTGACTCTGGCTTGCTTGTTGGGATCCCAACAGTCCTTTAAATATTGCCTGACTGGGTCAGATGGAGAACTTGAATTTTCTTCAGGGCTATGGATGAGACACGACTCACTCAGTTCTCTTGCAGTGTTCTGTGGTGGCAACCAACAGTACTCGGCAGGGCTGTGGTATTAAACTACATGTCCCATGGTGTCCTTTGGGAATCCGGGGCACCGCTACACTGCAGGGAAGCTGCCATCTAACGTCTTGGGGGAAGTAGTGTCCCAAAGAGGTTGCCTTTCTCCATCCTTCCACTCTGTGGGCATCCTGGCTGGGTTAAGCTGCCGGCTGTCTGTTACACGGTACAGTAATCCCTCGCTATATCGCGCTTCGACTTTCGCGGCTTCACTCTATCGCGGATTTTATATGAAAGCATAACTAAATATATAACGCGGATTTTTCGCTGTTTCGCGGGTTCTGCGGACAATGTGTCTTTTTACTTCCTGTACATGCTTCCTCAGTTGGTTTGCCCAGTTGATTTCATACAAGGGACGCTATTGGCGGATGACTGAGAAGCTAACCAATCAGAGCACGCAGTTAAGTTCTCCTGACTGAGAAGCTAACCAATCAGAGCACGCAGTTGAGCTCCTGTGTGCTGAATGCAGTGTTAACCAGGAAGTCTCATCTCGCTCATTCAGCATTAACGTGTTTCGCTGTGTAAAGAGTTGTGCTCTTTAGTGTTTATCTTTGTGCATAGTCAAGCCCTTCATTATGACTCCAAAACAATCTGCTACTGCTTCATGGGCCGTGCCCAAGCGCAAGAAGAAGATGTTAACGATTGCCGAAAAGGTAAACGTTTTGGATTTGTTGAAGACTATGATTCTTTTTATTTAAAAGCAGGAAAGGAATATAAGATCTACGGCTGCAGTGTCCTTTTAACCAGGGTGCAAAACGAGTTGTAAGTGGATGTAATAAGGCAGTAGTCTGGATGGAATCTGCTTTAGGGATTTGGATTGAAGACTGCCAGAAGAAGAACAACGGCAGTGCTACACAATCGCCTGAAGTGGCTCCTTTACAAGGGCTGTAACGCTCTCCTTTGTTGTGCAGTAAAATTAAACTCATTGTTATCGGACAAGTCATCGTGTCATTGTTGGTGAGTAACCATAATTAATTTTCTTCTTACAGTGCTTAGTACATGTACGTACGTTTAGTGTCACTGTACACACATTTACTGTATACTATTTTTCTTGCATTATACGTATTTATTGCTGGTGACCTGTCTATCGTAATGGCTGTAACATATGTGATATCGGAGACACTCAATATCTTTAAAATAATATTTAGGTTTTACTGTATATAAACAGTGTGTTTATATACATAATTTCAATGAATCTTACCTAATATTTAAGAGAATACAAAGGGATTATGCTGTATAACTCTGCGGGGAATATTTATAAACAGTGCGGGAGAGTTTATAAGGGCTTAAAATATATAAAAATAACCATACAAACATATGGTTTCTACTTCGCGGATTTTCACCTATCGCGGGGGGGTCTGGAACGCAACCCCCGCAATCGAGGAGGGATTACTGTACATAGTTGCAGAAATAGAACACATATAAACATAGAATTGTGAAAAAGACATTAGATAGCAGTATTTCTTGTTTTACACACAAAAAAAACTTTTTAAAAACCTGAAAAACTCTATAGTGAGCTTTGAAATTCTCAACATTTAAATTGCCTGCGAAAAAAATTCTAGTGTCTGTTTCACAAAGCTGTAAGGGGTTGTAAAGGACATCCGGGTCCCATACCCGGCAGGGACGTCCCTGCTGCTTATGTTCCAGGGGAGCCACCATGGGCAGTCCAGTAACTCCCCCGGGACGCTTGGTGGCAGCCTCCCTGGCTGACGGTGATTCCCCAACCACCCGCAGGGCTCCATGGGAGATGGAGTCCTCCACAGTCTGGTTGAGGGCTCGGATGGCCGCTAGGGGGAGCTGCATGGACTCAGCAGCCTGGCTTGACGAATCTTCAGCCCCACCCGGAGGTGCAATTAGGACCAGGTGGTCATGCATCTGGAACACTTCCGGGTGGGTTTTAAAAAGGGTCAGCCACCACCACTCAAAGGGCCAGAGTTGGGAGGAGGAGGACTAAGCTTGAGGAGGAGTGGTGGAACAGGAGAAAAAGAGTGTTTTGGCGATATTTGTGCTTTGGGACTGTGTTGGGCTGTGTGGCACAGGGAAGACGTGTCCCACAGCTGGAGAATTAATAAAAACTTTGTACGTGCCTCTGCGTCAGTCTGTGCCGGGTCGGGTGCTTATATAGTGTCTTTCACAGGGTGTTCATAAGAAATGTAATGATTTACTTTGTGAGGTAGAAGTACATAATAAATAAGAATAGCTGTGCCAAATATTTCAAATATTAAAATGTTTGTTTTAATTTAAATGTTTAAATATTCTCAATTGTAATAGAAATGTGTCATTTTCCCCATCTGATACTGGTCAACAGAAGGCTAGGTCCCCAGTAAAGGATTAAAACAAAATCCTGGTAAAATTAGGAGTAGTTTACTAAATTAGAAAAAATGATAAAATATGTTTCCTCCTACTCCTAATAGTAAGACCAAATTTGCCTCACTCTGAGATTGTTGAGACAGTTAGAACTGTATTTCTGCTCTGAAATGCTTTATGGGCACTGAGTCAGCAGTGCTAACCACTATTCCGCCATGTCTTCCTGTGATAACATTAACAGAATTAAATATCAGAACAGCAAAATTTCTGCAAGACAGTGGCAACAGGGGCAGGAAGCATGAAAATAACTAATGCTTGTCCTGCACCGATTCAATAGGAGGTACTCACCTCTTAAACTAAAGTTTTTTTATTTCTGCTAATACTTCTGTTTGCTCACTGCCACTGATACCAAATAAGCACAACACTAAACCATATGGATTATTCACTCCTTCCTGTTTGCATCAACTACACAGCACTCTAAGTAATAATACTTAAGGGGTAAGCTCAAGTATTACACAAAGATCACATAGGTACAAGAAGGCATTAGCTTTTAGACATGAAGACACTAACATTTCCAGTTTCCTTCTGCGTTCACATTTTCAGCTAACTTTTAGCATCCTGGTAAAGCAGTTCTTATTAAATCCCTACTTGGAAGAAGAGTTTAATTCGGTATACCGTTTGAGCTGGCATATTCTCCACTACTAGGATCACTGATACATACTCAGTTTTATGGAGGAGGGTGTTGGCTGTCTTGTTATTCTCTTAGATTGTACATAATTTATTCCACTTCGGTAAAAAGTAAAAAGATTTCTGTTGATCGATAAAGTTCAACATACCAGAAAACATCCAACAAGATGCTATTGAACCTTTGGAAACCTTCAATTTGCCAAGACACGGCAAACCTTAGCTTTCTTTGGCAATCATATCAGGTTACCCCCTAAACACATCTCAAGGTCTCATCCACTCTTTTTCTACAAAGGCCTAATCCAAATGTGGGGATGCATTTAGCGGCACTGGGGTTAAGCCAGGAATCAACCCTGGATGGAATGTCAATAAAAAGTTTTTGCAGTTATGGTTACTGCTGACTACTTGTTTATCCACATTAAAAAGTTACTTTCTGCTGTGTTTCATTTTATTTTGCCCTTCCTCCTACTTTCGGATATTCTTTTGGCAATAAAGATGCAATTCACAGAACTCATTCTTATATACATAAAACTTTACAGTTGTGCTGCTTTCTAATGATGCCTTTGTTTAATAATAAATACAAGGCATTTGGTATTTAATTAGCTGCTGCATTATTAGAAATGACTTCTACAAGATTATTATCTTCAATAATGAATAATTTGTATTCATAAAGTTCTAGGAAAAAAAACTATTCCATCTGGTCAGAAACACTTGAGTGCATTTCAACCTACATAGAAGCTATTAAAAAAAGTGCTTTTAATCACTGAGGAAATTTTTATTATGAACATATTTGAAAACTGCCTTGCTTTCAGCTGCATGTTCTATTTGCAAAGCATGTCAATCAATTTTCATACTCAACATTTGTGTTTTTCTGCACAATACGTTATATGGTAATATGGAAACTAAAATTTCAGACAAGTTCCCAGATGAGGCCTTATGGAGCCATTGTACTGCTTAAAATAACCTCCTTTAACTTGAGCTCAATACAGCAAGCTGTGAAACCGTACATCTTACCCAGCTCATTAATCATATTGGTACACTCTCTGAATGTGAACAGTTACAAGTCCATTACGACCCCAAAGTCCTTCCACTAAGATGTTATTTAATGTTTCAGGCCTCTCAATAGCGTAATTATAACTACCGTATATACTCGCATATAAGTCGGGTCTTGAAACCCATAAAACCTATCATAAAATCAGACACCGACTTATATGCCAGTTTAAAAATGCGACAATCGCACCAGTTTCTCAGACACATCGAATTTTGTTGCAGCAGCACAGTTACCAATTTCTTTGGCCACTTCAACAACTTTTAATATAAAACCAGCTTCATATTTTCTTCTGATCGAATGCTCCATCGTAGATAAAGGATGCTCTTACAATAAAGGTGTAGGTGGGAGTGAGATACAAAAAACACAAAACAGTGCAAACGTTACTTTGGAATAGTTCAGGTATTACATGTGGTCACGTAGGCACAATACATAGAAAAAAAGGCATTATGCTCCGTGGTTACTATCTCAGGTGGGCGTTAACTTATTATAATCTCTTGGATCAATAGTGTGAGTTTTTGCCATTCAACTTATACGACCGACATTATAAAATACCGGAAATTATGCAGTAAAATCAAGTCCCAATTTATTCGCGGGAGAACTTAAATACGAGTATATACGGTAATGTTTTATTTACTATATTGAAAACCAAAATAATACTATATCAGTAAATATTACATATGTCACAATTATGAAACTGCTGTCTTATACTTGTAGAATTCTAGAAAAGCAGTGAAGCACTAGTTTAAGGCCGTACTGATTGTTTATGTACCGCTCAGTCTTCTAATAGCTGCTTCCAATGATATTCTTGCCACAGGCTTTAAGGAACATACCAATAATTAATAGGGTTAGTCACATAGGACAATATTTGCTAGCATCCAGGTTTTAGAAATCTCACAGTATGTAACGATAAAAAACACTTTACGTGTATATTTAAATTTAAAAAAACATATACACACTCATATTATATATACAGTCATATGAAAAAGTTTGGGAACCCCTCTCCTCCTGCATAATAATTTACTTTCAACAAAAATGATAACAGTGGTATGTCTTTCATTTCCTAGGAACATCAGAGTACTGGGGTGTTTTCCACACCACAAACAGAGTCACTTGTTGTATGCAAATGCTCATTTAGACAAGCCAGATTCATTTTGGAACAAAGCGCTTTGGACTGATGAGACAAAAATTTAGTTA
Source organism: Polypterus bichir lapradei (assembly GCA_026402145.1). Lineage (NCBI taxonomy): Eukaryota > Metazoa > Chordata > Cladistia > Polypteriformes > Polypteridae > Polypterus > Polypterus bichir. The sequence goes on along the minus strand of JANRMT010062808.1, from coordinate 28,500,961 downwards.
TTTGGTCATAACAAAAAGTGCTTTGCGGAAGAACACCGCATTCCAAGAAAAACACCTGCTGTCAAATTTGGTGGAGGTTCCATCATGCTGTGGGGCTGTGTGGCTAGTTCAGGGACTGGGGTCCTTGTTAAAGTTGAGGGTTGGATGAATTCAACCTAATATCAACAAATTCTTCAGGATAATGTTCAAGTATCAGTCACAAAGTTGAAGTTATGCAGGGTTTGGATATTCCAACAAGACAACGACCCAAAACACAGTTCGAAATCTACAAAGGCATTCATGCAGAGGGAGAAGTACAATGTTCTGGAATGGCCGTCACAGTCCCATGACTTGAATATCATCGAAAATCTATGGGATGATTTGAAGCAGGCTGTCCATGTTCGGCAGCCATCAAATTTATCTGAGAGATTTTGTATGGAAGAATGGTCAAAAATATCTCCATTCAGAATCCAGAATCCAGACACTCATCAAAGGCTATAGGAGGCATCTAGAGGCTGTTATATTTGCAAAAGTAGGCTCAACTAAGTATTGATGTAATATCTGTTGGGGTGCCCAAATTTATGCCCCTGTCTAATTTTGTTATGGTGCATATTGCATATTTTCTGTTAATCCAATAAACTTAATGTCACTGCTGAAATACTACTGTTTCCATAAGGCATGTCATATATTAAAAGGAAGTTGCTACTTTGAAAGCTCAGCCAATGATAAACAAAAATCCAAAGAATTAAGAGGGGTTCCCAGACTTTTTTATATGACTGTATTTAATGTCACCAAAACAGAAATGAAATGTGAAGTGAGTGAGCCAACAGAAGACCACCTAAGTCAGGGCCCGAAACTCCAAACAATTTCATTCCAATCAGTTGCTTAATTAGTGAACGAGTCCTGTCATTAATTAAACCCATTCTTTAATTTCATGACTTGTTGCTGCTCTCATTGTGCAGACATTTTCAAAATTGTTGGTTTTCTCTTTTCTAACAGCTCTGTTAAAATGTTTTGGGGACTTGAGCAGATCAACATTCCTGAGACCTTCACCTTTCTTTATTTTTAGATATAGTATGATGGACACATTTTGTTTTGACTCATTTTGTAACTCATTACTGTTTGGCTGCTAATTAAGGAAAATGAAACAATTAAAGGGGTCTGAATCTTCAACAACAAGTCAATTCAAATGAATTCAAAAGAAGTTCATTAGCAGCAAAACCAGGTCAATAATTAAGAAAAGGGTTCAAATGAAAACCTGCAGTAACCGCAGGACCAGAGTTTGAGATCCCTGATCTAAGCAATACCATTCCAACAATGAAGCATGGTGGTGGCAGCATCATGCTGTGAGGATATTTTTTTCAGTGCCAGGGACTGGAAGACTAGTCAGGATATAGGGAAAGCTGAACAGAGGCAAATATAGAAATATCTTTAATGAAAACCTGCTCTAGAGTGCTCTGGACCTCAGACTGGACTGAAGGTTCACCTTACAAAAGGACAACGACCCGAAGTACTGAACTAAGAAAAGACAGCGCACATGTGGCTCAGGGTCAACTCTGTGAATATTTTTTATTGGCTCAGCCAGAGCCCAGACTTTGAAACTAATCAAACATCTCTGAAGAGACTTGAAAACAGCACTCCACTGATGACCTCCATCTCTGATAGGGCATATGAGGATCTGCAGAGAAGAATGTGCATCAACTAAGTCCTGAATAAAGGATCTGGAAACCTGTGTCAATACGATATTTCAATTTTTTTCTTTTTAATAAATCTGAAAAAAAAATCCTAAAATACTATTTTGGCTTTTGTCATTCTTTAGTGTTATTTTGTGACAGGAAAAAATGTGTTTAAATGATTTTAGCATAAGGCTGCAGCATAACAAAATGTGTATAAAGTGAAGGGAACTGTACACTTTCTGAAGGCACTGAAAATATATATAATATATTTACATATACACACAGCATACGTACACATGATACATGTATTTATATACATATGCAGGTATATACAGTACGTGTGTGTTCTGTTAGTGTTTTGGTAAATTTAAATATTATCACTAATTTACCTTACTTTTTTTAAACAGAGCTTCTCTTTTAGTGTAAACTACTTCATAAATGTATAAATTGAGGCCATTTGCTTTACTTTTTCGTCACATTTATTCTACCTCACAGTCATCACCATCGCCTTGACTGTTTTCTTCCTGCTAAATTACTGAAAGAACTTCTTAAATTGACTTTTGCATTATCAGCCATATACTTCTATAGCTGCCTTTCGGCACTTCTAATTTCCATTTTAACTGCTGCTAGCATGAGTTAATGTTGCCCTTGGTTGGTGCTGGAGTAAATTCTCTTATTATACAGATGTCATTCTTTAGCGCTTTCTCTCTTAGCCCTTTAATCATCCACTGAGGAGTTCTCTTACAGTATTCATTACTTTTGTTCAACAAATTTCAAGCACAATACATCAAATACATATGACAATTATACTGTATTTGTCTATAGCCAATCATAATTTAAACGAACGTAATGTTATTCCTTGTTCTATAACAAGACTATTGTTACATACATTGTCTTTTTTCTGATTGTGATTGGCATTTCATAGCAGTTGTTTGTGGACTAGAAGTTGAGGCCATTTGAAGTCCTGATGGGTTCCTTTAGTATTCAGTTATCACTATACAGGAACTGAATTTTTCAATTCTTATTTAAGGGCTTTTGTTTTTTCCCCATTTTGTTTTTCTTATACGTTTAGATGTTTTGCCAGTTCTTTTTCTCTGCTACAAGCAACATTCCTGTCTCCACACTGGCACAAGAACATTGGGTCCCAGTAGTCACAATCTTAGTGATTCTGGGGCTTTATATTGGATTTCTTTTTAATGTTGTTTTATAATTTGCATTACAAGTTTGCAATATAAATACTAGGTAGCCTGTGCCAATAAAAACTAACCACAAATGAAATTGCCAATTATGTTGCAATAGCTGGGATACAATTATTCATTATATGTCTTCAACACAGTAAATCGAGGTAAAGTTTGAAATGGTTTAAAAATGAAATTTCAGTCATAAAAGTTATCATTCTACAGGAGTATGGCTGAGGTTAGCTGTGCAAGTTGCCACAAAGTTATACTACAGAACATACTTTCATCCTCACCAGAATCCATCACCCATTAAAAAGGCAACAAAATTTTAAGAAATTTCAGTAAATTAAAAATGCAATATCTCATGATTTAATCAAAATCATCCAAAGTCTATTTAACAGATTAGGTCTTGTGGTACCCAGTTACTTTATTCAGGTAATTAAGTGTTGTCACACATGTGCGATTAGGAGGCAGTCAGAGACCCTAAAGGTGAGTGAAACATCGCGAGATAAGGGGTTGTCACGTGGTGCTTACCTGAACTCTTTTTGCCAACAGAAACCAAGACGGAAAATAATAAATCAACTTTCGGGTTTTCAAGATGGCCGCGATGACGTCACTTCCGGCCATCCCTGATGACATCACTTCCGGCCAACCCTGATGACGTCCCTTCCTGTTAAAGCTTCCAGACTGCCAACCACTTCCTGTCACGTTTTGTCATTTAGATATAAACGCCATTTTGTCTGAATCATTCATTCACTGTATTTCAAGACTTTGAATCATCATTTTTGCTTATTGTCTCGCCGACAATATACGGGGACTGTCCCCAAACCTTTATTTTTGTCTGAAGAACTTTATTTAAATCACAGTGTCTAATAAAAAGATTGCGTGGTGATGGTTGTTAATAAATCTAAATGAGTTATAGCAGGGGTGCCCATACTCTTTTGGCTTGCGAGCTACTTTTAAAATGACCAGGTCGA
>JANRMT010062808.1:28448812-28497051 GCA_026402145.1 Polypterus bichir lapradei | reverse complement strand
TTAAAATGACCAGGTCGAAATGATCTACCTACTTTACAAATGCTATATATATATATATATATATATATATATATATATATATATATATACTGAGTATACTTTATACATAAAATATATGTTATTGTACCTTGCATAACTGAATAACCTTTATGGCACAATAACAATTCAATACATTTATGGTCACTACAGTATTTGGATTTAATAATCTTCATGTAGGAAAAGGCTGAAATAAGTAGAGCCGAATAATGCAGTCAAGGAGGTAGCACACTTCTTATGCTTAATGATCAAGTGACTCACCCAGAACGATGCTTCGGTGTGTCTGCCTTTGCTTTTGAATTCAGCTGAGTGAAAAATGACGGCTGTCCGATTAACTGCGATTTTAGTTCCCTCTCCTTTCTCTTTCTCAGATCGCTTTTCAGAAGAAAGTCAGTTTTGTAGTTTTTATGAACAGTTCAAAAGTGCCTTTCTACATTTTCCTTCTTTGGAATACCAATGATAGATTGACAGATCAGACAAACGCACTTCGATTGTGACATTGTGAGAAAAAAAATCCTCTTCCAATTCCACATTCAGCCCATACCCTCCCCAAACAATTTTTTTTTAAATCCCTTCTATAGTCGATATAAATTGGAAGGCTAACTAGATCAAGCCGGAGTTTTTCAGTTGCTCGCGCGTTTGATCGTGCGTGTGGAATGACCAGTGTGTTAGAAGAAAAGAGATCTCAGACTGGCCGCTCTGTATGTCAATCAAATGGCAAATGCCATAGGGAGGATATATGATACACTAACGTTTAAAAAAAATTTTTTTTTGAATGCAACATGATCTACCTGCACTACCTTTGCGATCTACCGGTCGATCGCGATCGATGCATTGGGCACCCCAAGTTATAGTAATGTTCTGAAAAATTCAAATATGTCCCTAACAATAATCTAAGTCACCAAGCTTGGAATGTACTTAGTTTTATAAAATTTGTCAAAAGACAGGTTGCATAATGGTATAAAATATACTGAATAAATTTTACGGAGCTTCATAAGTAAGCTAAATCCACAATACACCTTTGCTACATTGTGTGCAGGTTTTTGCTCCATCCAAATTTGAATGTTAATTGAATTCCCTTTATTAAATATGTTTTGCCAGTTTTAACTTTTACGGTGTCAATCCCGAAATGCACAACTGGGCTGATTTACTTTGCTTGTTCAATCAGTTGTTTGATAATGATCACAGAAATAGAAGAGATGATGAAATAGCTACTCCTGTCATTCTCACCCGTGTGTGGTCTTGATGAAAAATGTTAATGTCACTTCTCAATAAACTCCTTCTGTAAATTCAGCTCGTCTGTAGAAATCTAAGTAATCAATATAGATCTCAGCATTAATGTTTGCAATGCACCATGCAATGCATATGCCATTTGGAATGGGATTCATAAAAGCAGTGTGAATGTTTGTGATGTGCCATGTGTTGGAATGAAAGAGACAGATGGACACACAGAGTGACATGCAGATGCTAGTCCTTTTATTAAGGTGGGGAAAAAAAAAACAAACCAAAAAACAAAACCCACCTAAGAAGTTTGGGGTTGGATATCGGAGAGATGCTGCTGTCGGCAACAGGCTTGTGAATGGCAGTAGGATGATCACACCTGTCCAGATGTACATTTAAAGGCATTAACACTTGAATACAGAAGGTCTAGTATTTTGTGTCCACAATAGTAACATGCCATTAGAACTTTGTTCCATCCAAAGTGGCCCTGGTGAAGCATTCAGAATGACTTACCATTACAGTATTAATAGCACAGTGAATTATTTCTGTTACAGTTATTGTTAAATAAAAAAACCTGTTTTGCTTACCTGTCAAAGATGCTTCCTCAATTCTTTACCTACGGTATTCTCCTCTTCACTAGAGCCTATACCAGAAACAACACATACTGTACATCCTAGATTGGATGTCTGTCCAATTTTGGGCATCAGAAGTTAACCAACAATCCTATCAAAATGAAATCATTTCATTGGTGCAGTGATCTGCATTCGACAGACTGGTGCTGACTTGTCACTGGTGTGCTGTTTACTACACATGACGAAGTGCAAGATGTGACTCAAATATATAAAACATATTATGAATTATACAAGTCTTGTTATAAATTGCCAGTGTCAGTGGCTCTACAATGAGGACATGTTTTCTTTTTAGTTTTCTTTATCTTCCTGATAACCAATTAATCAGATTACAGCCACAGTTCTTGGCTCTGTAACTTTGTCAGAACATATATGAAATATACAGGCAATGTAGTGTAATGATTAAGGCTTGGAATGTCAAATCCTTAGGTTGTGAGATCAAATGTAAATGACAATGTATTACAATAATCAAGTTTTCCAGGCACTATTCAAGCAACGGCCTTTTACAGAAGCTCTGCATTGTCGATAATTTTCTTGTTTCTGAACTTGATTTACTGGTTACTAGTCTTATTTAAGATTAGATTTAATCTGGTTTCTGGCTTGTCAGTGATATTAGCCACTGCAAATTGGATAAATGATTTTTAAATTTACCAATAATGTACAATGGAAGCAAACTCAGACGCTGGCATGTGTTTGACTGCAATTCAAATGGGCTATGAACTTGAATGGAGTCGAGAAGAGGACCTGAAAGCTGCTTTTTATTTGCAACACCTGTAAATGTAAGAGACAATGAGAAATTAATAGTGTGGCGTATTAAATACTCCTTTAATTGGGTTCTTGTACTGTGATCGTGAACAATTAAGAAGCAGCCGGCATTTCCGCCACACAGGGGTGTGTCTGCGGGGGATTGCTGGGAAAGAAGCTGGAGCCCATCCGGGCTGGTATTTAAGGGGCCGCCTCCCTTCATTCATCAGCAAGAGTCGGGTGGAAGTGGACGGTGCTAGGAGAGAGGAGTGGAGGCGGCCAGGAAAGGCACTAGAAACTGTGAGGCCTGGACTTTGGGGGATCGGTGCTGGAGGCACTGGGACGTGCACTAAAAGAATTGTAAATATTTCCTTGTAAATAAACATGTGTTGGGAGAACAACGATGTCTGTCCGTCTGTGTCCGGGTCCAGTTCCACAACTGATACAAGCCTGTTATTATATGACAATCGGTTACCACCAGGATAATGAGGGAGCAGATCCTGGAGGGTGAAATGGCTCTGAATGACTGCTTCCAAATAATGAACTGGAAAGTGATATGCAAGTCACATAGGAATGGTACTGAGGTAGACAGTCCCTGCATCACAGACTATATTTTATACTTTTGTGTCGACACTGTACCACCCTCAAAGGCAGCACATTGCTTTAAAAACAACAATCCCTGGATTAGTAAAAGGTCTCCTGAATGAGAAAAAGAGAGTGTTCAAATCCAGTGACAAAGTGGCTGTGAAGGATGCACAGAAAACAACTAAGTGAAGGAAAGGAAGCTTATGAAGCTAAAATAGTAAACAAACTCACTCAAAATAGTATAATGCAGCATAATTACTGGATCAAGGAATCCAGGGCTCAGGTGCTAAAAGGGGATGTGGACAAAAAGGGGAACTATATAAGAAAGATACAGCAAACTCATTCTTTTTAGGAGATTGTGTTCCTTTAATGTGGGTAGTGACTTCCTTCACATCTTCTATAACCCTGTGATGGTCAGAGCAATTCTATACACTGTGGTGTGCTAGGCTGGTAATATCACTTCAAGAGAGGCCCACCGAATCAACAAGCTAATTAAAGGGCAAGCTCAGTTATTGGAAGCACTCTGGACCCCCCTGGAGGTAGTAGTGATGGAGAGAATTAAAACAAAACTGAGTGTCATTATGAACAATGCTGCACATCCTCTCTGTGACACACTAACACTGAGTACTTTAAGCCAACAAATTATAAAGCCGAAGTGTGTCAAGAAATGCAACTGGGGCTCCTTTATACCATTAACAATACAAATCCAATTCATTATCCAACCCGCTATATCCTAAGACAGGGTCACGGGGGCCATTAGCAATACTTCTGCATCATTACTGTGATTGTGACAGCCAAGTCAGAGCTTTTCTTTCTTTTTAATTTTCTTCTTTTTTAGTCATTCTGGTGTGTGTTCAGACCATAGTATGTATGTGCGTATATATATTTATAGTTTATATTGTATAAAAAGCCAAAATTTCCCTGTGGGGACAAATAAAGTTCTGTCTATCTACGTCACTCCATCTGCCTGTGGTCTAACTGGAAAAACAAAAGAAATGCAACTAATTGTATCTTAAATGTTGTAAGTCACTTTGGATAGCGACATTAGCCAAAAATAATATAATTAAAAGAAAAGGTTAGAAAGACCGGTCATTTAAATTGATGCCTTCATAAATGAAAGTAAAAACAAACCATACATCTATAGATTGCTTGCAGTGGTTAAGCCAAATAGGCACAAACTCAAATGAAAGTCTGGATGTTAAGGGAATTGCATATACCTAATAAAAGCTTCTGATTGTATTTAAATAACAGTGAATCAGCACTTTGTTGAACCTTGTTGGGTTCAGTGGGGGCCACCAGGGAGTGGTACAAGGATTCCTCATCCACTTGACCTCATCCAGTCAAGTCAAGTGGACAAAGCTCACCTGGGTGGTGTAGAGGAGGAGAAAAGAATAAGAAAAAGTGAAGAGAATTGTATTTTTTTGCACTGTTGGAAAGTTTGTGGAAGGTAGTTGTAACAATAAACTAGTTTTACTTAAATGAGACTTGTGTCTGTGAGGTTTTGTTTGGGTTTGGGTGCTCTCTGGCACCCTCTACTGTTCACATTTATTTATTTTTTTAGACATGCAGAACAGTTTGCTCTTTATCCTTGTGAATTATCAACACATTCTTGTTTCATCATTCTCAAGCCAAATACAAGAAGTACAATCTACGTAGACTATTGCAACAGGCAAAAACAAACAGCATCAGCACTGAAACATGTATTGCAGACAGTGTAACTTACCAATTCATAGGAAAAAAGTATTGAGGAGCTTTGAAATGCTTTAAAATGATAAAGTTTAGAGTATTCATACTTTAGGGAATTATGCTTTCTGCAATTTGAGTAATAAAAAAAATGGACAACTTTCACAAAACTGAATATTCAAATAAGTTAAATTCAGTCAGCAGTAATGACAGAAAAATAATTCAGTCTCCACAGAGTCAATAAATATCCAGTATATTTCAGAGTACAGCTGACACACATAGCTAGGTGTGTTTGTAAAGCCTCAAAATATAAATGAGCATTACATTGTCAACAGTCCCCTTTAAAATTTTATCATAAAAAGAATGCTTTCTTTGAAATAGTACAAAAATATCAAGATGTTAAACTCAAAATTTGGATTAAGTCCATTGCATTTCTGCTCTAGTGAATTTCTCAGTACAAAAAATACCATATAAAATAACATCCCTTGACATATCTGCTTTTAGGCAACACATCCAGTTCACTTGGGAACGTAGTGTTTCTAATTGATAAACACAGCATGTCTTAACTGTGCTTGATGTAAAAGGCTCAATATAAAATAGTTATTTATATCACTCTTTACACTCTGTGATTTAGCCCTTCCATAAATCAAGTGCTTGAGAGATGTGGTGATGCCTGCATCACTACCATCTCCTTTCATCCCTATTTATTATGTTTATTACTCTTTTCAAAGTAAAAATATAAACTACTCTTAGCCAACACAGAGTATTTCTCTTCACCCTAGTGAAAAACAAGGCTGCCAACAAAAGAAAATCCTCATTATAGATAATATGGAAAATAAATATTTTTTGCTGACAAATTATATCATGATGATTCTCAAGGCTAAAAGTGAAACATACTTTACCATATGGAAGAATTCAGTCTAACTGATTTGGGCTTAATCTAGTTCACTTTTTTATCAAAAAACAAAGCTAACAGATTTACAGCATTTATATTTATGCATTTACTTTGTAACTTGAACAGAGAAAAACAGATAAAATCTTTTTTCTTCCATCAAGATAAACACCTTGTAAACAGTAATAACTCTTTTTTAGTATTATTTCACAGGGTCTCATTCTGACTCGAGGTGGGGAAGGGCTCCTTTACAGATTTGTTGACTTTTAAGGACAGCACATAGTTAATTATGCATGTACTGTATGCTGGCACACAGCGATCACTGCTGTACTGTGTATTTGCTGGCAGTACTTATAGTATTCTCATTATGGTAAGCTAATGTTTTTTTTTTTGTTTTTTTTTTCACTCATGGCACCGGAGAGAGGCGACGTGTTGCGAAATGCTCCTCGTAGACTTTTCGTTCTTGTGTCTGTATTTGTGTTATTGTCGCTGTATGTACTGCCTGTTCACTGTTTTATTAAAGTCGACTGTACAAAACACTGTTAAACATCGGAGCAACAAAGGCACAAGTCGCTACTTTTGAAGTTATCGGCCAGGGGCTGCTCGCCACAATAACTCGAGACCAAGGTGGCGGACGTGACCCACCCGACCACGCCGAAGGACACGGAGGAGAAACGTGGCCGGCGTGCCTGGATCCAAGCGAGGACAAAACGCCGAAGACTGAGACTTCCACTGCCTAGCGATTTCCTGGCCAATGCCCAATCTCTGGACAACAAAATCATCAACAATGCATGGTGTATGGATGTGGAAATCATATCAAAAAGCTGTTCACTGGACCTGAAGTGTCTGATCATCAAGTGCCGGCCGCTTTACCTGCCTAGGGAGTTTACAGCTGTACACATGGCGGCTGTTTACATCCCACAGCAAGCAGACACCAGCACCGCACTTAAGGAACTGTACGGCCTCATTATGGACTGTGAAAACACACACTCTGAAGGTACAGTTATCATCGCCGGGGACTTCAACAAAGCAAGCTTCAGGTCTGTTTACCCCAAATACTACCAACACGTCTCCTGTCCCACCAGGAGTGCTAATACGTTGGACCACTGCTACACCGCACACAAAAACGCATATCGCTCGCTCCCGTGGCTGAACCTCGGGCAGTCAGACCACCGCTTTCTGCTGCTCCTCCCTGTTTACAAGCAGCAGTTGAAGCGCGCAGAGCCGGTCTTGCGAGAGGTGTACTGTTGAACCCCGGAAGCGGAGGAGAAACTTAGGGATTGTTTTGAATCTGTGGATTGGGATGTTTTCAAAGAGTCCTCTGAAAATCTGGACGAGTATGCCGCAGTTGTCACAGGCTTCATCTGGAAATGTGTGGATGACTGCATACCCACAAAGTCTGTATGCGTATTTTCCAACCAGAAGCCCTGGATGTGTGCTGAAGTATGCCGGCGGATCCGTGAGCAGAGCAGTGTTTTTCACTTCGGAGATACACAGGCATACAAAAAGAGCAGGTATGATCTCTGAAAAGCCATTAAATACGCAAAGCGCCAGCATGCCCACAAACTGGACTCTCAGTTTAACAGCACAGCAGACGCTCGTTGGATGTGGCAGGGTATTCAGCTGACTACAAACCCTGGACACACACGGCCACAGCTACCGCCACTTCACTTCTGGATGAGCTGAACGTGTTTTTCGCTCACTTTGAGCTCACTAACATGGACAGGCCCGTGAGACCCCCAGCAGTGCCGCAAGACTCCAGCCTGAGGCTCTCCGAGGATGACATGAGAAAGACTTTTTCCCGACTCAGCATCCGCAAAGCACCTGGCCCAGACAGAGTCTCAGGTCGCGTTTTAAAAACTTGTTGCAACCAGCTAGCTGCTGTCTTTATGGATATTTTAAACACATCTCTGAGAGTTTAATCTGTCCCCACCTGCTTCAAGCACACAGCCATCATCCATGTCCCAAAGAAAAATAAAGTAGACTGCCCTAATGATTACCGCCCAGTAGCACTTATTCCCATAGCTGGTGCTAGAACACATCAAAGACATCATCTCTGACAGTCTGGACCCCCTCCAGTTTGCCTACCTTTGCAACAGATCCACTGAGTATGCCATCTCCATAACACTTCACACCACCCTGTCTCATCTGGAGAACAAGAACTGTTATGCCAGGCTGCTGTTTGTGGACTACAGCTCTGCATTTAACACCATCATTCCATCCCAGCTCATCACTAAACTCCTGGATCTGGGGCTTAGCACTTCACTGTGCAACTAGGTACTGGACTTCCTCACTGGCAGACCTCAGCAAGTGCATATTGGTGGAAAAACCTCCTCCTTCATCACCATCATCACTGGCACCCTGCTTTACTCTCTCTACACCCATGACTGCGTAGCTAAGTATAGCTCTAATACCATCCTCAAGTTTGCTGACGATAACACTGTAATAGGTCTGATCAGCGAGGACGATGAGACGGCCTACAGGGAGGAGGTCATACTCCTGTCAGAATGGTGTCAGAACAACAACCTCACCCTCAACATTAGCAAAACTAAGGAGATGATTGTGGATTTCCGCAAACAGGCAACAGAGCACAGCCCCATCTACATTGGAGATGAGGCTGTGGAGCAGGTCAGCAGCTTTAGGTTCCTCTGAGTCACCCTCACTGATGACCTTAAATGGTCAAGTCACACTTTGGCAGTAGTCAAGAAAGCCCAACAATGCCTCTACTTCCTCAGGAGACTGAGTAAGGCCCGGATGTCCCCCACAACCCTGTGCAGATTCTACAGGTGTATTGTGGAGTCCATCCTGACAAGATGCATCACATCCTGGTACAGCAACTGCTCAGTTCAAGGCTACAGAGCTCTACAGCGTGTGGTGAACACAGCACAGCAGATCACAGGCACACAGCTCCCTGCGATCCATGACATCCACACTACATGCTGTCTCAGGAAAGTGTCCTCCCATCTGGGAAGCGACTAAACCTCCAGGTTCAGGAACAGTTTCTACCCAACTGCAATCAGACTCATGAACAATCAGTAACCTTGTGTCACCTCCACTGCTACCTGCACATATACTTCTGCCACTGTCTCTATTTATTCATAGGATTCTGGTTTTATTTATTTACTTATTATATTCATTTACGAGTATTTATTGTGTGTGGGGTTTTTTGTCTATGTTCACTGTCTGCAGAGGCACATGCAAGCAAGCATTTCATTGTACATGGTACTTGTACACATGACAATAAAGAAATGAAAATAATGTACTCGAATGAAAAAACGCGTGCAGGTGAAATCTGACTGGATAGGGTTGTGATATCACTCATACACAAAGCAGATCAGTCAGTGACCTTACAGTAAGCACACACAAAAGTTCTGTGCATTGCTGCTATAGCTCTGCGACGTGATGTTGGCCTCACAAAGCATCATGGAGTGTTGGGGGAAAAACATGTTTTACTAAGCTGACCACATGGCAAATTTCCAGAAAAATATTCAGAGAAAACTGTCACCAGCAGGCACAGCATACTCACAGCAAAAAACACTTCGGAGGCTTTTGCTGAACAACACTAACTAGCAATAATTATTGTATTATTTTGCAAAAGAATTCCAATATTTCACTATAATTATTGGCTGTATATTGGAAACCCCGAATTCTGGTATCTTCATTTACATCTTGTATTTTTTCCTACTATGCTACTTCTGCTGCTTGCTATTGCTACTAACCTGCACCACCTCACCCCAGCTGTCTCACCTTCTCCGCTGTGCTGTGCTGCTTCTCTGCTACTATCAGATAAGTATTGCTCTGCACTATGCTAAAATATTTTCATGACAAACTACAGTAAAAAATTTGTTCAGAGCAAATGGTCAAACTGGAATGTCCTAAAAAGACACTGGTATTGTGTGGCACTTAAAATATTCACTTCACGGGTCAGGTTGCCGCTACCGCCGGGCTGCAAATGGAAAGTTCAACAGCAGGATTTGTTCAGAAATATGCCATCCTATTTATGGCTTTAGAAATAGGAGTGTCAGTGTGCCAAATTTATAATGTGTTCAAATAAGCTGTGATTATGGATCTATACACAAAGAACTCTCGTCAGCTTATAATGCACTGTTTAACTCAAGATTTCTTAATGGCAAGAAGTTGGTGTTATCAGAATTCATTACAGACTCTAACCTTGACATGCTATGCCTAACAGAAACCTGGCAAAAAACAAAAGATTTTATGTCCCTCACGGAGGTGACACCATCCGCATACGCAGCTCAAGACAAGGAGGAGGAGGAGTTGCAGTAATTGTTAGAGTGAAGCTAAACATCAAACGGATCCCAATTGACTGCACGTTGTCTTCTGAGTGTCTAGCTCTCAAGTTAATAACAAAATCATGTCCTGTCTTACTCATTGTTTTCTATCATCCCCAAAAAACAATGCGTCTTTTTTATCTGATCTGACGGATTTATTAATCCACATACTGTACGTTCCCTTTCAGCACAAGACATATAGCACCTGTCTTGCTATCTTGTTGCAAGACATGGATGCTATCCAGTGACCTGGACTCCTTTTTTACTGTGTCTCTCCAGAAAATCCTTGGGTACCGTTGGTTTGATTGTGTCAAATGAGCGGTTGCTCATGGAGTCCCGAATGAGGCACATTACCTGCATTATGAGGGAGCATCAGTTACGGCACAACGGCCATATGGCACGATTCTCCAAGGGTGATCCAGCTCGCAGGATCCTCATTGTTGAAGACCCAAGTGGCTGGACCAGGCCAAGGGGACCCCCACGTAACACCTGTCTGCAGCAGATAGAGGGTCATTTCCAGAGGGTGGGACTGGACCATCTGCCATGTGTTGCTAACCAGGATCCCGAGCTGTTTCGTTGTGTGGTAGGTGCGGCAACATGCTGTAGCAGTGCCCAACCTGACCTGACTTGTTCCTTTTCACAGAGAGTCATTCTTCTTGGTGATTTCAACATCCATATTGACATTACTACATGTAAGCTGAGAAGTGAATGCCTATCCTTACTGGACTGTTTTGACTTGGTACAACATGTCGATTTTCCTACTTACTCTTGTAGTCACATATTGGACCTGATCTGCACATCAGGCTTATCTGTCAGCAACACTTATATTAGTATTTAGGACTCTCTGATCACAAAGCGGTACTTTTCACTGTCACATTAACACTCTCTCCTCTTACTTGAAAATGTCAAATTTCAGAAACCTTAAAAATATCAGTCCCTCTATCTTGCTAGTTCCATTTCTGATCTTCTTCTGTCTTCACCTACTCCATCAAGACTAGATAATCTTGTTGACCACTATAACACAGCCCTTCTTTCCGCACTAGGTAAAATAGCTCCTTTAAAGCATAAGAAGGTTTCCTTTAAGTGCTCAGCACCATGGTAAAATTCAAAGTTACGGTCTATGAAAACAAACCGGTTGACGCCTTGACAGAATGTCACATAAGATTGGCCTCACTGTGCATGCCCAGGCTTTCTCTGACCATCAAAGGGCCTACAGGGATGCACTAACTGCAGCCAAGTACATACATTATAACAGAATAATACAAAGTGGCCATGATAACCCAAGGGTTTCCTTCTCTGTAGTTTATAAACTACTTCAGCCTGCTTTTGGCCCAATTACCTCCTCTACCAGTCTGTGAAAAATTCCTCCACCTTTTCCACAACAATATTAAAGATCTAAATAATTCAGCTAACAAAATTCCATCATCCATTTATATCCCCCCTTTTCCTAAATTTTCACCAGTCACTTCTGCATTTGTTAATAAGCTGCTTTGGGCCCACTTACTTTGTTCTGGGCCCCATTCCCACCACACTTCTTAAATCCTGCCTCCATGCCATAATTCTGAATGTTACAACAATAATAAATAAATCCCTTGACACTGGCTTTGTGCCAGCCACTTTTAAAATTGCTTCTGTAACCCCAATGTTAAAAATGTCTGGTCTTGATGCTGATAGTCTTAACAATTTACAACCTATTTCTAACTTATCTTTTCTGTCAAAAAGTTCTTGAGCGTGTTGTAGCCTCCCAACTCACCAATTACTTAATTTCTAATAATTTGATGGAACCCTTTCAGTCTATAGTACAGCTGTGAAACTGCTCTTCTTTGGGTAACCAATGATTTGCTAATGGCAGCAGACTCTGGACAAACTAGCATATTAATTCAGTTAGATCTTAGTGAAGCATTTGACACTGTCAGACATTACATTCTACTGTCCAGAATGGAGAACATGCTGAGTATCTCATCTCTGGCACTGCCCTCTAGTGGTTTAAGTCCTATCTGACGGACAGGCAAGACTTTGTTAGTCTTGGCAACAGCAGATCCAGCTCAGTACCACTCACACAAGGGGTTCCTCAAGGTTCTGTCCTCTGCCCTCTGCTCTTCTTTATCTATATACTCTCACTTGGCCATATCATTCATAGCTATTGACTGGTTTATCATTTTTATGCAGATGATACTCAAGCCTATTTCAATGTTAAAAGTGAAACTTCATTAGGGTTTTCTCAGCTCACAACTTGCCTCAGTGAAATTAAAACATGGATTGATCAGAACTCTTTAAAATTAAATGGCAACAAAACTAAACTCCGGCAAATTGGCACTAAAGTGCAACTTGAGAAAATTAGCTCCTTCTCAGTCACTCTTGATGGTGATCTCATCAGACCTTTGTCTGATGCAAGGAATCTTGGTGTCATTTTTGATTCCTCCCTTTCTTACTCTACCCACATAAATCACTTTAAGAAATGTTCTTACTTTCACCTCCATAACATATCCCATGTTCGCTCATTCCTCTTCTTTTCTTATGCTGAAACACTTGTCCATGCTTTTATCACATCGCACATTGATTATAGTAGTACCTGCCCGACTGGCAGGTGCCGTTTCTAATCATATATCACAGCTCCACTTGATTCAAAAGTCTGCTGCAAGATTCGTTACAGAAACCAGCAACAGTGAGCACATCACACCCATCCTATTTCACCTACACTGGCAAATCACTAATCATTAAAAACATAAAAATTGTTCAAAACATTTAATGAAGAGATTGTCCCATATAGTTATGACTTGATTTTAAACAGCTGCCTCTGCTCGCCCAGAAAGGAAAACTGTGGGTATTTTTGTCATAGAACCATCTATTAAGAGTAATTTAATTTGGAAAATAAAGTTTTATTTAAATCAGAATAACTCAGAGAGGGATTTATCGAGCAATAATCTTTTTCTCTCTCTTTCAATCAATGTCACTACCCCTCCCAACTCTCAGCCAGCAAGTCTTTACCCAAACTCACCTCCTAATCACAATCTCAGTTTAACTTTGGCAAGATGTAACCTATTGAACCCAACTTTAGGATTTTTCCCATGCCTAAGCCACTTTCTAAAGAAAGTGATGGGTACCTAGTGACTTCTGGACTGTCTGTATTCTTCTGACATTAATGCCAATAATTTGCGATCATTTTGCTGTTTTTCAGCACCCTGAGGGAATATTTTATATTTCCACCCTTCCTGTCCATGTTCTTTTGCTCTCGGAATCTTCCTCATGCTCTCTCTTCCCTTGCTGTACTTTGCTGAGAATTCTTTTACTTATTTAGCATTAATAATAATAATAACAATAATAATAATAAATTTTATTTATATAGGGCCATTGGCTCATAAAGAGACCCTCTTGTTTCTAATACAGTATGTACTCTCACAGGGTCTAGAAGTATCTTCATTTTTTGTTGTACCAAAATCCAGCACAGCAGACAGTCACCCAGCTCATCAGTTTATGCCTAGGTAGATAAAAAAAACAAACTTGCAAACTGTTAAGAGGAGAAAAAAAATCGCAGTGAGAACTTACTTGGGACTAAATCTGATGTCATAATACTTTTGAAACAAAATTTGCAGTAAAACAAAGTGTGACAGCTAGGGGGCGCTATCACTTCCTTGAACCTCTGTCCAAGACTCCAGACACCAAGTAAAGGTCCAAAAGTTTACTTTATTTTCACAGTACAGTGCACAAAGCACCCTCTCCTCCACAATACTCATTTAATTCACCAATACAATAACAATAAATTCCCCACCACTCCCAGACACGTTGCCCTCCTACCACCCAGCTCAGCTCGCCATCTGGGAACTCCCACAGTCCTTTTATATTCCCTGACCTGGAAGTGTTCCCAATCCCCGGTCCATGTGATTCTTTATCACTTCCGGGTCAGATACAAAGTCCTTTTCTTCACCACGGAAGCACGTCATTCCCCTTGTCTATGTGACTCGGACGTACTACCGGGGCATAAGGCAAATAACCATCGTTCCTCCCTGCAGCGTCTCCTAGTGGCCCCCATGGTATCCAGCATGGCTGTGTATAAAAACTCCAATGTCCATGATGCCCTGCTGGTCTTTGGGGGACCTCCATACTGCAGGGAGGGCTACACCTGGCGGCTTGGGGATATTGGCCGGGATGAACGGCCGGCCATACACCACAAAAGCAATACTAGCACATAATCTTTGCTTGATGTCAGTATACTAGAATGCCAATGCCCAACCTTATTAACCTGGTACTTGTTTAGCCCAGGGGTGGACAAAGTCATTCCTGGAGGGCCGCAGTGGCCTCGGGTTTTTGTTCCAACCCAGTTGCTTAATTAGAAAACAATCCTTGCCAATAATTACATTTCATGGCTTGTTAGTGCTTTAACTCTGCTATGTCAAGTCATTCTCGTGTCCTAGATTTTTTTTCCATTCTAAGGATATCATCCAAATACTTTGAAGTGTAAAACGGATGGATATTTCTCAATCCTTCACTATTTTCTCTTCTCTTTCCTTCCAAGTATTTAATTAAACCAAATAGTGCACGATAAATACACACAGGTGTAAAGGGTAACAATCAAAATGGATAACTGCTGGTTTCTTTTGTCATTTGCATCTTACTGTTAATAAGGAGCAATTAAAAACCAAGAATGCAGCTGTTTAAGACTTAAATAAACAATAAGGGTTCAAAATCTTAATGAGGGAGATAACTAAAATGAAGCAGAAGTGTATCTAGAGCAATAAGTGCTTCTTATTAAGCAATTGGGTTGGAACAAAAACCTGCAGCCACTGCAGCCCTCCAGGAATGACTTTGCCCACCCCTGGTTTAGCCAAAAAAAATAGATACCAAGTTCAGTTTATGATAAGGGACTCAACGTTGTGAATTTAGAGTGTTTATCCCATTCTCACACTGATTACCCCAAGAGAAACTGTGTCACAGAAGTAAACCAAATGGCATTTCCTAGTTGCCCAAGTGTGTGGATGTGCATGCTGCCAATTACTTGGTGACAGACTAAAATTAAATAAACGATATACATGCATTAAAATGTATTTTCTATTTCTCCTCCCTTCTTAACCTGCAATTGCTCCATCCTAGGTATGACGTTAGTCAGCATTCAGCCCTGCGAACAGGTCCTCCAACTTACAGGGGAAACGTGGGGGTTGGTGGCAGGATTGGCACTCCAGCCACTGTAAAAAAAAAATAAATTTGCGCATTGTTTAGTGTGATGCTGACGTGTCACCCACTGCACTTGGGTCCCAATCCATGTGGTTCAGCATGTGGTGGGTGCAGCAACACGCTATCAGTGCATTCTCCCAACCTGTGAAGGTGATAAGTGGCACCCATGGAAATGTCTCACTTGCTTATCATGCTTGTAAACTTTACTGTGTATTTATCAATAATATGCCTAAGAATTTCAAAATGCGTGTATATCATCATCATTACAGTATGCTGTATGCTGATGCACTGCAGAAGTCATGGAATACCCTGTACACTCATCATAGGGGAAAACGTTAATACAAGTTGTAGAGTCAAATATTACACAATTCTTACCAGAAAAGCAGTAAACTAATATGTGTTGAATACTCAATGCACTGACATAGATGCTTAAGAGAAAAATGAGAGACAAAGAAATGAATTAAATAAAAGTCTTAGTCTTTGTTATCAACCTTCTCCAGGGGATCAAGCTTTTCCCGATGTTCCATTAATCATGGCTACAGAAATCTCAAAATGAATCAGCTCAGATAAGAGCAATTACTAATGCAGTATATTGACTAGTTCATGATATTCCTGATCAATGGCCAAAATGGATGTTGCAGATGTGGTACTGTGGAAGTCAAAAAGGATTATTCTCTTAACTAAAAAAAAAAAAAAAGTTGAAAAGAATGTAGAAATTATGTACAGCAGCAGAATGAGGAGTTCCGTTCTAGGAAAAGATGAGAAAACTAAGGGCTAAAAGCTTAATAAAAGGCTACTCCCAGCATCATGGCCCTTTTATGTGTTATCTGACTAGTAATAAAAGATGTGCAAGGTCAGGGCTATGCATGCGATGGCAGCAAAAAAGTAATAAAAGAGGAACACACTGTTTAGGTGGCTGTATGCTCTAGAACTGTAAAAGCCACTTAGATGCAACTGGTTGATGTCTCTGTTATTTTTAAATCACTGCTAACAAATAGTTTATGGTGTTTTTTTCCCCCCTTTGCCCTTTCACAGACTTTTCTTATTATCAGCTTACCACACGTTTGACCTCCTGCTTGTGTGACTCTGAATATGACTGAGTTTTATTTAACTTTCACCTCAGGTTCTCAAACTCTGTTCTTGTCACGGCCCCCATCTCTGGTATTACTTCTAAGCCTCCTCTATATTGCATGTCCCACCAGACACTATCTCATTCTCCAACTTCTGATCTACTTTCTATGGCAGAGGGCAATTTTAGAGTGCTTGGCCAGACTACTAATAAGCTTTGAAGAAGTGACCTTTAAATGTGAGCAGGACACCTAAAAAGTTTTAAGAAATTCACTAGTGGAGCCTGCAGGAGAAAACTGAAGCAAAAAAAGAAGAGAACAAACCTGATATTTACAGCATGACGGACTCATTTGTTGAGTATCTACAATCATTGAAATTGATGGTTGGGGGCATTTGAAGGCAGTAAAGCATTACTATGTATGACTTTCACTCAAGTATTATGGTTAGTATTGTTTTTGAGTTTATTTTGCATGTTGGAAACCTATTTTTGCTTTCTTTTAAAGTCAAAATATTGTTTAGGGGTCACAGAACTTAATTCTGTAGTTCTAGAAGATTATCGAAGAACAGATGTTCATAAACCTTTTTGCTTTGTGACCCCATTTTAAAATCTCAGCTTTTTCGTAACCCCCCTGCTATTTGAAATATTGACATTCACTTCATATTCAATGCATTCTTTCATTTTTTTTTTCTATTTTTAAATACTTTCTTACGACCCCATTAGTATATCAGGTGACTGCATTTGGGGTTGTGCAACCAAGGTTGGGAAATGCTGTCCTAGAACATTTATCTATTTTGAGACTTGTGATGCCATTTTGAATTCTGTTCTGCCACCATTTTGTTAGTTTTGTTATGACATTGCTAGGCAACTGACCTGGAAGTGTTTAGATTTCACTTTCAGAGTAATACATACTGTATAACATTTTGTTGCTGTTTAATTTTAAAGAGTTCTGGTCAATCCAAATTTTAATTTCACTGAGGCAAGTTGTGAGCTGAGAAAGCCCTAATGAAGCTTCACTTTTAACATTGAAATAGACTTGAGTATCTTCTGCATAAAAATGATAGCCCAGTCCTATTTGAGTTTGCAGAAAAAAAAAATGTGTATTCATAGCTCTTGTTTAAAAAAAAACGTTTGATGTATGTATTCTTGACTATGAGTTTGGGTTTTTGATTTTGGCTTGATAATAATGTTTAATTGGCTTCCTTGTTAATAATCTTGGCTCGTTTTCTTAGCCCATGTCCCTTCTTATTGTCCTTAATTTAAAAAAAAAGGTTCTGTTACCTTACTTAGTGTCAGAACATCAGGAATGGATGGCCTAGAGGTTAGAGGATGATGTTAAGACAAATTACAGAACTAACAGCAAATACTCACTTTTCTTTGAGACTGAACTAGGTAATTGATGATGAAAAGGGGATGAAGCAGAAAAAATAATTGGTAAATTTATTAAGTAATAATTGCAGCATAAACAAATGCAGAGAGAGTTTAGCAAGAGCATACACTTGGTTAACCACACATGCCCCTGACAGCAAAGACATTGAACAGTGTGAAAATGCAGTTAGCTTGGGATGAGGATAAATAATTAAATTGAAGTATACAAAGAACAAGGGAATATTGCTCAACACTAGATTGAGAGAATAACATTTTAAACAGATAGCAGTTTCTTTAATAGTCTACAGAAAAGGGTAGCATATGGCCCGAAGAAAACAAAAATAAAATTCATGGTGCTGCAGAGTGCAAGATCCCTACACGGAAGGCCTGAAGCATAGGTTTCAGATATGCACAATAAAGATATAGTAGTACTACTAGTTGTCTACCGTCTATTTTTATCACATAAATCTACTGCTTATATTTATTTTCTCTCTCAACAGGTTTTTAATAATATTGAAAGTAAGTTATATTCTACTGTGGCACCATACTGTTTTCTTATTGGTGCCTGCCATTTTGACACCGTTTTCTTAATGATTGTTACGTCAGTGCTACACAAAACAACTGGGACTGTGCAACATGTGATGTAATTATTACAATGGGATAAATGTCAGCATTGTAGAAATCATTGTTGGTGTATTCTGGTTACAAATTATCCATCTGTTACTTTACTGTGATCAACATCTTATCTATTTGGTCCTGGTCATGTGTTCCCTTTTTTGGCTACAAATACCTGCACTGTTTCTGGACTATGATTCTTGGTTTACATTTTGAGCTTTATTTTCTTTAATCATGTCTTCACTGTTACGAAGCACAGGCTTGTATTTTGATTTTGCGACTTTTTCCAAAAATGATTCCCATTTCCATACTAAGCTGCTGCCATGGAGTACAGTTAAT
The DNA here is from genome assembly GCA_026402145.1 of Polypterus bichir lapradei. Lineage (NCBI taxonomy): Eukaryota > Metazoa > Chordata > Cladistia > Polypteriformes > Polypteridae > Polypterus > Polypterus bichir. Next base: position 28,478,412 of record JANRMT010062808.1, on the reverse strand, counting down.
ATACTTTCAGACAGACAGACAGACAGACAGATAGATACTTTATTAATCCCAAGGGGAAATTCACATACTCCAGCAGCAGCATACTGATAAAAAATAATATTACATTAAAGAGTGATACAAATGCTGGTATAACAGACAATAACTTTGTATAATGTTAACGTTTACCCCCCCAGGTGGAATTATTACTGTCACATGTCTAGAGTACAGGGAAATCTTACAGTACAGTAGTTGCATGTTCAACATGCAACACCTCCCCACTCTTTTACACAATGATAAACAAGAATGTATTAAAATATATCATTCTGTTAAATTAAATAGAAAACACAAATCTTCTTATACATTAAACCTAATCTATATATGCAAAAGGCAGGAAATAACCTTACACAAGGCATCAGTCCATCATATGGCTCCTTTAAGCACATAGGGATCAAATTAGACTCACCAATTAAACAAACCTGCACATCTTTGGAAACATGGGAGGAACCACAGATTACATGAAATGTTTCTTGTAGTAGCTTTCTGTCCTCATGAAAGGAGCATCAGCTTAATGGAAGTTGAAACAGCAACCTCCTTAATTCATGTACAGTGCTGTTCTCTAAAAATTGGGTGAATAAAAGACTGAACTTACAGATGTTGCTTTCAACCTTCGATCTGTTTTATTGAAAATTTTTTTTGGCTGGCTTTGGGGAGATAACCTTGGATTGACAACATGGAATCCAGGGCTTACATGGACCTCCTTATATAGTTCACAAATTGTCATATCATCAAGATACATCTAGCACAGATGAAAACAATAGAACAATATAATGCAACCTTCTGAAAGTCTAATCAAGTTCAAGATTATTTAAAATGTAACTAACATTAGTAGTAATATTAGTCTATACCTCACACTGGCTTCATTTTTCTATTTATTGACTTTATTTTAGCCAAATCCAAGTAACATAGTTTAAAAAAATTAAGAAAACATATAATACGTTTTTATACTTTACAAGGGCATATAATGGTTAAAACTGAAATATGAAGCAATTATTTTTGATCCATGAAGCAACCAAGTGGATTATGTATGAAGAATGGATCCATTTATAGGGCTTGTTGGGTTATCATTGTCACCTGTAAGCTATATAGTTAAATTCTTAATTGCATGTATTAATCAACATGTAATCCCTTCTCGCTCTTCAGTTTATTTTAATCAATTAATTATCAGCTTTGCTTTTGGTTATGCCATTAATTAAATATGACAGTAAGATTCACATATTGTTTTCGCTACATTTCTCAACAGATGGAGGATCTCGATGTTGTGAGTTTTAGCAAAAAGGGAAGGCCAAACCCATAAAAGAATCCTCATCAGAAATAAACCCACGTAAGGCCAAAAAGGAAATCTGAAAGAAATCGAAAGCTCAAATTCTGAAAATACCTAGCATAATACTGTAATCAATAGAACATTCAAAATTTACAAGAGTTAAATCACAAAACTGAAAAAGCTTTATTTACCTTTGCCCCAAGCCACAGAAAGGGGACATTCTAAACAAATAATACCAGTAGAAGCAACTATGACAAACTTGCAGCAATAGGAACAAAACCAAACGAGCTAACAGTAGCTAATACCGCAGTAACAGCCGAGATGCCCATGTACTGTAGTCTTCTCAGGCAAATGCATTACAAATGACTTCAGTCAACCTTGCAGATAACAGACACAATGTATGTTAAGAGACTGGGGTGAAACTATAAATACAACACAAAACAAAAACAGGATAACAGTAAGAAAGCAGTAAAAAATTCAAAATACAAAAAACAATGCAAACAGGAGCTAGACGTAAGAAGAATGTTAACACCTGGCTGTTAGATTTATATTGCAGTTACTGATTCACATTCATTTTTAAGAAAGACAATAATACAATTAATTTATTGAGATACACAATAATTACAAGAATAAGACAATTGCTTGTATAGAGACACAAGTATAACACAGGCTGTTCTTAGTTTAGATTAGATAAAACATTATTAATCCCATGAGGTAAATTCAAATTTACACAGCAGCAGAAACATAAAAAACAAGAATACAGACTCACGGGACTGATAACACAGCCAATTGATTAATTGCTAAATAAATAAATAAAATAAACTTAAAGAGTACATCAGGTGGAAGCATTGAATTGCCTGATAGCAATGGGCAGAAAAGACCCCCAGAAGTGCTTATAGCACACCGTGATGGAATAAACCTGTGGCTGAAAGTGCTCTAAGAGAGCACCTCCTGGATTTTTCATGATGGCATCCAATTTTGCCATCATTCTCTTTAGGAGCAGACTTTCCTAAACCGTTTGTTCAGGTTTTGTGTTTCTTTTGTGCTAAGGTTGCTTCCCCGCATTTCCAGCAGCTTGCTGCACACATCAAAAGACCGGGGTCTCCTTTGCCAGTATAGTCTGCTCTGGCCCTTATTGAACAGCTTGTGTTTAGGGATTTTCCATAATTTTTTGATCTTACAAATTTTTGTTTAGTATTAAATATTTAATTTTTTGGCACAACACCACATTAAGGTTGCTCCATTGCCTTTGCTCTAATGCCTTACATTGCAGATATAGTAGATACAGTAGTTGAGGACTAAAATGGTTAGACTGCAACATGAGGATCCTTTTCTTCAAATTAGTTAAAGGCAGACTCTTTAATCTTTATATTAGTTAAAAGCATGCAAACGTGAAGCTTGTGAGAAATCTACCTTATACAGTTAAATATGAGCTTTTGTAAAAACAATATATATCTCTCTATTATATAAAAAAATCTTGGGACAAGACGAGACTTTTTCAGAGAGATAATTTAAAGTCCCACGAAACTAAACTTTGTGCCAAGAGATTGAAAACCTAACAGGTCCAAGTGGGGGCGGAAATAAAAGACAAACAGTAGATGAAGCAAAGTCAAAGAGTAGAATACAAAGTAGAACGTCGTAAAGAGGTTCAAAAATGTTGGCGCGATACACATGCAGAGCAGGTTAGACATTATGAAAGTACTGAAGTTCGAAAGTCTCAAAAAAATGCAAGTAAAGATTGCATTAGCGCTAACAAACGGAAATTATTACTCCATGAAATAATGGAACAGCAAAAAGAGATTGCATATATGGAAACAGGTGATATGACAGAGCTACTACAAGTTTAATTTCAAAGAAACCACAATTCAGTCAGGTTTATATTTATGATCACGGAGAAGCGATGTAACATAGGATCGAAAGAGTTAAACGTTCAGACGTATTAGAAATTCTACAGCCAATAATGGATATAAATTCATACATCCAAAAGTGTCGCACTTTACACAAAATGTATCTGAAAACACAGACAAAGAAGTTTTCTTGCATTTCTATATGAATCCGAAAGAGCACGCTTGCATATATAATTAACCAACTTGCAACAAATTATCAGCGATAATAGTTTCAAAAGATGGATATGTCAAAGACAGAGTTGATATTTGTGTTTATTCAAAAGCACAGCATGATTTGTTGCAAGATCCGGCAGATCTGGGAAATGACTAGCGCATAAGGCCCACATGGGGATGGCGAGCAAAGTGAGCAGGGGGCAGAGCCCCCTAGTATATTAGAAGAAAAATATATATATTATTTACCTTTGCCACATGGTCCTTAGTCTGTGTCCAGTATAGTATTTCTCACCTAAATTTGAGTGGTAAGGTCTTTGCCTTGTCCTCTGTAACTTCACAGGTAAAAGCACAGTTCTTTTTGATTCAAGAGATTAGATGCCTAGTTTCTTTTTTTGAAGGTCTCACTTCTTCTCTCGGGTAGGACTCCGTAACTGGCATACAGCCTGGGCTTAGAGGAGTGGATCTTAGACTTAGTAATCAGAGTCCACTTCCAGTTTCAGGTCTAAGAGTGTGTGTATCAGATTAAGCTGAGTTTAGCTTCTGGTTAAAGCTTAAGATTAATGTCCTTTTAGATCATTTTTTCCTTCTGCAGACATACCAAATGTCTACCAAATGAAATTCAGGAAGCAAGCTGAATAAATGTTTGCAAATGGTAGAGCTCCAGAACAACTCAGCCACTAAAATCTGATGTCCTTTTGAGAGGTAGGAGAGGCTGCTTCCTTTCTGCATTTTTTTCTGCAGCCCGATGAAGCAAACATTTAATTTATGCTTCATTTATTTATTGGTAACTGCTTCCTTAGAACTTCTTGAACTTGATAAGTGTTTGAAACAGTGTTTAAAAAAGTTAAATCAGTCTAAAATATTCAGTAGCATTACAGGCTAACTACATATTTTACATTGAATTCTTGAATGGATTAAGGCGGTACAATGCCTTCATTATTACTGCCATACCCTTCTACCTGAAGTAGCGCAATGAAAAGTCTAGGATTATTATGAGCATGGAGGGAAATGAGAAGGCCTAAAGCAAAGGGTTGAGTAAAATGATAAACAAAAGAGAGCAATTACTTTGCAAAACCAAAATCTTAGACAGGGACAGAACCAAGGTGAAAGACTGAAAAATCGTATCAGAAAACAAGTCATGAAAGCACAAACCATCAGTCTAAAATCAAAGTCCAAAAAGTAAAACAAAAAAAAAAGCAAAAAAGGTCCTAACCTGTATGTTGTTCTGAATGAAAGCGGCGCTTGGATGGCAGTCATTGAGCATTGCCATCTTTCATGATGATGATATTAAAGGTTGTAAAGGGGTCTTTGCTAGCATCATGATGGCAGAATAGATAAGAAAAACAGGCACAATATTGGCCACCGCATAGAAGATGTCAAAGAAAAAGGTGTCATTGTAAGGTCATAAATAATCATAAACAAGTAAAAATATACTTTTCATATTGTGAATAGCATTTTCTAAGCCAGAATGAAATACAGATATTCCACACAAAATTCATAAGAAGGTTAAAGCACTTGTCCAAAAACAACCACTTACACATGACATGTTAAGATTTTCAGCATTGACTATAAGAAGTGTGAATTATGAAGACAATACAGTAGGGCTGTAGCTATTTTTGCAGACACTAATGCGTGTTTATCTGCTTCTTCAAGAAAGCTTAGCTAATTCTTTCGTTAAATATTGCTACAAGGGTGATTGATTAAATCCAGAATGACATTGGCATTAAGTGATTTTATAAAACCTCTTCCGTCTCATAAAATAATCTATCTGATCTTAAAAGCCTGCTTCCCTCCATTTAGGTTCAATGAAAAGTGGACAGCTGTTAAACTCTTTTTTTGCTATTGTATTTTTTAAATTCAAATATGTTATTGTGGTTTAATTTTTTGCAAATCTTAAAAGTCTTTCCAGGGTAACATATTAACTACTAACATTTCGGTGGGTATAACTTTTTTCCTGCTAAATCATGGCCTTTTTTCCAAGCTTGGTTATTTCTATGCATGTTTCTACGGCCCTAAAGCCTATACTAATAGCACAGAGCACAAAAAACGCTGGAAGGAATACCATTTCTTTGCAGGTTGAACAGACATTCATTCATACAAAGTCTCATACACATCTTTAAAATATGTAATGAAACTGGAGTTAAAACCACAAGAACACAGGAAGCTCCGTAGATAATGGTTAGACCAGGATTTGAACCTAGAACTCCGGAGGTGTGACTTAGCACAGCTTAAATGTCCATGCTTTCATTCAAACCTACCCCTAATTTTCTGAAGTGGCTTATTCCATCTTAAGATCAAAGCCTGTACCAACAGCATGAAGTGCTCATGTGGGACTGACCCCTGACAGGCTGCTACTTAAATGTAAATATAAAAATTTAATAAAAATAAATAATTTAATTATCTTTTTTGCAGAAAATAAACATTTATAATAAAAATAAAAATTATTGCCACTTTAAAACACTGACAATTAATCTTAAACCTTCCACTGTACTAAATGGTAAGTAATAGCTCATTCCATTGGGACTAACACACACTTATGGCATTTATTGCACCAAACAACTTACATTCTCGTTGTCTCCAACGCAAAAAATTTAACATAAAAAAATATAACTGGTACTAGCTGCTTACATTTTCTTGCTTAAGTGAAAAATACAAAATAGCTTCTTTAATAAAACAGTGAACATAAGACAACTACATCATAGTTGTTTTCCCAATTTTGCAAAATTTCTTTTAAAAATTCTATATGCTGATTTCATTATATGTGCAAAGCATGAATAGGTTGTTATATTTACAGTAAATGCATTAGTCAATCCCTCCTGTTGATACCACTAATTGCTTTCAAATTCAATAGATCCTACTACTGAATAAATATTGACTTTTTTATAGTGTATTAGCCAGCTTTTCATTTTTGTAACCAATGCCAACTTTACTACAGCTGCTTGTTTAATAAAAATTCAGAACAACTGAATGTGTTTAAGTAAGCATAACCTCTTTTTTTCCACAATCCTCATAAATGTTTGTAATTATTTTAAAATCAAGGGAATAGCAAAAAAAAAAAACAAAAAAAAAACACACAACTGCTGTAAACCTGTTCTTAGGGGTCTCAAATGGTATTCAAATATAAAACAAAACCTCAGAAACCAAATGACTAATTTGAGTTGGTGTCAAAATTCAATTACAGGGATCAAGGAGTGGAAATTTGCTTTTCAATGTATTTGAGAATTTGAATTGCTTATTGCATAATTTATTAAAGGATTAATAGATACTTAACACAAAGACAGAAAGTAGTGTACCCTCTAACAAAAATTTTCTTCAGTATTTGTTCAATACTTATTTGAACATTTGTGCACTTGACAAGAATGACATATTATTTTATTCTTTACCTACCAGGTTATTTCTGCTTACCAAAAAAAACTAATGTTGTCCATAAATTAGATATAATCAATGGGCATATATTGTTGGCATTTCCACAGTTTTCCAAGACTACCGCATGACATCATGGGTGCCATTTTTATCGTGCATTCACATTGCCGAACAGCACTTGCAATGGTGTTTTGCTTTGCACCTACAAAAAAAAAGTTCAGTTTTTGTTTTGATATTACTGGCTATTTGGCTGTTGATGTGACCAACAAGAATAGCATCTAAAATAAGACTGTATTGGTGTTACTTTTATTTTGTTATTTAGGCAGAGAAGGTTTGAACATAAAGGGTGTAGGAGTGTGAGTGAGAAGGCAGAGCGAGTCCCAAAATATTTGGGGTGCCAACCAGGCAAACCCTGTTCAAGTACAAACACAAAAGCAAAAAATTAAACTTAACAGGTGCACAATGGCACTATAGAAACATGCAATGGCCATTTATCACTTTCTAGTTCTTGTTCTTATGGGTCTGGAGTTTTTCCTGACAGTCGGGCTCTTGGGTCCAAATGAGATACCACCTTTTAGGGACATCTTTCTTTTATATCGGTCTGGTTGGAAGGGGCGGGGCTTCTTGGGCTTTGTTGCTGTCAAGGGGAGGTACCACATATCTTAGGTGAGCATTGAAGGCAACCCTCTAGTGTGCAGGCATGACAACAGGCAAGAGCTAAATGATTTATGTGAATATTTCCAATTTAAAAAAAAATTACAACTTGTAATCACAAGAACTAAAAATAAGTCCTTTATTAATAATTTTCACAAAGGGTCTTTATTTTTTTATTTTTTTTTAAGTTCCACAGCTCTGTGACTCACAAGTGGCATGTTCCTCACCTACATAAGCAAATGCATGTATGATGTCATTGCCATGAATAGAAATTACCCCAATGGAGACTGCAACATGGCTCAGTGAGGTTACGAAAGAGCCACAAAGAGGCATACAATAAATACAAATTCAAAATAAAACTCTAAAATTCAAATATTAATCCAAAATGAGTTTGATATCATGGAAACCTATTGGTATTTACCTAACTGGGTTATGGCACATGGTAGTACAAAAACTTTTCAACATAAAACATAAATATATGTAAAAGGCTAATTCATTATGCCAAGAGCTGGCTGGATCCCCATCAATAGCCTCCCCTTTTGCCATTCCTTGCCCTTACAGGCAGTATATGTTTTTATGCAATGTTAATTATACTTTATCCCATGATATCTGGGTTGATTGCAGGAAGTGCACTGGCAATAAAAATGGGAAAACTGAAAGTGGTTGATCCTTTTCTTTTGTTCTGGCTTCTGCATGGCTTTCTGATTATGGTTTTGGATTATGGACTTGTGCAATAAAACATGTTTATTTTACACTTCATCGTGCATGTTTTGTTATTGGCTCACCCTGACCTATATGCCAGTCTTGGGGTCTGCAACTGGTCAAACTTCACAGGACGACATGCCATGGTACAGCCAGACAGCCTGGCTTTTCTTTCAGAGGGGCCAGTGTTTCAAGGCTGGCTGCCGGCATTGCCATTTTTGCAGGCACGGTTGAGCAGCAGTCACCTAGTTTCTAGTATTTGTTAAATTCATCAGTCCAAGTTCAATGTTTTGTACCTTCTGAGTCTATTTATTTGTGTAAACCAGAATTCTTTGTAGAAAGGTTGTTGCACACGTTCAACAGCCAGAAAGCGCAAATCAAAAAAATAATACATGTAAAACTCTGGGCATCCCTAGATAGTAACACCCTAGTAAATGTGGACAGAATTTCCAGAAAATGGCAGCGCCCAGAAGAAAAAAAATATCATAATGTTGTGTTAAGATGTGAAATAATTCTATCACTGAGAAAAACACTTCATAGGTGAAAATAAATATCTAATGTTAGTTTTCCAAACATGAAAAAACACCAACAAAAGCCACACCAATCACAAACAAAAGTTAAACCTACCAGTAAATGGTTCATAAATAACAAGAAAACAATTTAAAAAAAAAGAGCCAGATCATTTGCAATCCTGTCACTTCTTTCTTTTTAATGTCTATAGGTTCCATCCTTACACATATATACAGTATATATTTATTTGTTGGATTTTAACAACCTCATGAGCCCAGTGTTGTTATTTGAGCATTTTCCTTACTGACCTGGTTTTTTGTTTTTTTTATTTTGCCTTATACAATTTCTTGCATTAGGAATTTGTTAGTTTTCGCACACCCCTTGGGGTCAGAACACAGGGTCAGCCATTGTACAGTGCCCCGGAGCAATTGAAGGTTAAGGGCCTTAGCAGAGTAGGATCGGGGATTCGAATCGGCAGCCTTCGAGATACCAGTGCAGATCGTTAGCCTCAGAACCACCACTCCGTCCTTAAAATTATGACACAACAATTTTTTTTTTTTTATTATTTGTTTTGAGTATTTACTATCTTCTGTTTCTGTGCTCTTCTTGTATCATTCCAAAATGAACACATTCTGCTTTAGTATGTATTCTATCTGCCTCCTTCTTCCAAACAAAGTAAAAATGTACTAAATAAATATACTAAGTAAAGAATAACTTTTTTTATAGTGCCAGCTGTGTTTTTATCGATTTGCCATAGACTATATGTAACCTTTTTTGTGCAGTCACCTTCAGAAGGTAAGACATTTTTGACAGTGAATGAACAAGTGGGGTTTTCCCTGTGATTGACTAGCATTATATTCAGGGTTAGCTTCTCCTCTGAGTCCTGTGCTGTTTTGAATAGCCTCTTGATCCTAGCAACAATGTAAGCAAAAGAACAGCTTCATAATATTATTTATTTATTTATTTATTTATTTGTCAAAAGATGACACCAAGTGCACAGATGCAACTCTACCTGCACAGGGAGATCTCAATTCACCTCTAGAAAATGCTGTGTGAGGCAGTCCTACAAGAATATGAGGACATATTGTAGGGAAACTGAGAAAATAAAATTCAGCAAAACTTTAGAGATCAGTAGTTAATCAGAGTTGTCAGCCATGTACTGTATGTGGTAGGTAGGGCATTGAAGTTACAGCAGAAACTCGGATGGAAACTAGAATTTACAAAAAATAATTTCCACAAACTCAGAGGTCAGGTGAAGATTTAAACTCAAGACTTTTGAGCAAAAGGTGAAGAAAGGAAAATAAACAAGTTAGACAATATACGCATGGCGCAACTTTTAGGTGTGTTTGGCGACTAAGTTAACTGATATGAAAGTTGGAGTATTTCACATTTTTAATTTACTTCATTCATTCATTAGTTATAATACTTTTGTTTATTAGTTTTGTAACAATGAACTATATTTAAAACTTATAATGATAATAGAATGCAATTGCATGTGATGAATACATTAAATACATGTTTTTAAAAGAATTTTAAAATGGGGATAAAAATGAAGCACACATAGGTTTGTGTAGGCTCTGTATAGCTTTCATACACCAGTAGATTGCAATTCAAGTAACATAAAAATGGGATCAATTGATGTGTGCTAGTGTTGGAGGGTCTGTGACATACTGTTGTTCAGCTTTCTTAAACATAACATTTTGGAAAGTATATCCAATAGTGAAGAAAATGCGAAGATTTGCATTAGGTGTGACGAGGATGGACAGGATGAGAAGGGTATCAAAGTACATTAGAGGGTCAGCTCAGGATTGGAGACAAACTCAGAGAGACGAGATTGTGTTGGTTTGGACATGTGCAGAGGAGAAATGCTGAGAATATTGAAAGAAGGATGTTAATGATAGAGCTGCCAGGCAAGAGGAAAAGAGGAAGGCATAAGAGAAGGTTTATGGATGTGGTGAGAAAGGACATGCAGGTGATGGGTGTAACAGAACAAAATGTAGAGGACAGAAAGATATGAAAAAAGATGATCCGCTGTGGTAACCCCTAATGGGAGCAGTCAAAAGAAGATCCAATAGAGAAGAAGCCAATAATTAGAGACTGAAAGATATATATTTAAAAAAAATTACAAATACTAGCATAAACTCAGCATCAATTACCTAAAGAAGAAATGAAACTGAAATGAGTTCCCAATCTTGTTATTGATATTAATTAAAACACCATTAATTCATTTAAATTAATTAAATAAGTAAGAATTTGGAAAACTGCTCATTTTTTTGTATAACAGGAATGTGAATGGTACACAATGGCCATGAAAATCGAGGGCTTGCTACGATTGTTCATGTATGTCTGTGACTGAAAGATCAGGGACTGCGTGCCAGAGATGAGGGGCTTAAACCACTGAAGCCTCCCACCTCCCAATGCCACAGTCTATGTTTATATTAGGTAGGGCACCTGCACCTTTCCCATGTACTTAATTTGTTCAAATTCCATGTGGTTGCTGGTTGATAACGTAGGTTCTTTACAATATTTATACTTACATAATTGCTTTCCTGTTCTTTGGTACTCCGTTAGTTAACTTACCTAAAGCAGCAAGAGAAAGGCACTGCTGAATGAGCTGTTTGTGTATGTGTGTGCTCTGCCCGGCGTTTGACTCACTTGCATTGGGTATAAGTAAAAGAGGGAAATATACTGTACACGTTCAAGAAACCCCTCTCAATATGAAATTAAAACAGTAAAGTACTTCCTTGCTGAAGTCACACAGAACGCTTCTCAGTTTTAAGATGGACAAGTTTGTAAATTCGCCAATGCTTTTCTAAGATTTTTTTTTGAGGAGTCCTGCAAGGAAACTGACACTGTATAAAATGGAGCAGGAGCCCAATTATTATTAAACTGCCTATAAAATTGCCAAAATAATTATAACAATAAAATAAAGAAAAAAGATAACTTCAAGAAATTGATAGTGTATTAAGATGTGCAGCTATCAATAAAGCCTATCCAAAAAAATACAAATCTTTATAAATATATGTGTTATTACTATATTTACATGCATTTAGTATAAACAGCATAAACAGAAAAAGCATATCATACATAGTTTTACTGAATAATAAAAACACATTGTAATTGATTAAGCAAAAAAATATATAAAAGGTACTACAAACAAGTAAAACAAATGGTTTTAAGATAGCTGAAAATTCAAAAAATACAGATAAATACAAATACAAAAAAAAAGGCTTGTGTAGGTAATGTATAAAACACATTGAATGTCTCTGGTATCAGCAACGTACTACAACTCCAAATTTAAAAAAAAGTAAGGTGTTTCTCCAAGCCTACATCATTAAAGTTTCAAACAGTAGATTCAAACAGAAATCAAAATGTTTCTCCGGAGGACCAGAAGGGTTTCAAATATGGTAGAACACCAATGTAGCACTTCTCTATGGATGGACGCCGGGAAAAAAAAGTGTTAAATGTAGGAAATGACCAAGGATTTCTCAGGATCCCAGTACTACATCAAGTCTGGGTTTGCTGTGTTTAGTTTTTCAATATATATCTTCACTTCAGTTATTTTTAGGATTAACAGTTATGACACAATTTTGTCTAATTACTTATTATTATTATTATTAAATAATGATATTCTCATTTTTGCTGTTTCAGATTGTTATTCCTTTTTATGAATGCTGCCATGTTGTTGATAACAACTGTACCACTGTTAAACCAACTTCATATTTGATTTTTGAAAACAAATAACTGCACATTCATATTGAATTCACATTTTTTCCACTCATATGTGACACAGATCTAATTTTTTAAGAGGAGTATGATAAGCAGAAAGGGACATGGAATCAAAACCTTTCAGAAACTAAATACACTACTTTCATAAGAACTGTTTTGTATTCAAACCATCCACATCACATCACCAGTCCTGTCTCCTGTCCTTTGGCCAACTTGTTTCTGCATACAGAACACCTCCAGTGATAAATGTGCTGAAACAAACAGCTCTGGTCTTTCATTTGTTGGTTCTTTTTCTTGCCATCATGTGCTGATGAATTTGTAGATTTCCTGAACTGAAATAATGTGATGTAAAGCAGCAACCAGCAACTTTTGCTTTGCATCTGTCTGATAAAATTGTTTTATTCATTTTGTGCATGTGGGGTATATTCAGGATAGACTCATAAGATAGGGTTCAGTTGCAAAATTATAAAAAGTAGGATAGAGACAGTTTTGCCTACAGTCTGAATGCAGCCTTAAAATATCTTTTGTATGTTAACAACAGCATCCAACAACATTTTTAAATGTATTCATATTCTAAATATAGAAACATTAATTCAGGGTTCTACTGTAAATGCTTTTTTGTTTTCCAGGGAGGGCTACCCGAACCTCCGCTGTTGTGGGGGAGCCCACAAAATGTTAATAATAAGCCAGTGGTTATAACCTATATGAGAATATAACAAAAAAAAGATTCTGTGTTGAGAGAGTTAAATAAACAAGCAACCGTGAGGATAATCTTTTCTTTAAAGCCAATCAGCTACATCAGGTATGGTCAAAGTACACGCCAATTTAACTTTTAAGGTAAACCAATATGGCAGTTTTATAAATCTTCCATACTGTACATGAAACTATTTTATCTTATGAAAGTCTTACATTCTTCTGTATGCCTAAACGTTAAGTTTCAATTCCAGTTGACTCAGTGAATTTCATACATATAATATAATGGACAAGCATGATAGCATAGTGGTAGAGCTGCGGTCTTGCGGTCTTAGACCTGAGTTTGCATCCCTGGTCCTCTCTGCGTGAAGTTTGCATGTTCTCCAAGTGTCTGGAGTCAGTTTCCTCTGGGTGCTCAGGTTTCCTTCCACAGGCCAAAGACATGCAGGTTAGGTGTGTGTGTGTGTTTTCGCCCTGTCCAGTGTTTGTTCCTACCTTGCACCCTGTGCTGGCTGAGACAGCCTCCAACCACCCCACGACTCTGGCCTGGATTAAGTGGCTTTGAAAATGACATGACTGTATGATACTAAATTGTATGTAGTAGAGAATGCATGCAATAAAGGCCACTTTACACATTTAGGTATACAGTACCTGTGTGTGACACATTTTATTAGAGTTTCACTTTTGAATTATAAGTAATTAAAAAGGAAGCTACTGTATGTTATTACATGATAAACTTGTTTTATATTAATAGGAGCACAGTACTAAAATACTAAATGGCAGAACAGTTAGTATTCCTCTTCATAATTAACTAATGAAGATGTATCATTTTAGAATTGTAAATATATGAATACAAACCGGAATAAAAAATAACTTCCACTACTAAAAAAAAGAAATCTAATTTGTATTAGGTAGTTATCTTTATATATTACTTTGAATTTATCTTAAAAATAAAAAAAAATTGAAAAATGATATATTTCATTTAACAGAATGGTTGCCTTCACACCCACCCAATAAATCTTGTTAAATAAAGTCATCTCAAAATAGAAACATTAGAACACAGCATGTCAGATGCACTGTAGCACGTTTATCAGCAGGATGCACCGCAGTATAAAAGAGTGCCTTGTATTTCAGAAAGTGGTTGACTTGACAGTCACATTTACAAAGAATACTGTGATGCAGATTTAGTGCAAATCACTACCAAAAAAAAAAAAAACACTGGCAAGATCAGTAATATTCTATTGTCCTTAAACAATGTTTTTTATTCATAGTTCAATGCAAATTAATAAAAGTTGTAGGTTGACAATTACTCTGCCTTTAAATATGTAAAATTCAGACTGTAAAGAGGAAGGAAAGTTTAGGTATATTAGCCAGACTTGTATAATTTACATGTAAAATAATGCTGATTATTTTAATTTACTGTTTGAATGAGTTTAGATATGGGACTTCAATGAGGCTTTATTTTTACTGGGATACTAACAGGGGCATGATAAAGACCTGGGGCCTTATGCACAACGCCATACGTAGAACTCACACTAAAACATGGCATACAGACAAAAGTGGAAATGTGTGTACGCACAAAAAAATTCAGATGCACAAAACTGTGCGTAAACCAACTTTCACACACTTCAGCTCCATAAATCCCAGTCAGCGGGAAAAGTAATACACTTGCACATGCCTGCTGTCCCACCCCAACTCCCCCCTGAATTTTGTATATTTTAATATGCAAATCAATATAAATATCACCTTCCCCAGTCGGTATTTTAATTAAAAGGCAATGACAAAAGTATGTAAAAAAACTTTCAGCAAATGCGAAGTGGAGGCAAGGAAAACATACTATTTGTTGGCTTAAGCAGTGGTATGATTGAGTGATACAGAGTGGTGGAGAAACTCTGAGTGTCATACGGAAGCGTATTAGGGTACAGTGAAAAGAAAAAAAAATAGGGATACAGTGAAAAAAAAGGTTGAAATGTCCACTTTAATGTTGTGGTTTATTTTGTCATTGAAGTAGAATGTCATAAACTTAATCTTAAAATCAATGTTAAAATTATTACTAGAGTTTCTCAGATCCCATCACATCTAAAGTGGCACGTTAAATGCTGCATATTGTACTGTATGTGTTCTTTTTTGAGCTCTATGTGTGTGAATCACTACGTGCTTCTTAAATGGTGTGGAGACTGGCCCGGACACAGACAGGTGGACATCAACGGTTCAACCACCAACACACGTTTATTCATATTTTACACTATTTACAATGACGCACACAACCCAGTGCCCCTGCACCAATCACCCTTAGTCCAGGTCTCTGTAACAATGCCTCTTTTCTGACCACCTCCACTCCTCTCCTCCGAGCTCTGTCCTCTTCCACCCGACTCCAGCCACTGAATGGAGGGAGGTGGCCCCTTTTATATTCACCCGGACGTGCTACAGGCGCCACACAATGAGCTTCTACCGGCACTCCCTGGTGTGGCGTAAGTGCCAGCTGTGCACCCAGAAGCATTCCAGGTGTCCCTGGTCTTTGTTTCCCCCAGCACTTCCGGGTGTGATGGAAGTGCTGAGGACCAGGGCTCTCCAGGCATCTGGGCACCCCCTGGTGGTGACCACGGGTCCCTATAGGGTTGAGCTTCCATGCTCCTTTCCCATGGTCCCCATAGCCACCAGAGCGGTCGCCCCCTCGTGGTCCGGAGGAGGCGTACATGTTTGGAATAATTAAACATGTACTACAAAGATTTTTCAATGTTTCTTAAAAGTTTTGAAAAATCTGCATTCTAAGCTTACAGATGCCTTGATATTTATTAAGGAGCTGATTGTGTTATGATTGGCTACTTGGAGAAAGAAATGGATGGACAGGAATTGGGGGTTAGTACTTTTGAAGAGACAGTACTGTTGCAATAAATTATTTCATTGATGGTCACACACATTACTTATTACTGAAATAAATCAACTTTGTCATGATATTCTAATTTTATGACCGGCACCTGTATCTATCCATCTAGTCCCATTGCTACCGCTCTGCCATCGTGCACACACATTTAATTATTAACAGTATACATTATTTAAATGAAGTTAAAAATGTATCTTTATAATGTAATACACATACCTTAAAGTATTTCATCTTAAAAATGATATCAAGAGCTCCAAGAAGATAGCTCTTGGAAATCTAAAGAAGCCAGACGTCATCATCTATAAATACGTGCTCTTTTCTATTGAAATGAATTCTTTTATTATTGTATGGTACAATGAGATTCAATATGCAAATTCTCCATAAACTTATTTTCCAATAAAATGATAAAATAATAATATGATATAAAACAATGAAAAATATACAATATGAAAGCATAAGTACAATATACATGTACAAATAGTGCAGATAGTGCAAATGGTTCAAAAAGTGGCTCAGGTTGTGCAATATTACAACTGTAGTGCAGGTTTACAGTGAAGTAATTGTACTTATAAGTGCAAACAGTTCTACCGAGAGCACTTGATGGACTGATTGAGAGCGTTTGTAGCTCTTGGGATGAAACTGTTTCTGAACCATGAGGTTCATGCAGGAAAGCCTCTGAAGCATTTGCCGAATAGGCGAGGTTCAAATAGACTGTGCGCATGGTTGAGGTAGTGTGCGGAGTGTGATTCCACACTCAGATACAGCGGGTTAAAATACTCCGAGTAGTGCACTGAGAGTAATAATGCTAAAGCAGCTATGGTATTTGGAAAAGTTTGGCCATTCTGTGGACCAGTATATTGTTGCAGGTTAATTACAATCAGATGGCTTACATTTTTACAGCGCTTTCGGTTCTTTGTTGGTGCCTTGACTGGTTTTTCTATGTCTGTAATGGTTTTCCCTTGCATTTAACACTCTTATCAGCTGTCATAATTAAATAAGTTATTTTTTCAGCATTCTTTGAAGCTATTTTCTTGGTTTTTCATTTCTCTTTTTGTTAACTCATATTTTAGGAATAGTTGGAGCCTGTGGTTATTGAGAATTATTGAAAAAATATTTTGTTAGTTCTTGATATTTTTGTTTTTCCTCTTTATTGTTACATCCCCTTTAGTTTTGTTTTACGATTTTTCTTTGCAAGTATTCTCCAGTTTATTTCTTATGAAGGATTTTGTTATTTTCATCTGTGGTGTTTAACTTCTGTCCTCTGTTCAAGTTGGTTGGTTCCATAATTTTCTAATAAAGATTTAATTTAATTCAAAGCAAAAACCTTTGTGCATTTATTCCAGTCAAATTAGAATGTGTTTAATTAAGTGGTCCTCTCACTATGGATAACTTGAGTCCTAGTTTTGGAGCGTAATAACAGGAATAGTGAAGCTTTGTAAAACACTGAACCACTTGAAAAAAAAATTGTGCTGGAAATTAAGATTCAAAACATTTGAGGACCATCTCTTCAGTGCCATCTGCTGGCCATTTGTACAGTAGTAACATCATACACTCTGGCAACAGGTTTAAATGATAGTTAGTGAAACGGCGTCCCTGGAAACCCCCAGCAAATCCTTACTGAAGCTGTGATTTGATGCCCTTTTCTTATCCTTACTATTGAAAAGTTAAACTATGCACAAGAAACACTAATCCCAATGGACAGAATGCACCATGTGGCAAATGAGAACTCCAGTAATGTCAATCAATGCACCTTGCAAACCCTACACATACATTTTCTCTTTTTACATATTACCATTTTTATCACTGTTCTTGATATTATTTACCCTCATGTTTTGCTCAGATTAGCATTATTTTCTCATAGTGTAGGGTCCCAGATACCTCAGTGTTCTATGTATAAACATAATTTTGATTATAATATTATAATATCTTTTTAATTAAAATTTCATGCTTAATTAAAACCCAGTAAGAGAAAATGACTGAAGCCTTTTCTCTCCATTTTGCCACAAAATAGGCACGTACATTTCGTAATGGACATGAAATCTGTAAATGACAATAAAATATATCCATCCATCCATCTTCCAACCCGCTGAATCCGAACACAGGGTCACGGCGGTCTGCTGGAGCCAATCCCAGCCAACACAGGGCGCAAGGCTGGAAGCAATCCTGGACAAGGCGCCAACCCATCGCAGGACACACACACACACACCCACCCACACACCAAGCACACACTAGGGACAATTTAGAATCGTCAATCCACCTAACCTGCATGTCTTTGGACTGTGGGGAAAAAAACGGAGCCCCCGGAGGAAACCCACGCAGACCATGCAAACTCCACGCAGGGAGGACCCGGGAAGCGAACCCGGGTCTCCTAACCGCGAGGCAGCAGCGCTACCACTGCGCCACCCCTCAATAAAATATAATTACTGCAAAAAGTAATGCAATATTTGATGGTTCATCTGTTATATGGGTTATCTATTGTAGCTCAAATGAAAAGGAGTCCATTACAAAGAAGATAACTGCATTCAGAAGTCCAGTTAGTCTTTTGAGCTGACCAAGCTCTCCTTTGGCTCAGCCGTTCAGTGGAGTGTGGACCCGAGTTCATATTCTGGAAGCCCCATGAAAACAATCCACAAAAGAACTGCCAACTAAATAAATAAATTACTTATGGAGCATTTCTTTATAAGGTAAGTTGGAAAATCATTTTGAGATATTATTAAACAGGCCCTACTCACTTGAATAGAATCATTTCTCTTCAATAGCAAAATGCATAATTTGTAAAAAGACAAAGAATGTGTTTAATTAAGTGAAAGGGTTGTGGCTGCCTACAATGGAATATCTATGTTTTTACAACTTGAGGTCTGCACTTCTGGCCATTATCGACAAAGACTATAATTCTACTGTATCAGTTTATGTTGAAATAATCCCAATGGTGGTCCTGGCCACTCTGCTGGAGGACCCAAAATTCAAGACTCTTGGGTCTAGCAATGCCACACACATCAGTGAGGAGGAAAGACACCTTAGTGTGTGTGGTCTTCACCAGATACCATATACAAAAAGTTTTACTATCTATAATAAAAACTGTATGTACTGTACATTTAAAGTTTACAGTGGATATGAACATGTTTTATATAACAACTGCAACTGTTATTCAGACACAACCACATCATCATTACCACCACTATGAGCTAATCTTCTATTGACAATTTCTGGGAACGTCTATACTTTCTTGTTAGTAAGACACAAAAGGTCCACGGGACCTTTGCCGATCTCCCTGCTTCACTGATTCATACAGGAGTCATTATGTAGTCCCCATTGTGTGCTGACAACAAAGAGCATCTGAATATCCTCATCTACACCTAGTTTCAAAACATATTGGTCTTTGCCAGTAACCTCCATTAATTGTGAATGTGTTTTATTAAAGGATAGGGAGATAAGTAAAACAAGAAGTTATCTTAATCCCAGCACTGCAAAACAAATAAATGAAAGCTGCGTGGTTCTCCTTTCTGTAGTGCTATCCCATCTTCTACTTCAGTCAGCACAGTTCCATTTACTAACATATTTATTTTTTCCCCCTGCCCCTTAACAATCACATTCCCTGAAGCGAGTACAAATTTGACTTGCTACTCATAATATACTAGCTGTGTAAGCTCATGCTGTAAAAGGCCCAGGTTCCTAGAAACGATTTAAATCATCATAAAGAAATTGAAATGCAGAGTCGGCGATTTCATTTTGTGGATGTGCTCGCCCCCTTGTCAATCAGCAGCTAAGTGAGTTGCTCTTTCGTTTGCCTTTCCTCGGTGGTTTCACTTTGGCGACGGAGTCGCTTTCTTTCAGCTTCATGCTGTAGCCTCGCACTTCCGGCCGGACAGAAGGGCATTTATATATAAGATGCAAAATTTCAAATCCACAAAATCCTGCAACCAGTATGTTGTTACTTGTCCCTGGCAAAACACATCGAAACCTTCATTTAAATCATTACCTTTTTGTCATACAAAATTAAACAAGATGTACATTTTCTTTATATACATTTCATTTAATAATAAAAAGGGGAATGTTCATGAGCTATAAGACAATAGTCATAAAATACATCATAAATATGCTTGTCACCTAAAACAGAACTATTCAAAATCTGTGTTTATAACAAGGAAGGGAAGCAATAAAATGTGGTTGAGTCTAGACAGATCATGAAGTAGCGGAGACCAGAAAGAATGTTCTTTGATAGAAGGATTTATTAAACAGAATTAGTCAAGCAAATTTAAGTCAAAGGTGAAATTGCGAAGAAGGCAGGTGGATTGAGGGGGCATTATATTGACATTTAGTTGCCCTCCCTACATATCCATATGCTCACCCCAGGGTGGCGTACTAGTAATACCACTGACTAATTTACCCAATAAGAGATTCATGACAGCAACTGTATCCACCCCAATAATTATTTTAGTGATCCAAATCCCTCTGTATTTTCTTTAGTGCTTATAATATGAACATTGTTTCTTTGATTTCTGTTTTCCATATTTACCAAGTTGACTTTACAGTGCTTGGAACTGATTTTTATGGTTGGCCATGGTGTCCAGCAGTGACCCAAATCTATTTTGATTCTCTTTGCCTTTCTTCATGTCATGATGAATTGTGCCAAGCACTTTCTGAAGTCTAAGTTGTTTGGAATTTCTGGGGGCAACAAACCATACAGCAATAAACTTCTATAGATCCCTAGAAAAAGCTGCCTTATTAGAAATATTGGAGTCTTCATCAGACATCACTGTGTGAGAAGCTTCCTTCTCCAGGTTAAAAACCTTAGAATGAGATTGTCTATAGCAGCTAAACACATCACTGAAACCTGAAAGAATTTGCATTGGGCTTTAAAGGAAGTATGCAGGAAAATAGGGAAAACATTTATGGAGCCCCAGAGAGTTATGTTACCATGTAACTTTCATCGTCCTGGAGGGCCGCAGTGGCTGCAGGTTTTCATTCTAACCATCTTCTTCATTAATGACCAGTTTTTGCTGCTAATTAGCCTCTTTTGCCTTATGGGCTTTATACCCCTTAGTTGTCTCTTTTTCCTTAATTAGCAGCCAAACAATAATGAGACACAAAACAAGTTGCCACATGACCAGTTAACCTGTGCCCATCACCCAATATCTGAAAATAAAAAAAAGGTGAGGGTCTCAGTAAAGTTGATCTCAGCTTCAACAAAACATTTTAACGGTGTTCTTAGAAAAAACAGAAAAATCAATAGTTTTGGAAATGTCTGCTGTGGCAGAATGAGAGCAGCAACAAGAAATGGAATTAAATAATGGGTTTAATTAACAGCAAGAATTGGCTTCTCATTATAAGATTGGTTGGAGTTTGAAATACTGGTTTATTTGGTCATCTTTTGGCTTGTTTCACATCTTATTTCTGTTTGGCTGTCACTTAATGAGGAAATGAATATGTTTAGAGGACTGAATCCTTAAAAACAAGGCTATTAAAATGAAGGGAAAAGAAGTTAATTAACATTGAAAACTAGTCACCGATTAGGAAATGGGTTAAGATGAAAGCCATTCAGAGACCCAGAGTTCAACACCCCTGATATAGGGCCATGCTGTCCTCCTCCTCATCTATCTTTACAATTATTATTCGATACAATTAAACAGCCCCTCTTTACTGGAAAGGTCAAAGTAAAATGACCACTGCACATAAGACATTGAAACCATATTAAGACATGCAGAAACAAAAAGCTAAGAGATGAGCACCTAACAAAAGAGTTAGCCATGGATCTGTGCAAGGTCCCTAATACTAACAGTAGTGCAGAGGATGGAAGAGTGCATCAAGAAATAAACTTAGTCTTGCATATAGAGTATTGCATTAAGTATTGAAGAAACAAACTGGCTGGTAGATCTGAGAGGCCCCCATGTTTTGGAAGGTCTTGATGGCCTGCAGAATGTCAAATGGAGAATAAAAGAGATAGTGAGTTTCTCAGGGCTACATTGTGGGATTGCAGGATAGGACAGTGAAGGACAAATCTATCACTTGTGAAGTCTAGATCCATTGTTGTACTTTTTGACAGCATACTAAAATCCAGGAAAATGTCTTACAAATTATTTCATGGATAAAATGCAACATCTGATAGGACACGGGACCTACAATTTTTTTGGAACATTTTAAAAACTGAACAGGTGTGCAAATGCTTTTTTACCAAACCATAAAGAAAAACAACTTCATTTCTGGCTTTTCTATCAGCCAACCCCAAAATCTGTGTGATAGTGATCAGTGTCTGCTAACAGGCCTGATCCTTTCTTGGGTAAGTTGAATGCTTTAGAAAAAGGGCTATACGGTGAGTATGGCATTGTGTACTAATGCAGTTATCTGCTACAGATAAAATAATTTTCAGAAATTAATATTTATTGTGGATTAGAATATTGGAGAGCTCACAGCTCCCGCACTATGGTGCCATCACTAACATGATCTCCAACAGTACTAATTATTAAACTGAACAACAGAAATTCAGGGCAAAGTGTGCATATGAATGCAAAATTGATAAAAAGACAATGATTTAAGGTGCAAGCATTCTTTTCCTACTTACAGGATGTTAAAAGGACTGTCATGCAGAAAATAATGCTGAGGCCTTAAAAAGCAAAAAAATTGCCTTAAATATCTTGTCTAAGTCATGATTAAAAGCAAAAGAAAACTGCAGTAAAGACCATTACTGCGTAGAAACAATGTGAAGTAATTAAGAAATTAGTAAATGTGATTGAAATACAGGCTGGGCAGCTGGCCAGATACTGGAGTCACACTATAATACCCAAATTGATTGATACTGGCATTCATTATACTTTACCTTAAAGTAGGTTGGGGTTTATCTAACAATCTTTTAGCAACCTGATAAAATTTGTTTCACCTATGCATTCTTTGTAATGGTCTTATTTTTTCAAGCTGGAAATAATCTTTGTTTCTTTATCTTCTTAGGATATACTTATTTATTTACTTATCAGACTTGTTACTACAAAGCATCTTTTATATCACCAATTTTGTACAGATTTTTATATAGTTGTACAAGTAGGGAACTCATAGGTTAAATAAGTTGCTGGGAGAAAACCTGCAAAGCAATGCAGGGGATTAGGCGAGGAACTGTGTGGTTTATAGTCCAGTGCATTAGCAACTAACTCATGCTACCTCTATAATCATCATTAATTGAATACAATAAGAGAAAAGGAGATAAAAAGTAATTCAACTGCACTTGTAAAGATCATTAAAACAAATGTTTTATTGTGTTATGCTGCAGTAAATTTTATGTTGAAGGGGGGAAAAATAGCAGTGTCACTGTCATATTTTTAAAACAGTGTGTAGCGATTAACTTCTTTTAATACTAAGTTATACTGAAACTTCATATTTGCTACATTTTAAGTTTAAGTGACTTCAATTTTCAGCTTTAAAGATCCCTTTTCATATACTGTTCTGATAAAAACCTATATAATAGATATATAAATGAACACTAATTGCCACACAGCACACAGTTTATCTATATTTGCAGTTCACAGCACAAGGTAAAACACAGTCCCTTCTTTCTTTAGCCAGTACTACCACCTCCATCTGGGTGTGGTGGAAGTGCTGCCAAATAGGTCCCTGCAAGCATCCAGACGCCCCCTGGCCATGGCCACGGGTCCCAGCAGGGTTGAGCTTCCATGCTCATAACCTGTGGCCCTGGTGGAAGCCAAGGGGGCTTTGTTCGGTCAGTCTCAGGGAGAAACGATCTTGAAAACACTCTCTCCCCCTGGACATGGCCCCGATCATTCACCACAGACCGTCGCTTCCAATTTAATTGTTTCTTGGGCTAATGTGTTGGAATATTGCATAGGAGTTTGGACCCCGAGGTACAAGCAACTGATATTAACATTAAGATGTAGGAAGAAAATATAAACATGATACATTATAGTATGGGCAGATACAAATTCAAAGGAGTGAACACAAGATAAGTAGCTTCTTCTTAGAAATCTGCCCAGCCATAGATCACTAATCTTGCATCCCCAAACAATACTCATCTGCCACCTGTGCCTCTTGCTCATAGTTTCCATTTGACTAAACTAATCATAAAGCACTGTTAGGACAAGGGAAAGAAACAGGACTGGTGTGTTAAATAATGCCGCCTAAGGAACATTTTTTGCAGACCATCCACACCCCCTGTATACCCTTACTAGACATGAGTCTATACACTTAGCACAAATGCAATACATATTGCGATAGATGGTTCACAATACAATAATCCCACAATACAGTACCGCTATGGAGCAACAGCCAAAATAATATTTTTCTGATATATATTATATATAGTCACACACGTGCGAGTTGGAGGCAGTCAAAGAGCCCAAAGCTGAGTGAAACATCGCGAGACAAAGGGTTATCACATGATGCTTACCTTAATCTCTCTTCACCTACAGAAAATTTGAAGAAAAATAAGAAGTCTCACTTTTGGGTTCAAAATGGCCACCGCAACATCACTTTCGGTTTACTCTGATGACATCACTTCCGGTTCCATCAATCCATTGCTCCTGTCCAATCCTGATGACGTTGGTTCCGTTTCCCCGCCTCAAATCGTCACTTCCTGCCAACCATTTCCTCTCCCATAATCCATCCTGCTATATAAACGCCATCTTGTCTGCAGTTGATTACTCATTTTGTACTGAAAAGTCTTATGAATCAACCTTTTCCATCATTTGTCTGGACAACAATATACAGGGACGAACCCCAAACCTTTATTTTGTGTGGAAAATATTTTCTTCTGGAAGCATCTTATCACAATTGGCGTAGCCGGCAGGATTTGTTCACGATGTCTGAAGAACAGGACCTCAACACTGTGCTTACCACAATCATCGGTGACCTCCAGACTCTGAAGATTCAGATGGGAGAAAGGTAACCCAATTGGCAGAAGCCGAGGCTCGTTCCCTTGCTGGTGTACAGACGTAGGTGGCTCGGTCACTACCGATTCAGTTGACTACACTAACTGAATCGGATGATATTAAGACCTACTTTTTTGATTTTTGAAAGGACCGCTAAGCAGAACGCTTGGCCGAGGTCGGAATGAGCGTACCAACTGGCTCCCTATCTGAAGGGGACGGCACAGAGGGCTTATTACGACTTAACTGAGGAGCAGGCTGCCGATTACGACGCTCTGAAATTAGAGGTGTTTAAGCACTACGGTGTGTCACCGGAACAGCAAGCGAGGGAATGGGGGGAGTGGCAGTCTGACCCCGAAAGGCCATTAAGAACCCAGGGCGTCGAAGCCTGGGGAAAGGTGTGTCATTGGCTATGGCCCTATATTAACTCCTCACACAAGATGGCCGAACTACTAGCATGCGAAACCTTCATACATGCCCTCCCTAACCATATAGCCGAGCAAGTCTGGAAACATAATTATGAAGATATGGACACCTTGATTAAAATAGCGGAGCGTCATTGGGCGGCCTGTAAATTGGGGCGGTTGGAGCGGTCCACTCGTCGAGCTCAACAGGTACGTGGGGCAGCTCCTGAGCCCACCCGGCAACTTCCCGTACCTGCTGTCCGTAGAAGGGACAGACTAGCCGGTCTTCCTCGCTGTTTCAAGTGTGGGGAGATCGGACATCTGTCCCCGAACTGCACTTACGAGCTGATGGATTGCTCTCTAGTTAAGGGAGAGAGGTATTGTGCCACTGTGATTAAACCTTTGTCTCTTCCCTATACAGTTGCAGTGGTTATAAATGGCAGGAAGGTAAGGGCAATGTTCGATTCCGGGAGTAACATCTCTATTGTTGCTACCCGTTTCATGTTACTGCAACAGTGGACTAAATTAAAAACTAGTCTGAAATATATTCACGCAGACATCAAATACTATAAAACAGCCAGATGTGTGGTCTCGATAAATAAAAAAATAACTACTATGGCCATGGCTGTATTACCGGACCCTCCTTTACCAGTCATATTGGGAAGGGACTGGAATAAAATTAACAGCGGTAATAACGTCACTGTACCTAATAAAAATTTGGGCTTAGTAATGGAGAATGATACTCCGGCTGCCTCCACGCCGTGTCCCTCAGTAGCACGGACCCACATGGGTACCCAGTGAGAAAATTTCGATGTCCCATCATCCTCTGCGGGAGCTGATACAGTTGTTGTAGAGGAGGTGGAGACTGATTGAACTTGTAAGGGATCCCATACAAGATTTGTCTACACAATTCCTATTAACACTATCATCCTTTAAAAGAGAACAATGGAATGATGATTCTTTAAAATTTGCTAGGAATGCAGTAGTATCCACCGAGGGTTACACAACTCTGGATCCCATGCCACCGATGTTGTTCTTTGTAATTAAAAATGATCCATTATATAGAGTGGCAGAACACGGGGGCAAAGTGAGAGCTTTGTTGCTAATCCCACGTACTTTTCAGCGAAAAGTATGTGAATTAGCACATGCTCACCTTCTAGGAGCCCAATTAGGCACTGATAAGACATTGGAGAGAAAAAAACTCCGATTTTACTGTCCGGGAGTTAATGAGGAGGTCCGTCGATTTTGTGCTTCCTGTCCCGAGTGTCAACTTTGCCAGATTCCAAGAAGGACTAAAGCTTCTCTCGTTCCCCTTCCCCTTATTGATATCCCTTTTGAACGAGTTGGTATTGATCTCATTAGACCCCAAGAACCCTCGGCAAAGGGCTTTAAGTACATTTTAGTCCTAGTAGATTATGCCACTCAGTTCCCGGAAGCTGTTCCTTTGCACTCAGCTACTTCTAAAAATATCGCACGGGAGTTGGTAGGGATATTCGCTCATGTTGGGATTCCCAAGGAGGTCTTAACTGACCAAGGAACTCCCTTCACTTCGGAAACGTTCAGGGAAGTTGCTAAATTACTCTGGATAAAACATCTGAAAACGTTGGTTTACCATCCCCAAACTGATGGATTGGAGGAAAGGTTTAATCAAAACATTAAAACAGATGTTACGCAAGATAGTGTGATGGACAGCCGGGTCCCATGCCCGGCCGGGACGCCCCTGCTGCATATGTTCCGGGGGAGCCACCATGGACAGCTCAATACCTCCCCCGGGACGCTTGGTGGCAGCCTCTCTGGCCGATGTTCGTTTCCCAGTCTCCCGTGTGGCTCCATGGGACATGGAGTCCTCCACAGCCTGGTTGGGAGATGGAGTGGCCGCTAGGGGGTGCTGCCGAGACTCAACAACCCGGCTGGATGAGTCATCAGCCCCACCCGGAGGTGCAATTGGGACCAGGCGGTCAAGCACCTGGAACACTTCCGGGTGGGCTATAAAACAGGCCAGCCTCCACCACTAAGGGGCCAGAATCGGGAGGAAGAGGATGAGGTTGCCTGAGAGGAGTGGTGGTGCAAGGTGAAGAGTTGTTGCTTTTGTGTGTTAGTGCTTTTGGGACTGTGTTGGGACTGTGGGACACGAGGAAGATGTGCCCCACGGCTAAAGAAAAATAAAAAGACTGTTGATTTTACACATGCCTCTGCGTCAGTCTGCGCCGGGTTGGGCACTATATAGTGCCCTTATCACAGTAGTTAACGAGGATGGAAGAAACTGTCGCTTCGAACATTTAAAAGCCTGTACAGCTGCTGTCCTATTCTTTGTGTTTTATTTTCTGGCCCCGGGCGTGGTTAAATCTCTTGGCTCAAAGTCTCGTCGCACAGGACGCAAGTTCTTGATATTTTTTAGTTTATAATTTAAAACTGAATAAGAATCTGAAAATCTAACAACATCACATTAAAGTTCTATATAAGTTCTGAAAAGAATACCAACAAACTATGTAGGTTTAAAATAAGCCAGATTTAAAGCGTGACAAAAAAGTCACATAAAAAAGTGCCATAAAATCGTTGGACTTTTAGGATTAGGATTTTTAAATATTATATATATATATATATATATATATATATATATATACACACACACACACACACACTAGGGGGCTTCACCCCCTGTTCACTTTGCTCGTCAACCCCCATGTTTGGTTTTCTGGATACACACTTGTAAGATTTTTTCTTTCTTTGAATTGTTGCTATTTCATTAGCTTCACTTTTATTTCAGAACTTCTGTAAAAACAATATTTGGAATCTTTTGTGTCCCAATATGCTGAATATTTTAAATGAGGTATGTGAGACTTGTGTTTAATGACTTTGTACCATAATTCAGGATAGGTTTCTCTGTTTGGAATTTCAGCACAGACAAAACGATCCACATCATCAGCAGTTAATAATTTTTTTTGCAAAGTAACCAATAAATGCATATGAGTTAAACCCCGTTTTTGAAATTCTCTGACTTAAACTTCGAAGCTTTACAATATTTACATACTTCTGACATATCACCTATGTCCATATATTCGATCTCTATTCTCCTTTTCGTTATTTCTCTGAGTAATAATTTCTCTTTTTTTGTGCTAATACGATGTTTACTTTCTTTGTTTTGACACTGTCATTTTTTTCTGCTTTCACATTCTGTATCTTGCTCTGCATGTGTTTCGTGCGTACATTTTTTTTGAGTCTTTTGAATTCCAGTTTTCATTATCTCTAACCTTCTCTGCATGTGTTTGCCCCCCTTGTTTTATAACCTCTTTATTACGTTTTACTTTGTTTTCTACTCTGTCTTTTATTTCTTACTTGGTTTTTCCTGCTTTTTTTTCCAGTTACCCCTGGTCCATGGTGATTATTTTCCCTTTTTCAAGTAACTTCCATTTGTTTGCGATACAGTGATCTTTCTTTTTTTAATACTTTCTAATTTTCCTAGTTTCATATTCTTTAACTTTCTCTGCATGTGTATCATGCCAAGGTTTTTTTTTTTTGAGAGCCTTTCGAATTCCACTGCTTTCATAATCTGTAACCTGCTCTTCATGTGTATAGCGCCAACCCCTTTGTTTGGTTAATCGGATATACAATTTACAATACCACAGATTGCCATAGCGTATGGTCCATTATTGTGTACATGCACGTTTTGTGCATTGAATAATCCGAAGGCGAAAAGACTTTGTTTTACACTCTTTGCCTTTTATTTCTGACCTCGATTTGTCCTGCTATTTTTTCAATTTCACTTGGTTCTGATGATTAATTTCCTTTTCTTTGCGTCAATGCAATCTGTATTATCTTTTTTTTTGATACTGTAGCGACTGACGTAGTAAAGTGTCACAAAAGTTCTACTTTAACAAATCGCCGACTGCATAACCCCAAACACAACTTTCTAGCACCCTCTCCAACCCCTCCTCTCACCGGTCTCGCCTCCCCCTTACTGCATCAATCGGCACCCAGCTATCAGTCTTCCGTGCTATACTCTGCCCTCCCTCGATCAGTCACTTAAAACAAAAAAGGCTTCAGCTTGGCTGGGACGCCACAATACTTTCAAATTTTACTGGTTTCATATTCTGTACCTTTCTCTACATGTGTATCGCGCCTTGGGTCTCTTTTCTCCGCGCTGCTCTTTCTTCTTTGCTGAAAACACAGGATCTGTGTGTGCCACGTGACTTTACATGACTGAATGTTTTGCTAGCTGTCCGTGCTCTTATTTGATAAGAAGGGCGTGTCTTGCAAGAATCTTATGTTCCATGTCCCCGCGAGACTGCCCTGGGACAATATCTTGGCACCAGGTCTCATGTTTATGGTCCCCGCGAGACGCTCCATGGCCTGTCTTTTTTGTCTCGTGGGTCTTTTAAATGTCTTCCGAGAAGATCACGTATCGTCACCTTGCTTTTCCATTCCAGGATTTTT